>CAJQUW010003942.1:0-27927 GCA_907163375.1 Prostheceraeus crozeri
CCAGTGCGATCCATGTGTAAAGAGCTTGTTAGACTACGGATGGGCTTAAGTGGATGATTTAACCATGTATACTTTTTCATTTGGAAATAGTAGCACGCTTAGTCTAACTTGCAATTCTTATAACATTTCATATGGATGATAATGGTAGATGAAATAGTGTTAGATAAAATTAAGATAGCTTACACTTCTGATATAGGGATAGCAATCGACTGCGATCCATGTGTAAAGAGCTTGTTAGACTACGGAAGAGAGAAGTGTGTTATGTTGCGTGTGGCGCGTGAGTGTCCTCCCATTTCATTCCATTCATCAATTCGTCTCATTGATAGAGACAGGTAGAACTCATGGTTCTCATAACGTATGCAATGGAAAGTTTTAGGCAACCTTCGACAGTTGGCTAAATGTCGCCCTGGCGCGAATGCATACTACGTTGAGACAGAGGCAATCACTTGCAAACATGACGCAGAGAGGTTTAACAAGATTGACCATTGCCGAATGTCCCTTGCGGTATACATAGCTACGGGTTTCACCGCCGCCCTTTACAGGAACGCCCGTCGAAAGGAAGTATTACACCGAACTTCATTTGCAACGTTCAAGTTGACTGATAGCAGATTCAACTTAATGATAGTATTCGCCAGTCCGAAGACTGCCCAGGGCAAACCGCGAGGAGGTTCTATCATGTCTTGCCCCATGGTGGCCCTTAAGAGAGCCGATGGTTCGTTCTCGGGAGTAATGTCATCTTACACCCTACCAATTCTACTGAGAGAGTCTTTGACTCTCTCTTTGGTAGCACTGTCGACTTCCACACTAACTGGTACATGGCTAAAAAGTGGAATGTAGCGCCATTCCGTTGGATTGACAGCAGTTGCTGTCATCGGATTACCAATCCGAGCAAGATTATTAAAAACTCTGTCTTGCTCCTCTAGCCTGACAAACTCCTCAAATAAATTTCGCGGCCTTAACTGCGGTCCGCGAGGAGAGCTGACTTGACTGTTCGGCGTCTGCATGATTGAAATGAAATGAGAGGCAGTGGTTTATATACCCCTCTAATGCGACGCAACGTTCAAGTTGACTGATAGCAGATTCAACTTAATGATAGTATTCGCCAGTCTAAAGACTGCCCAGGGCAAAGCACATTGAAGGCTCTATCATGTCTTGCCCCATAGTGGCCGATTATACGGTAGTATGTTAGTAGATTTCAATCACTGAAAAGGGAAGATGGGAATCATTTCATTTGTCTCATCAACGTTTATCATGGGAGTAATCATTGAAGGGACATCTAATGAATTACATTTCACTCTACTCCATATCATAAAGACTAACCTTTGTCGAATGGCTGAAGTACTCTGACCTGGCGAGAGAAAGCGTCACGTTGAGTATGAAGTCGAACGCCCAACATGAGCAACGGCTCAGAGGTTTCGGTCTAACAAACGACGAACAACCCGTGCAACACAATCCCTCTACGGCAGTACCCGCCGTCCCGAAGGAACGCTCGAGCAAAGGAGGTATTACAGCGATGATGTGCTTTATGAGTAGAAGTGAATCTCTTGATAGCAAGAGACTATTCAACTAGATAGCAAGTCAAAAATAACCTGATAGCAGGACAAATGTATAGTCAGTAATTTACACTTAGTGAGGAATGATAGATTTGAGTGTAGTGAGTGGCACTCGATCCCGTCGACAGCCCGAAGGCCTTGTACTGATCACTAGGGAAGTGAGAGATCTTCCCCGATACCCGCTCTTTACAGCTGAAGACATCATTGTCACTGCCCCGAAGTGGTAACAGTAACGCCGAGTCAAAGGTAGTGAACAGTAGCTGGGATCTAACCCCTCAAAGCTGCCTTAGACTTAGTTAAATTTGAAATCTGATAGCAGATTTGAACTCAGCATACTTGAAAACCTTGAGGAAACATCCCAAGTTATTGCTTTGATCAGCTTGATAGCAAGCCGTAGAGAGCTTGATTCACCAGCGTTTTGCAATGGAGATGTTTAGAGGCCACCCATGACAAGATAGCTAAGACTCAACCGATTGGCGTTCAAAGTGCTACGTTGAGAGCTGTGTCAAATGCCCAACATGAGACATGAGTTGTCCCAGCGGTTACGGTCTCAAATATGACACATTCCCTTGCCACACTTATCACTACGGCATCGTCCGCCGTCCCGAAGGAACACCCTGTCAGTGGAATATTACAGCAAAACTCTCCGTGTCTTGCTCGCTTTCAGTGAAAAGCCGCTTATACCATGAGAAGACTGGCTCAGACATCATTAAAAATGCTTTCATTGACTTCAGCAGGGTCGAAAACCCCAGAAAACCTCCAAAACTAGTGAATTTAAATTTTTCAACTTTTTAGCACTACTTATGAAATTTTATAAGTAGTCCATCACTTAGGGCAGGTCAATAGCGACCGAACCTTTTTTGAATCAAGTCAAACGGACTTGTAGAAGCAAAGTTACAAGCCTTTAAAGTTTTGGAGTCTTTTATGGCCTGGAGACGAAGGCCATCTCCTGGCGAACCTCTAAGTCTGACGCCTTAGCTGATATCAGCAATGAAATTTTCTAAGTCGGTTTCTTACAGAAACTCGGAATTTGGAATGTCCGAAGCTATCATCGGAGCTCAGAGAGACGACCTACCTCTGACAATCGTTCTCCTCTAAATGACAAGTCTCTCTCGGTTCCCAGCTTATATAGTGTGTGGCGATCAGCTGATGACGTAACACCCATCATCCAAACACTAAAAAACCCGTCTATCTCCGGTTCTAGTGCTCCGATTGAGCTGGAAATACACCATTTCCATGTAGAATTTGACGCTGAATCCGAATCTGGCCTCCGTTTTCCCATCCGATGCTTCGTTTTGGCTCTACAGTAGGCAGCCATCGCAAAAATTCTAACTCTGTCGTTTTTCCGGAAAATGTTGAAAATTTTTCTCGCCGATTGACTTGAAACTCTCCGATTGACATGAAACTCATCATACAGATAAAGAATTTCACACTGATTCCAAATCTGAAATCCGTTTTCCAATCCGATGCTTCGTTTTGAAGCTACAGCCCAAAACGTCCCAAATTCTAACTCTGTCGTTTTTCACCAATCTCCCAAAATCTTAAATGGCGTCTCACATGTAAACGAAGACAGATAGGAACAAGCCGTTTGTTTCAGTGAATTTGTCTCACTCTTAGCTTTCAAATGACACCTCACTCGACAAAATCCGTCCACTAGAAGCCAAGATCGAAGCAAGCTGTCCAGAGGGGGGGGGACGTCAGCGAAATTTCAGAATTTGATGAAAAATGTTTTGGTGACGGTCCCAGGTCGAAATTCCACACTTTGGAAAATTTTCAAAATTTTACCCATACAAAGTCACTCTGACACTTAGGATTTTTTCAGGTAAGCGAGCTCCGACCTAAAATCTTGTAACCGCTCTAACTTTTGAACGAAGACAGATAGGAACAAGCCGATTCTTTCACTGAATTTGTCTCACTCTTAGCTTTCAAACGAGCTATCGCACGACAAAATCCGTCCACTAGAAGCCAAAATCGAAGCAAGCTGTCCAGAGGGGGGGGGACGTCAGCCGAAAATTTTTTCTCTCCGATTTCGCTGGAAAGATCCTTCCTAACCCAAAATTTCACGTAGATTCCGAATCTGGCCTCCGTTTTCTCATCCGATGCTTCGTTTGGGCGCTACACACCAAAACGTCCCAAATTCTAACTCTGTCGTTTTTTCGAAAAATGTTGAAAATTTTTTCTCTCCGATTGACTTGAAACTCACCATACATATAAAGAATTTCACACTGATTCCAAATCTGAAATCCGTTTTCCCATCCGATGCTTCGTTTTGAAGCTACAGCCCAAAACGTCCCAAATTCTAACTCTGTCGTTTTTCGCCAATGTCCCAAAATCTTAAATGGCGTCTCACATCTAAACGAAGACAGATAGGAACAAGCCGATTCTTTCACTGAATTTGTCTCACTCTTAGCTTTCAATCGAGCTATCGCACGACAAAATCCGTCCACTAGAAGCCAAAATCGAAGCAAGCTGTCCAGAGGGGGGGTCAGCGAAATTTGATGAAACAAACTTTGGTAAAGGTCCCAGGTCGAAATTCCACACTTTGGAAAATTTTTAATTTTTCCCATACAAAGTCACTCTGACACTTAGGATTTTTTTCAGGTGAGCTCCGACCTAAAATCTTGTAACCGCTCTAACTTTTGAACGGCTGCTCCGATTGACTCGCAACGAAAAATGCGGTCGAGCAGTGTTTCATCCTCTTTCCAATGCAACTCGAACGAACAAAATCCGTCCACTAGAACCAAAGTTAGAACAAAGGGGGGGGGGTCAGCGAAATTTGATGAAACAAACTTTGGTAAAGGTCCCAGGTCGAAATTCCACACTTTGGAAAATTTTTAATTTTTCCCATACAAAGTCACTCTGACACTTAGGATTTTTTCAGGTGAGCTCCGACCTAAAATCTTAAATGGCGTCTCACATGTAAACGAAGACAGATCGGAACAAGCCGTTTGTTTCAGTGAATTTGTCTCACTCTTAGCTTTCAAATGACACCTCACTCGACAAAATCCGTCCACTAGAAGCCAAGATCGAAGCAAGCTGTCCAGAGGGGGGGGGACGTCAGCGAAAAATTTTTAACTCCGATTGCTTTCAAATTCACCATACAGATGCAGAATTTCACGCTGAATCCGAATCTGGCCTCCGTTTTCACATCCGAGGCTTCGTTTGGACACTACACACCAAAACATCCCACAGTTTAACCAAGACAACCTAGACGGTCGCCCAGGTCAACCTAGACGGTCGCCCAAGTCCACCAGGCGGTCGGACACAGACACCCGAGACTCACACACTGTCGGTCCAGAGGGGGAGGGGACGTCAGCGGAACCTCGCCGGCACATCACGACACTGGCGGACCAGAGGGGGGGGGGCTCAGACACGAAGCACCACGGCGGCCGACCACGACACTCTGCCGAGCCAGAGGGGGGGGGACGCAGCGATGGCGGCCATCTTGCGCTATCTGGTGTTCGCCGTTTTCTTACTACTGCCGTCCTTCGGACAACATGGTCACGACAAAGGTCTTTTTTACTCAGCTCTTTCAATATTGAGCAATGTACACATCTGTATGTCTATTATATATACTATATATTATATACTATTTGCAAATCAAGAACGCACGGTTGTGTGAATTTGCTGCTCTCGTGCATTGGTGGACTTTCTTGTTTTGTGGTGGATTTTCCGGGTCATTTTCTCCAGTTCTTGGATTGATGCACTGTGGTGCTGAGAGGCGAAAAAGGTCGAAAAAATTGGGGGTCAAATCTGTTTGTCTAATGATGTAAGGAAGATGAATAGAAATAGAACTAAAAAAATCAAAAATTATTTCATCGAGCCATTTTCGAGAAAATCGACTTTATTGATTTTTCAAAATCGATGCTATAAAATAATCATTATCGATTATACTGCAGATTTAAAAAAAAATTGGCGGCGGATGCTTTTCAATCTAGGATGTTAAGGATATTCATACTAACATGTCAAGACCAATTACGCAAATTTTCATCGAGCCGTTTTCGAGATAATCAACTTCATTGATTTTTCAAATTCGATATATACTTCAATGATCGATATCGATTATACTGCAGATTTACAACAATTGGGGGCGGATATTTTTTAATTTAGGATGCCAAGATTATTCATGCTAATAATTTAAGACCAACTATACAAATTTACATCGAGCCGTTTTGAAAAAAACGATTTTATTTATTTCTTGATATTAATGGCCAAAAAGTATACCTAAAACACAAATGTATACTGCATTGCAGCTATTGATTTAGATGTGACCTGCATATTCCCAATGGTAGTCGATCATCACTGAGACTGAAATGATCCATTACAAATTGTCGAATTAATCTCACAAGTTCCGCCGAAATACGATTGCTTTCCGCTGGGTTGGACTTTCCTCCACATACAATGCATAATGATATGATGACAGCTATGTTTTGAGGGCGTCAATGGCAAATTAGAGGGCCGCGTTAGCGGCCCGACAATTTGCCATTGACAGCCCGAAAAATGTAGATGTCATAATCATTGTATGCCATGTTGCGAAATATTTCTATGGATATTCATCATGGCTTCGTGCTTTGGACATAAAACCTGGAATGAAATGAAACGCGCGTGTGAAGTGAACCTATTGATTAAAAGTTTCTTTTGTCACACAATGATCACCGCTTACTCGCGCAAACCCGCTATTGCAAGCCGAACCGCTGAACAATTCTCACGTGAGAGTGAGACTTCAATGGCACTAATTCTTCTGTCAAAAGTTAGAAATACCGAACATATCAATGACGAATAGTTGGAACCTTATAAGCTCATTCAGCACTTTTGTATATAATATACGTAAACATCTTACTTGAAATATCTGACCCTGTGGACTTGCCTACATATCAGTACTCAAGTTACAAAATAAGTGGTACCGTTCGTATCATACAGTAGACAGTGAAGTTAGCGATAGACTAAGCTTATTGTGATATAATTGCACATGTGAATCTCATCGATCAATTTTCTATATTGTTAATGTTTGGTCTATTTAGTTCTTATTTATCATATATGTATATGATGTAGTTAGATATGATTATTGTTCGCTATCCTTAATGAAACTCAATCGATGTCTAGCTTACGTATTGGCTGTGTTAGCTGCAATGCAGTATACATTTGTGTTTTAGGTATACTTTTTGGCCATTAATATCAAGAAATAAATAAAATCGTTTTTTTCAAAACGGCTCGATGTAAATTTGTATAGTTGGTCTTAAATTATTAGCATGAATAATCTTGGCATCCTAAATTAAAAAATATCCGCCCCCAATTGTTGTAAATCTGCAGTATAATCGATATCGATCATTGAAGTATATATCGAATTTGAAAAATCAATGAAGTTGATTATCTCGAAAACGGCTCGATGAAAATTTGCGTAATTGGTCTTGACATGTTAGTATGAATATCCTTAACATCCTAGATTGAAAAGCATCCGCCGCCAATTTTTTTTAAAATCTGCAGTATAATCGATAATGATTATTTTATAGCATCGATTTTGAAAAATCAATAAAGTCGATTTTCTCGAAAATGGCTCGATGAAATAATTTTTGATTTTTTTAGTTCTATTTCTATTCATCTTCCTTACATCATTAGACAAACAGATTTGACCCCCAATTTTTTCGACCTTTTTCGCCTCTCAGCACCACCGTGGATGGTTTTGTCTATGTGTCCCCTTCTCATTGGTGCTTCTCATTTTTGCTATTATTTCTAGTGGTTTGAATACTTTTTGCGGTTTTTTGTGTCTATCATCGTTTGGGCGTGAGTGTTCGTCACTTTGTCCCTCGACTGCTGCTGCCTGGATAACGTTGGATTGGTCTGTGTGCTATCGTCTTTGCAATTGTCTGCGAAGCCATAGTTATCGAGCTTGCTATTGTCTTCGAAGTGCATAGATATCTCATCGTGTCTTACTTCACGTTGTTGTCCAGTGTGCTGTGTCGGTTGGTACTGTCAGCCGTATAAATCAGCTGTTATTCTGTCTCATGGTAATTAGACCCATGCGTGGAAATTCTGAGATATCGATTTTGTGGTCGTTTTAGCAACCACTGATACTTTTGTCTCATTAATTTTCATAGCGCGCTTTTGTGTTAGCACGTCAGTTACTAGAACAATTGATATTTTGCAAATTTCACTGTGTCAATAAATATTCAGTCTTATCACGAACATCCGCAATTACTATTCCTATCCACGTAAAAGAATTCATTGCACCGAGATTATTTTCTCATTCATTTCGACTTGATTGGTGGTCAATCTCCTCCCATATATTTAGTGTAAGATTTCGTTTTTACTTGAGGAGGCAGGTCTACAGAATCGTCGTTCAAATTTTTTCCTTAGATTCTGGTAGCTGGTCCTCCTTCCCGTTTCTACCGTTTTTTTTTCTTTTCGTAGGAATTGATTGGCCTCCTGTGAGTCAGCCCTCATTTGTTCCTTTTTTCTTTTTAAGTTAACCTTTCTCCCTTTTGTCCTACGGTTTTTTACCGTCAAGTGGCCGTTCCGGAGATTATTCTGTCCCTGGCTGTTCCACTTTTTTTCTGTTTGGCTACCAATTGGGAGATTGGTTTGCGTGTTTTCCTTTTGTATTTATTTTTCATTTTACATTATTGACTTTCGTCTAGAGGTTTCTTTCTGTTTTGGTTTGTTTACTTATTTACTCTTCGTTTCGTCACCGTCAAGTGCTTGGTTAATTTGTGATTTAGGGAGTCTTTGCCGCGGTAGGCGTTGACTGGTCCGGAGCACCTGCTTCGTCGACTTCCGCTTCAACGTAGTTTAGCGTCTCCTCTTCCGATGTTCATCTGGCTACATATTTGCTTGTGGAGTTTTCTTCAACTATTATTATTACGATCGTGTAGCTTGCTTTTTTCCTGCCTGTCGATAGTTAGTGGTATTCGCTTAGTCGTCTTATCGGTCCGAGGTTTCTGCATCTCTATTTTCTCAACTGATGATTTTCATGATTCAACTTCACGTTTACGTCATCTATTTTCTATTTCTACTCTCTGGTTTTCGGATGCCTTCCAAAAATATCACCAGCGACGCTTTCTCATGCATTCCTCACAAAGGAATTACGATTATGCACCATAACATTTGTTCTATTATTGGCAAGTTTGACGAACTTCGTAGCATTCTTATGAATTTGAACATAGATATTTACGGTGTAAGTGAATCTTGGTTACATGAGAGCATAGATGACAATTGCATTCAAATTCCTGGTTTTAACTTATACCGGAGAGATAGATCTGTATCAACGAGCAAAAAGCAGAAAGGAGGTGGTCTTGCAGTATATGTAAAGGAAAGTATAATTCATAAAAGAAGATCTGACATGGAGACTTATTCTGTCGAAATGATAACCATAGAGATGTCAACTCAAGTTTCGAACGGTTTCAAACCATTGATTATATTATTTGTGTACCGACCTCCTGATGACAATCGTAATTGGACAGATTTATTACATGATCCAATCAAAATAGCCTACGCCGAAAATAAATCGATTGTTCTTATGGGTGATCTTAATATCGATCTGATGAGAAGTGACAACACGGCACATCATTGTCTAGAAACTTTTGAATTGGAGCTCGATTTACATCAAGTAATAAATGAACCAACAAGAGTTGCGGGTTCATGTTCTTCTTTGATCGATCATGCATACACTTCGGAGCCTCATCTTGTCAGACGTTCGGGTGTTATAAAATCCAGTATGAGTGACCATTTCCCTACATTTGTGACTTTGTCACATGTGCAAAAATAAATAAAGATCCTGGTATTATCACTTACAGAAGCATGAAGAAATTTGATCCTGACAGTTTCAGAAGTAGCCTGCAATCATTACCATGGAACATAATTGAATTATTTGATGACGTTGAAGACTGTCTCTAGACCTGGTACGATCTCTTCATGTCATGTGTTGATGAGCATGCCCCTCTTACCAAAAGAAGGGTTAAATCCAAAAAGTTGCCAGACTGGTGGACTCCTGAAATTAACGACTTGATCTCCAAACGCAACCGAATTGACAAGAGAAATAATACCGAGCGATGAGTACCGCGCATTAAGAAATCAAGTCAAAAATTCTATTAAGAAAGCTAAAGAGGATCACTATACTTCTCTTCTGTCGAAACATTCCCCCTCATCTCGTGAGTTCTGGAAATTCTTCAATGAATTATCTCCCAAAAGCGGCAATGCAAAAACATCTTGCATTACAATTGGCGGTACTAGTTACACTGATGATCAAGTCATGTCCAATGTTCTTAATGATAATTTTGTTAATCGTGCCTCTCCAATTTCTCTACCAGCAGTGTTTAGTGCTATTGACAATAATTATCATGTCAACCGTCTTCACAGTTTTGTCGAGGAACGTCTACATGGGCGTACTTTCCAAATTGAAAAGATATCGGAAAGCTTTGTATGCGATCAACTCCAGAAGCTAAGCGCTAGTAAATCATCGGGCATTGATGGTGTACGTAACGTTTTCTTAAATGTTGGTGCAGAAATAATTTCCCCATCTCTCACTTCCATTCTGAACAAAAGCATAACGAATGGGCATTTTCCTTCTCAGTGGAAGGTGGCCCGAGTGACTCCTATATTCAAGTCTGGTAGACATGATGATCCAGAAAACTATAGACCAATTAGCATATTGCCAGCTTTATCAAAAATTTTAGAACGTCATATTCACACTCAGCTTTTGCTCTTCTTGGAATCGAACAAGCTACTATACTCAAAACAATCTGGGTTTCGCAAATCGAATTCCTGCGAGACGGCCCTTGTAAAAATTTGGGATTCTTGGATCAGAAGTGCGTCTAGTAAAGAAATCGTTGGAGTTGTTTTCCTTGACATTAGGAAAGCTTTTGAGTCAGTCTCGCATGAGCGATTACTTGAAAAACTATTCTTGTACGGCGTTCAAGGTCTATCTATTTCCTTCTTCAAAAGCTATGTTTCAAATAGAAAACAGCAAGTTAAGTTCAACAATGCGCTGTCAGACACTATTTCTGTTAGTCGTGGTGTTCCTCAGGGATCCATCTTGGGACCCTTGTTGTTCCTCCTATACATCAACGACATTCATCTACTGTCCAGGTACTCTTCTTTGGATATTTATGCTGACGATACCACTCTCCATTCTTCATCAGGTTCCTCTTCTCAGCTGAACGATAATCTTAATAAAGATCTTCTTTTGCTGCAAAATTGGTGCTCTTCCAACGACCTTGCTGTGAACAACTGCAAAACAACCTGCATGGCGCTGATGCCTTACCAACGTAGGCGATTTGTAGAAGATTCCTTGCATGTATCAATAGGTAGCAACAGTATTCAGTCTACTGATACCCATAAAACCTTGGGTGTTACTATTGATAGCAATTTCTCCTGGAAAAATCATATTAATAGTATTTGTAAGAAAGTTCGACCAAAATTGTTCCTTTTCCAGTCACTAAATCATTTTTGCCGTATCATACTCGAATCAAGTTCGTGAAGTGCTTCATTTTGCCTCATTTGGACTATTGTCTAACTGTCTGGGGTTTTTCCAATACTGCGGATCTAAAGCGTCTTGACAGACTTGTTTGTAAGGCTTTGAGGCTTATCCTCGATTTGAATTCTAAGACGAATATATCTGCGTCTAGGAAAACTTTATACAAAAAGTTTAATCTTCTCCCTCTTCAGGAGTATGTTAAATATAGGACTTGTGTTCTAGTTTTCAAAGCCTTGAACGGTTTAGCTCCTAGCTACATTGCGGAACTGTTATCGTATAGCCTTCCTAACCGTGATCTTCGTTCTTCAAATGACAAGAAAACAAATATTCCGTTTGGTCGAACAGCTATGTCTCATAGTAGTTTCTCGTGTAAAGGCCCTTCTCTCTTCAATGATTAGCCACTACATATCAGACATTGTGATTCGTTAACTTCTTTCAAAAAATTGTGTTTCGAGTATTATTTTTCTAAATTCATTGATTGTGTATGACGCGCTACATGATGTGTACAATAGGTTTTATTTCCTTTTATCATGTATTATGTTACTTGCTCGACCACATTGAAAAAAGGCTTGCCTATTGTGCTTTCGAGGGTAAATAAAGTCTATTATTATTATTATATATATGCACCTAAACATTATGTCACTAAATAGAAAAAAGAGAATCAAAATTCTACATGTGAATTTCATTATACATTTAAGAGTGGAAACTGTCAATTTTGATAACAAACTTTCCGACGTTTTACCACGTCCATTATTGAACTTCAAATAATTGCAGATTTGCGGGGAAGTAGTTTAGCTTTCACCATTCTGTTCGATCACACATTCTACCAAATGATTCAAAAGTCCTAGCAGGATTTTAGAATGGTTTACCTGTACCTATGCATGAAATACGTACACACGTTGCAATCGCACTACCTGATTCACATCTTCTATTTTTTGAATTCATAGATTTGTAGAACAAAAATACAATTACCAATGGCCATCCAAAGTTTTTCATCATTAAGCACAAGTTTGAACAGCAGATAACTGCGACAGAAAAGTAATCCCTTTTTTCCGCCTTACATTTTATGGACGTAGCAGCGGGGAGGAAGGCACACGAATCGCTGAAATAGTAGAGATTGGCCACCCGCACATTAAAGGCCATGTCGTGCAGACTTGCAAGGACATGGTGCCAACTCCTACTGTCATCCATGAATTTGATGAAATCTGGATTGGTTAATAGAAATGCGCAGAAACTAAAAGTCAGCAGATTAGAGAGTTGTGGACATCCTAGTTTTTAGAAGTATGAAAGCATGTGGGGTAGCTGAACAAGGATGGTTAAAGTAGCTCATGGCTGGTGGTGATGGTGTCGACCCCCCTGTTACTGGGAGGGTTCCAGGAGGCCGTCAAGTATCGGTCAAGCCGATCGCCCGCTCCCAGCGGCGGATGAGTTCCGCACACCTGACGGGGGCAACCCATTGACCCAAGATGTGAGGGTTGTGTGCATGTGAGTGGAAGTGATGTTTTCAATTGCTTTGTGACTAACACAGGAGGGGATGAATGGACAGAGGGGTTTATATTGTGCAGATATTCTTTCAAGAAGAGTGATTTGTTGGTGCGGAGTCGAGTTGGACATGACTATCCCATCACATCGAACTTTTAAAACTACAAGATAGTCATCAAGGCATTCGTTTGACATCAAGACAGTCTCTCGAGCGCAGAGTGAACACAAACAGAGGGGCACTTGGCCGGACCTTTGATTATTTACATGTGATGCATCCTGTTTAAAATGATGAGACTTCACTTTAAAGTGAATCACACATTCAGATCGGATTTACACCTGCAAGCTTTTTAACAGGTGAGATCAGACAAACATTCTGTGTTTGAATCCCTCCGTTCGGGCTAACCTTCACATTTCCAAAACGCAACCAGAGAATGAATCAACAGGATGTCTTATCTTCGTAAAATGATAGATTGAATAATAATAGAATTTCCAGCTGTCAAATGAATCGAATGATTAATGAGATTTTGTGATTGAATATTCATCGACGTCAGTGGTGAAATCTCCAGCATGTCGGAGAAACTATAGATAAGTCTGTCTTCGATCGAATATCGAAAATATGTGTGAGTTTATCATTTCATCATTTCAACAGTCGATCGAAGGACTCCTATCTGCATTTCTATCCCGACTAATGGTTTTGAAGAAAAATGAAAACTGTGCCATATTGACTTGATGCTTTCCCATTATTGAGTCATCATTTCAGGTGAAGAAAATCACTTGTATGGCATTCACACGCAGTTGTTGCTATCAATAATGAAAGTAATTCTTAATTACATCAATCAATTGGTAAATAATCCGCATCAAGCGACCTTTCTGATTTTTATATAATTAAGTATTGTTAAAGAATTTTCGAAGAATAAAAAATGTCGAAGATGAATTCTATTTTTGATCATGTGATATATTGTCAATTTCATTTTTCTTCTTTTCTTACAAAGCAAAAGGTTTTAGTTGTTGTATAAAGGTTACAGTAACAGAGATGTCGTGTCCGAAACATTGGTTAGAGCTCGTCATTTCACACTTACGATTAATGCGAGAAAGAACGATGTTAGACTCTGCTATGCGGGACTCAACTGGGTCAACTTTTCCATAGCATCTTGTCGTATTAACTCAGCAGAAAAAAATAAAAAGTGGCTGATTTGTCTCATGGCTTTTTTTCTTATTGTCAAAGGTTGTCTCAGCCTGTCCAAAGTGAGCAAAGGTAGTTCGAGCCAATTTAAAGAATACGGAGGACCGACCTATTCAAGCAATGAAGTACATTTAGGATAAGTAAAACATACAAATGTAATACATTTGTTTCTGTAGATGCAAAGGAAATTTTATCCAAGCATTTATCTACAAGAATCCGAAGGAAATGAAATTTGCCAGAAATCATAAGAAGTAATTTGACTAATTTTACCCACATGTCTTAAATAAGAGGGTGGTATTAATTTACCACAACTGTGTATTACAGGATAGCGGAAAGTAAGCTTACTAGTAAAGGATGTCCCGTGGAGCACACATTAGTCCTCCTTCGGCGATAATTCGTGTTTCCATAGTGCTGCTCTTCAAAAAAGCTTAAAGATGACTTCGGCATTATTCCCCAATAATACTGTAGTTATATAGATGATGTTACAATCGGACCACTTGCTAAAACTTCAACATTACTCACTCACATACTAAATACTTCAATGCATTAAACGCATCTGTGAAATTCGCTCGAGAGATCTCCAAAATAATATCCTCAATTTCTTAGTCATAAGTGTCTACAGATATGACGAAGTATTGTTCTTCTTAAATGAGTATTAGGATCATAACACCCCTTCTTCCGAAGAATTAAATCGGACAGGTAAGACGTTATAGCTCCAGTATTTTTACCTTTCCATATTAGAAAGTTGCACTGACCCAGTTGTTCTTCAACACTCAAGTTAATTCCTTAATATCGAGCAAATTAGCTGCCTACATTACTGCGGTATACATTTACATGTAAAATATTGTTATATAATACGATGCACGTAGGGTGAAGCAGACCATATGTGCACTTAAAAGTACGGAATAAAAGAATAGTAAGCCTATACTGCTGCCTTTAAAAATTGATGGCCCGCGATCCTTTTCGTGGAGCACTTCTTGTGGTCTGCTATCCCAACTTGGTTACCCACCACTGCTCTATAATATTCGAGTTTGAGATCATTCCGAATATATTACAGCAGATCGACATTTGTCTACATGGCACAGGGCGTCGATACATCTAAAAGAATCTTGCAGGTTAAAGATGTCAGACTACAAAATCATATACCTTAGAATGCAC
The DNA here is from genome assembly GCA_907163375.1 of Prostheceraeus crozeri. Classification (NCBI taxonomy): domain Eukaryota; kingdom Metazoa; phylum Platyhelminthes; order Polycladida; family Euryleptidae; genus Prostheceraeus; species Prostheceraeus crozeri. Next base: position 14,846 of record CAJQUW010003942.1, read on the forward strand.
GATTATTTCTCATGTAGAAGATACAACATCAGGAGATATTGCCTCTATCATTCTGCTTTGGCTTCATTTGCCGCATTTGGCGTCACTTTTACAGGTCCAAACTTGTATAGTCTCCGGTTCTCTCCTGGTTTCATTATTGCCTGTGCTGCGTTCCGATGTCTCTCAAGCGACAGTCTGGCCGAAAATTGCTTCGAAATTTCATCTTGCAGACTCCTTATCATCAAAGTTTACTTTTTCGCTGTTACGTTTTCCATTGTCGATTCATATTTCTTTACTGCAGCTGCTGCTTTTATCTTGAATCAGTAGTAGGCCTACTTTCTCCGTGTATTACATGCAATGGTCTAGTCTAGCAAATTAAGTATGAGTGAATTCAAAGACTGTGGCAATTGTTAATTTGTAAATTCCGTTATAATTGCCGCTAGCATGGGCGTCCGTATGGATGACATTCTTAGTGTAATCTGTCAATTTGTTTCATTTTCATGTGCGCAGTCAAAGTATCAATAAATCGCATCCACTTGGCGATAACTTTTCCACTGAAGGATTATATTTTCAGTCGCTTTCTATCAAGAGATTATTAGGAGTTTATCTGCTGCGCGACATCATTGCCATTTTGCTACCAGAACATTATTTGTAACCTCAGTCCATCACTCGCAAGTGCATATTCATTCTAACTGCAAATCTCGATCATTGAGTTGGAATTTGATTCTCCACTGAGACGCTTGCTGCTCGATCCTCTTGCAACCATTTTAGTTTTTAACATGTTTATTTCTGTGAAATTGTGAATTTCCGATGTAATCCGTAAATTTTCAAATAATGATTCGCGTGCATTTTGTTAGAATATAATCTCCTAATTATCAGATATGTTAAAAGCATTTCACTGAATCTGTTTCGTTTTCAATCGACAATATTTTATTATCGAGAAAAATAGTGAAACTAAAGGGCATAGTTTTCAGCACCGGACTTCAGAAAACAATTAACGACCAATTTTATGACAACAACAGCTTGCCAAAATGTGAAAACCAGAATTATGCGATTAGCTCTTTTGGTTCGTTTCATTCTGAGACTTCTTTTTGAACAACTATTTTGAATTTGAAATCAGTTTAAATCTCCTGTGTTGATGTTAATTTCGTATTTTGGAACTTTTATCGTCAAAGTGTGTATTTTCAACTGTGTTTATCACGTGTCAGTGCAGACGTTTCCTGCATATTGTAACACGCTCGTATCATTTCAGAAATCATAATACTTCTGATAACTACTTATCTCGTGTAGATTTGGTGCAAAGTTGGCATTAAAACAGTTTTGTTCATTTTCAACAACGAATCAAAGTTCTACATCGGAGCTTGTGTAGTTGTGCTTCATTTTGTTATTGTGTGATCTAAAACGCACTTTATATAATGTCATAAAAATCCTATTAATGACTATCACTGCAGCAAAATCCCTCAAATACGTAGGTCAGCTGATTCAAACCCGCTGGTTATCATATGAATGAAACAAAGAAAAGAATTGTGAAAGCTCTACAGTCCGTTTCCTAAATCATTGCACAACCTGAAAGGCTCTTTTATCTCGTGCTTATTCTCATCAAATTTAACCGCAAGCTGCTTAAGCTCATGTAATTGATTACTGAACTGATTCACTTGGTCAGCCGAGACACCTGCTTGGTTTAGGAAACAATGTGGTCTGCCTAATTAAATGAAGTAATTAGTGATTAGAAAAATTGTTCATGATCATATTATCATAGCTGATCATGTCATAACTGCCCCCGTTTCCTGTCATCATTGAATGAGTTGCTAAAAGTCTTGTCGATTCCCTTATCGGGCGCAGCAACTACGTCAAGAGCAGGGATTCCAATCCCGAAATCCCGGGATTGGAGGGTCAAAATCCCAGGATTGAGAAATTTGCAATATAGCTGTATTACGTCCAAAGTAAGACAAATTGTCGAAGAACTACCAGAAATCCATCCACAATAGATACAGGCTCTTCACACTTCAATATAATCGTCAACGTTATGTTTTAATAATTCATTGATGAGGACTTTTGAATAAAGATTGAGAACTAGAATTGAGTTTCTCATTTGCCAAAGCGAACAGTATTTGGAAGCATGACCAAATTGAAGATCAGCATTACCGAAGTAGGCCTACACAATTTCGGGATTAGGAAACCAGGTAATCCAGAGATGGAGATCCTTGGGAGGCCAATTGCTCAATAGACCACAGCCTATGGTAATTGTTATTAGCCTCTGGTTAATTCAATCCCGGGATTGATTTGTTCAGGAAGAAGTATTCTCATCTGACCACCGTTGTTATTCACAGCATTTGTTTAGCTTACGATGAAAAGCACATAAAAGATTCTTCAATCGCGCAATCCCGAGCTTAGGATTTTGGAATCTCAATGTGCTAGTGCAATGCATTGAGGAAATAGTTGTGATTTTGATTATCTTACCATTTTACTTGTAGCTATACAGTTGCCATGTCTATATTTGTCAATCTCGATCCCGGGTCAGAGCTTGTAATCCCGAATGCCGGGATCAAGAAAAGTAGGGATTTTGCCGACAGCTCCTAATCCCGGGTCTTCACTCCACTAATCGCGAATATCGGGAAATTGCAGATTAGATTGAAAGCACAAAATCTAAGAATTCACAACTGCTCCATGTTAGTCTCAACGTTGTCGTTATCAATCTGTGTATAAAGCGAAGAAACTTTGAGTCAACTTGTCAATTGCGATTTTATAAGTAAACCGATTTTTGGCAATTCCGACTCTCTGCTATCCTCAGTTCCTACATCCCGGTATCCCATATTATTAACATACACATGTGCTTTGTCAAAACATATTTACCACTTTGCTCAATTCCGGAATCCCCTGAAAGAGATTTTTCGGGATTGTGGAATCTCTGTCCTGTACATATGATTAGATGACATAAAAGGCGTGAGTATATATAATCATCACACATATAAGTATGCTGGCACAGCTGTATTGAATTAGTATTTGAATACTGAATTAGTAATTCAAAGAGAGAATTCGAAAATCTATTCGGTTTTGCACCAGTGAAGCAGTAAAACATGCATAAGTTACTGCCAAAACATCAACAACATATATATATGCTAATCCTGGGATTTCAGAGATTGCGCCAACCCATGGAATCCCGGGATTGCGACCCCTACCGGTTATTGAAACTGAGTGTTTTCATCAATGAAAAAATCATGTCAGACATTTTTAGCAGCATTTTTTCGGTAAAACTTATTTGTACTGTCTTTTTGTACATTCAACGAATCTTACAATCTTTGCATCATGATGAAGCTAAGTGATAGTTCACACTGTCTGTCAGTTTTCAATAAAAAATTCTGTCGTCTTCATGTTAAAATCCTGCATCAAAGAAAACATATGGTATATCGTTTGTTAAAATTGAACCTGGACTTCAACACAAAAATTACATTTGAAAATAGGTCGACTTTTTGTGCAATTATTTATGAAACGGCCTTGAATCGATTATGGACTCTATGGAAAGTAAAGAATTCAGAATTTTCAACAGCCTCGTTCTCAGTGTATTATTATATGGCTTATTATATTCATGGATTTGAAATGCGTTGCTACAGTCCTTAACATTCATTGCACACAGCAGAAGTTGTGCAGTTAACAAAAAGTATGCACTATTAGCTGATTACTCGACAACAGCTGCAGTGGTTGGGACACGACGTGATCAGAAGAAACCCCGATGAATTGACGAGGATCTCCATGTTTGGCTTGGTTGAGGGAAGCAGACCAACTGAGGCACCTCATTGGACCTCCTACTAAAGAAAACAAGGATGACAAGAACCGAAGAGAGGACGAAGGCGTGCGATCGATCAGAAGGGAGAAGAGTGATCCAAAATCTGACTCTCTGACAATTGACTGACACACTGTAGTTTGCCAATTATTAACCATAGAAACTCTCTCCTCCTAATGACCAAATCAAATTTCTACCTTACTAATCCTTTATGAAGCGTGTGTCTTTTGAGTATCATGCTTATCCTTTTGTGAAGCTCACTCTATGACTCTCCATGAAACGGTTCATTGACATATACTGCGGTAGGAATAAGAGAATATGTACAATATATCAAAGTATTTATCGGAATATTATTTCAAAATCAATCTCCGAAATTTATGTCAACATCCTTCTGCTATAAGTTAAAAATTCAACTATGATTTTCTGCCTCGGTTTGAATAGAGTTTGAAGATCGATTTCGCTCTCAATTTACGGAGTTGAACACTCTCCTATAAAGGAAAGACAAAGTTAGAGATATTTTTGTTATACCCGCCATTTCTTTTTATCTTTTTCTCCAATTCAATATCGTTTGTGAAAGTTTCTTTTGAAACACTTCTTTTTCACTTCTTTTGCAGCCTAGCGGAAATGGCGGAGATCCAGTATACGTCGATATCTCTGAAATTCAGAGCAAGAAGAAAAATGCGAGGAAACAGACTGTGTATGAAGACGATCCGGACTCACATATTTATGCGGACGTTTCTCCGAAAAGGAAAGACAATTCCAAAGGAAAGTCTTCCAAAATAATCGATCCGAATGACCATGTTTATGCAGAAATTTCAACGACAAAGAAAAATATAGGAAGAGGCCAGAAGGTGTCAGAGAAAGCAAAGGCAGACGTCACGATGGACAACCCAGAGACTCACGTGTATGCTGAACTAACTCCGATGAAGAAAAATATAGGAAGAGGCCAGAAGCTGTCAGAGAAAGCAAATGCAGACGTCACGATGGACAACCCAGATACTCACGTGTATGCTGAACTAACTCCGATGAAGAAGGATAAAGGGAAGCCTAAGAAGCCACAGAAACCTAAACTTCGAGCAACTGGTTTTGAATCTCACGTATATGCTGAAATTTCGGTCGTTGATGAGAACATTGGTCCTATTAAGAATAAAGATGAAAAGCCTGCTGATTGGGATTCACATGTTTATGCTGATATTGAGCCAAGAGTAACTCAATCTTTAATGAATAACAACATGTACGAAGATATTGAGCCTCGTGAACCGGAATTGATATACGCTGAGTTGGACTTCTCAAATGTAATCATTCCTACTTCTTCAATTGAGTTGGAAAAGATTCTGACAATGAAAAGAAATAATCCTGGAAATGCCATCTTTGAAGATGATGTTATTTACACGGAAATCATAGGACAGATGCCACCGCAAGAGGTAAGAACAAAAGAAAATGATCAAAATGATCAGTGACAGGCATTTATACAACCAACCATTCGGAAATGGGTAAGGCGGGAACAAGCATTGTCGATCAAATTATTGATAATCATAGGTGATCGTTGAGTCTCCGAATGGTGCATAGGAAATATGGAAGTAGTTCCCAGACAAAAGATATTCATCTGATGAAATGCAATGATAGACGACAAGAGTGTTCAAGTTAGACGAATAGCACCAGAATTTTTAACAAAAATAAAGAAGATACGGATGATAACAATAGAGTTTGATATATTGTTGTATCACACTCTGGGTGTGTCTAAGGAACTAGAACAGTTTCGGCAATCAATAGTCATGCATTTTAATTAAAATTATGATATTTAGAACAAGTCACCACGCTTTTGATACACATAGCCTTATTTTGTTAAATAAGTCAATTTTATTAAGGTTTGGTTGTTACTAAATAGAAATCAGTGAATGATTATCAGTTATAGGACGACCAGTCCCAATTCAACTAAATTAACCGGGAAGTATTTGATCTTTCACAAACTAATTGCACCAATGCGTATTATGTCTACACCGTACAGTATTTATTTAGTTCCTTGATGCACCGCACTGGTCAACGTTTTGAATGATGATTTACCGACTAATAGTAATGCGATTTTACTGTCTATGAAGTTAGTAAGTAATTGTATATTGAACAGAAGCGAAATTCACAAAATTCACTCTACGTCACAGCAGAAAAATTAGCATGCGTTTGCAATGCAAAGTCATTATCGATCAGGGAAGCGTCAGTAGACGAACGTAAGAGTTTTGAATCTATCATGAATGAGTTAATCATTAAATATGTCAATTATTTTATACGCTTTATTAATTTCGGCCTCCTCTTAGGCCATCATGAGAAGCAGAGAACCTATACATGTATGTTGGAAATTGTTCAAAATTTATGCTATAATTTCTGTGATTCCTGAGTAGACTAAAAGTATGTTCTAACCTAGAGAGATATACAATAATAATAACCATTATGGTATGTCTGAATATCTGCATAAATGGAGCATACCGGTAGTGGCTTAAGTTACAATGGAAAAATACAGAAAAATATACTAAACTATATTTATAACTTATAGATGAAAAACGCCACAAAGATGTTGTTTGATGACATATATTCACAAAGCCTTTCGTCCGGTTCTCGTCTGACGAACACACCGGAATGACTTAGCTAGCAGAAGCGGAGACAACAAATGTGTTAATTATTTGGATGTAATAATCAGGATCGAAGATGGTGGCCAATACATCACAGAGGTTTACCATAAGGTTGATGAGTTCAGCTTCCCAGTGGTGCTGTATACTTTCCCCGAGAGTAACATGCCTTTGAACACTGGCTTAAACATCTTTGCTGCCCAACTCATCAGATTCGCTAGGATTTCATCTGATGCTTCCACCTTCACATCAAGAGCTAAGGGCATTTTTGATATCTTTAAAGGACGGGGTTATAAGAATAATTTGCTGGTTAATTCTTGCATTAAGTCCTTCTCCAAGAATAGGTTCCTCGTTTTTAAGTTTGGTTGTTTTTCGCCCCGCCAGATGCCATCCATCATTGGCATGTTGGGCTAAGAAAACCTCTTCTAGTTTCAAGTGCGTCCTTTTGTCTTAATATTTTTAAAAATTTTTATTTTCGGTTAGGTTCTGCTATGTTTCCTCAGGCTTGGAGAGTCCTTCCATATCGTACATTCGATATGGTTGGCCTGGCCCCGCCATGTGGTATAGGTTGGAGGTTAGGGGCCGAAACCTTGCTTCATGTAGACACATGGTTCCTCCCTGATAACTCCATACATAGCAAACTTAATTTTGGTTTTTTAGGTTTCTAATTTTCACCTTTTGTTATTTTTAGTTAGCTTCTCGTCAGGTCCATGACGAACTCTTATTACAGTTCTTATTTGATAAAAATAAAATCGTTTATAAGTATTAATTTTATTTCCCTTACCGTCTTCAGTTGAGTAGACTTGCCTTTATACGTATTTCAGTACCTGCTCTATACTAGAGTAGGTTACTCTATGTTGTCAGTATTAATTTATATTCATTCGTTCATGACTTTTAATTACCTAATTATTTACAGGATTCTCCACTATTGTTTAACTTTGGCATCTTTCGTTTCCTGGATCCTTCGAATTTTTTTGACCGTGTCGTGTCTTGATTCGATTTACATGCATTGATCAATCAATTTAACTGAACATGAACATGATATTGCATTGATCAATCAATTTAACTTAAAATGTCACCTAATGCATAAATGCACATGAGCTTTACATAGGCATCTCTAATGAAAGCGCGCTACACCAAACAATAAAATCGAAGACAGACAAAAGAAAGGAAAGACAATAAAAATTACCACGGTAAAGACAGAGTCAGGACGGAATCTTTCTGTATACATAAATCGGGGTTAAAATGCTTAATAACAGGGGCCTCTAATATCTACGAGTATAATAAGTTGATAACTTATCCATACAGAAATTCAGAGAAAACATCTTGGTCGTCTTTATCGTTGATTTTTGGTTTTAGTTTTTTGATATAAAGTGCCTCTTGTATTCTGATGTTGCAGTTGTCTTTGTCAGATGCAAGAATTTTGACTGAAGCATCGGTGGTATTGCAAGAACGTGGATGTTTAAAGACAGAGCTGGAGTTGTTGTTCAAATATTCTATTAACTGTGTGTGAAGAAATCTGATCGTGATTCCAATGTAAATATTCTTGCAGACACTACACGTTATTTGATAAATTGTTCTCTTTCGTAAGCATAAGTCGGTATTTTTAAGATGCAACCACTTAGAATACATTCTGTGTGTTTGTTGGATTTGTTGAGATATTGACTGACGAATTGTATTGCCTTTATCAAGGGAACATAGATGTTTTCATTTTAAGATCTGTTTAACTTTACGATCAATTTCTTCAGACACATAAGGAAATTTGGAATTGAATGGTTCACATATTTTTGCTGATTTTTGTAGTATGCTCCATTTTTGTAGATATTCAGACTTGTTATTTAGCATAAATGTTGAATAATTCACAACATAGATTCTCTCCTTCTGATGATGGCCTAAGAGGAGACTGAAATCAATAAAGCGTGATAGAATGATTAAGACCTTCTGCACTTGGTTTCCCAACTAAATTTATCAAGAAATGGGTAGCCAATGCCTCTTCAGTACAAAGCTCTTAGTTGACAAATCACTTGTCATCGTATCGTGAATGCATGTCAGAAACATTTCTAATTCATTTCCTTTCTACTTTTAGCCATGAATCGTGGATTAAGAAGATCCTTTCGATTGAGAAGATTATTCGAAATTTTGTCAGCTGCAGGAACCTGTCAATTTGCCATAACTTATTATCCATTGAACGTTTTCCTCGCTTTTATGCATTTACCGATTTTTGATTCATATTTTATTAAATACTCTTTGAATTTTTGATCAAGCAGATATTTATACCCCCAAAAAGCATTAATTATTGAATCTTGCAATCTTACGTCATATCCTTCATTCACCCATCATCAAATGTGCCTTGTTATTGTTGGATCTTGTGCAGTTGCACCAGTATTTTGCCATTTATTGCTCAGAATCTCAATGTACTGATCAGTATATAGTGTGACATCCGGCGCGACGCTTCGCTTCGCTTTGCTTCGCTTCGCTTGCGCCGGATGTCACACTTTTGCGGGGTTTTTTCAAAAAAATCAAAATTTCAAAATTTCAAAAATTTAGGTAGACTTCAAATTTCACGTGGCCGAAGGGGGGAAAATTTAGGTAGTGACAAATTTTCAAAAAAACAAAATTTCAAAAATTTAGCCGGTCTCAAAATATCACGTAATCTCAAATTTGAGAATTACAATTTTCTCGCTTAAATCATGACCGTTCCAGGACACCGAAAAATCATAAAAGTTAAGAATCTCAAAATTTGAGAATTACAATTTTCACCCCCAAAATCATGACCGTTCAAGGACAGCGAAAATCATAAAAGTTGAGAATTTCAAATTCATGAATTTTATCCATCTTTCAGGTTTTTAAAATATATCATGTGACTAATAATATTTCTTTAATAGGGGAAGAAACAAAAGTGGAAGAAACAGCAAGAATATATCCTTCAATATCATATGAACGTAGTTCTGCTACCCCCTCCCTTCTGTCTTCTAGGGGTCCCTTAAGAAATTTTTTTATTATAAAATGAGCAACATAAATAAGTTTTTTAAATTATATGGAACGCAAACTACGACAAATTTCGACCTAAAGAAAATCGCAAATGAATTAGGAATAAAGAATTTTCATGTTCTAATGAGAGACGAATTACAATTCCTAAAAAATAAGCCAACAGGAACCTTCAGTTCCCGGAACAAAGTTCCATCAATAACTGTAAATTTCGTAACCAATCTCCATACGTCAGATGAAAAAGGCGTACATTGGTCAGCAGGTATGTCTAATAAAAATGGAGATAATTACTATTTTGACTCATACGGTCTTCCACCTACAAACGAAGTTAAAAAATTACTTGAAAATGGAACTTATAATACATTTCAAATTCAAAAACCGGGAACTACTTACTGTGGTCAATTATGTCTTTATGTTTTATTTAAATTACAAAAAGGAGTATCATTTCTTGATATTATGTTAGAATTGAATAATAAAAATAATAATAATAATAATGATAATTAAAAAGCTAAAGCTCTGTTTTCTGTAATTCATTTTGATAAAAACGGCCTCTGATATCCTCATTATCTAAATCTTTAATTTCATAAGTAATCGGATAACTTTGATTTATTTTGCAAACTTCAAATATTTCTTTAGTCCAATAGCCAACAAAGCCTTTTTCAAATTTGTTCTTATATTTAAATATTCTAACTCTATCTCCAATTTTAAATTTCGGCTTAAGTTTCTGCAAATTCGGATTACTCTCATTCGAATTATTATTCTCGAATATTTTCTTTCGTATCAAATCAGGGTCGTCAGAAGCATTCTTTGGAGTTTCTTCAATACCTGAATGAACTTTATTATTGTACTGCTCTACAATTCCTGGTAATATCTTCAACCATTTCTGATTTCTTTGCTCAGTAAATTTCTTGAATAATTTATTTTTTAACGTCCGATTAAATCTTTCTATCACTACGGCCTTCCCAGCGTTTTCAGTTGAATAAACAATTTCAAATAGTGGCTGAACGTTTCTGTTATAAAATTCCGATCCTTTATCAACAAACAATTTTTTTGGCTTTCTATTACTTTCTTTAAAGATTTCTTCAAACGCATATTTAACTGATAGACCACTTTTATTTTTTAAAGGTTTTACCCAAGCGTATCGTGTATATAAATCTATAACGGTCAATGCGTATTTGTAGTCCCTTTCATTCGGCATATGAATAAGATCAGCACTCCAAATATCATCTTTATTAAATACTTTTACTTTTAATAAATATTTAGGCCTTCTGTATTCTTTATGAATTTCAGACGCGTAGGTTCGAGCGTTGCTCTCAGAGTTATTAGTTCGAGCGTTGCTCTCAGAGTTATTAGTTCGAGCGTTGCTCTCAGACAGCTTAGCTGTCGTTTCATTTAAACCCTGACCGAATAATATTTTAGCTTGTAAAGCTTTCTTAACAAACATTCTTTCAATTTTTTCTCTAAATGTAGGATTCTGAATACTATCTAATTCTTGAATCATCTTCTTATCAGCTGCATGTCGAGAACTTAGATCATGATTTCGATAAGCTAAATCATGCCTGTAAGCTGCGGCATCTACTCTATTTATCGGTTCTTCACCTGGTTTCGGATTATTATTCTCATCTAGTCTTATATCTAATCGAGTTCCTGGACCAGTATATGAATGACCAGGAAGATGTTTTTCTTTCGAATATTTACTCCAAATAAATCCAGGAAAGTTTTCTAATGTTTTTTGTATGTCACCACCGTAGGTAGTAGCCAAACTTTGTTTGTCGTCGTTACCTTCATAAATTTTACAATTTGAGTTTTTATTTTTGTTTAATAGATAATTCAATAAATCTAAATTAGAAATTTTTAATTTAATTAAATTTTCGGAATTTTTAGTATTCATTTTAAAAGATAAAAAAATTAAGAAGATAAAAAAAATTGTTTTACGGAAAAGAACCAAAGGTCCTGAGGTTATTACCGAATCATACTAGGACTTAGATATATTCCAGAACCATCTTTAGTTTCTTTAATTTCAATTAAATCATCAACATTGTGGAGAATATTTTTAAGAACTCGTTTTCCTTCATCAACTAATTTTAATTTACTAATAAAATTATCTACTACTCCTTCGCCCCTAGCAACTTTCTCTAACTCTCTATTATGTCGTTTTTGTTCTTCTAATGCTGCCTTCTCTGATTTATTTTTATTTACTGCTTGGACAATACCAGCTGTCCCACCTGCAACACTTCCTGCAGCTGCTATGCCTCCTATTATTAGTGGAATTAATGGGAGAATTCCACCATTCTTTTCTTCTTGTAATTGAATATTCTCTATCATTGGTTTACTTATGTAATACTTTTTTTTATTAATAGTAATAGTTTTAGGGGTATTTTTGTCAACAATATTACGTAATTTTAATTCAACAGTTTTATTATTATTACTTTTCGCTTGCGACATTTTTAATAAAAAAATTTTAAGTTATCAAAAATTTTAATCTATTCTAGTTATGAATAAATTATAAGTTAAGAATTTTTTTAATCTATTCTAGTTATGAAAAATTTTAAGTTACCAAAAAATTTTAAGTTACCAAAAATTTTAATCTATTCTAGTTATGAAAAAATTAATTAATCGACTAAGTCTTGGGCTTTAACCTATCGGAGCGAAGCTCCTCTGGCTTTAGCCGATCCTAGCCATCTTTCCATTAAGAATTTCAATAGAATATTTTACATCTTCTAGCAATAAACCATAAGCCATCAATGAAGTTGTGGAATCTTTTTTTTCAATATTAATTGTAACATCACAACCAGTCTTGATAATATCTTCAGATTGTGCACTTAAATCGAAACAGAAAATTGGATATAAATGTCTCCAATCTCCAGGAGTTAATTGTGGTTCAACTCCAAATTCTATACAAAGATTTCTATAAGCATCATATCCTTCCATAAATTGATTATTGGTATCATCGAATCTTAATGGATCAATTGGATATCGGGTTTGATTTAAAGCAACTTGTAAACTCCGAATTGTATTAATATGAAAAAGATTGTTGTTCTTATCAAAACTTGGAGAATTATTTCTTTGAAATGTTAGTAATAAATATCTTGGGTATTCGCAGTTCTAGTAAAATGCCAGTTAAATCTTTGTTCGGAAAAAGTTACTGAACTAGCAGTTCTCTTTAGAAAATTTACTGGAATTGGTTTGTTAGTATTTAATCTTTTTGCAATAGCTGTTTCAATCTCTAAACTAGGAGTAATATGCTTAATCCACCATTCAAGTCTATCAATTTTTAAATATGCTTTTTTTCCAGTCTTACCAAAAAAGATTAATTCATTATTTGCTGTACGATGAATTATTAATTTAAATTTTAATTGATATGATATTTTGTCATAATCTAAATATCCGAATAATGGAGACAATGACCAATTTACTGTCTGTTTACTTTTCTTGTTAAATTCACGTCTTTCTTTATATGCATCATTATTTGTTTTATTTAAATGTTTTGCAATATTTTCTACATCTTTCGCAATTCCTGCGGCATCTGTTCCAGCGTGAGTTAAATCATCAACAATTATACCATCATTAGTATCAGGAAACCAACCTTCGATTTCATGCTTTTTATTATTTTCACCAATTGTTACAAATCTAAGCATTGTATCAATTACACCTGGAGAATCACTTATTGTTTCTATATTTTGAGTTGCAACATCTAAACGCATTTGTGTAAA
>CAJQUW010003943.1:0-352500 GCA_907163375.1 Prostheceraeus crozeri
GATTTTATGTGAAGCATAGTAAGATAATGAAATTGTATACAGCGGAATCAATGTAGTACAGTTCATATGCCTAAAGAGGTGTAGTCGAGTGGCAACTTCGCATCCCGTCGACAGCCCGAAGGCGCTTGTACGCGATCACACAGGTTAAGTGAGAGATCTTCCCCGATACCCGCTCTTTACAGCTGAAGACATCATTGTCACTGCCCCGAAGTGGTAACAGGAACGCCGAGTCAAAGGTAGTGATCAGTAGCTGGGATCTAACCCCTCAAAGCTGCCTTAGACTTAGTTAAATTTCAAATCTGATAGCAGATTTGAACTCAGGATACTTGAAAACCTTAGACTACATGTTAAAACTTTGAAAAAACTGAAAATTAAGAACTTTTAAAAAATTCCGCATTTTACTACTCATACTACTTTTAAAAAAATTTTATCAGTAGTAAAGACACTATCAAACTTTATCACACAAACTTTGAAGTAAGAAGATAGCTTACCTACTTCAAAAGATAGAGTCCTTTAGCACCCGATATCGGGAGCTCAGAGCGACGACCGTCGCTTAACCTCGTCTTTCGATGAAGTGATCAGACTTACGTTGTCGGGGTTTATATATGCTCGGAAGAAAACTTAAAATGGCTCTTCTCCGAAAGTATTCATCGTAGCGACATGCGGTTTGTTGCAAACGATTCGTCTCATCATTCTTTACATATGACACCTGAACCATTCTCATATGACCACGGGAAGTTGGGTTCCGACACATGTCCATGTAACATGCCACAAGTGAAAAAATTCTAAGTGTGAGAGCTCCAGTGTGGTGAAAATTTTGAAAAATTTAAAACTTCCGAATTTCGACCTGGACCATTTACCAAAACATTTTTCATCAAATTTCACTGACTCCCACCCTCGTTCAGAGAAATTTGATGAAAAATGTTTTGGTGACGGTCCCAGGTCGAAATTCCACACTTTGGAAAATTTTCAAAATTTTACCCATACAAAGTCACTCTGACACTTAGGATTTTTTCAGGTGAGCGAGCTCCGACCTAAAATCTTGTAACCGCTCTAACTTTTGAACGAAGACAGATAGCAACAAGCCGATTCTTTCACTGAATTTGTCTCACTCTTAGCTTTCAAACGAGCTATCGCACGACAAAATCCGTCCACTAGAACCAAAGTTAGAAGATTGCTGTCCGGGGGGGGGTCAGTGAAATTTGATGAAAAATGTTTTGGTGACGGTCCCAGGTCGAAATTCCACACTTTGGAAAATTTTCAAAATTTTACCCATACAAAGTCACTCTGACACTTAGGATTTTTTCAGGTGAGCGAGCTCCGACCTAAAATCTTGTAACCGCTCTAACTTTTGAACGGCTGGTCCGATTGACTCGCAACAAAAAATGTTGTCGAGCAGTTTTTTCTCCTCTTTCAAACGAGTAGCTGTAAGACAAAATCCGTCCACTAGAACCAAAGTTAGAAGATTGCTGTCGGGGGGGGGGGTCAGTGAAATTTGATGAAAAATGTTTTGGTGACGGTCCCAGGTCGAAATTCCACACTTTGGAAAATTTTCAAAATTTTACCCATACAAAGTCACTCTGACACTTAGGATTTTTTCAGGTGAGCGAGCTCCGACCTAAAATCTTGTAACCGCTCTAACTTTTGAACGGCTGGTCCGATTGACTCGCAACAAAAAATGTTGTCGAGCAGTTTTTTCTCCTCTTTCAAACGAGTAGCTGTAAGACAAAATCCGTCCACTAGAACCAAAGTTAGAAGATTGCTGTCGGGGGGGGGGGGTCAGTGAAATTTGATGAAAAATGTTTTGGTGACGGTCCCAGGTCGAAATTCCACACTTTGGAAAATTTTCAAAATTTTACCCATACAAAGTCACTCTGACACTTAGGATTTTTTCAGGTGAGCGAGCTCCGACCTAAAATCTTGTAACCGCTCTAACTTTTGAACGGCTGGTCCGATTGACTCGCAACAAAAAATGTTGTCGAGCAGTTTTTTCTCCTCTTTCAAACGAGTAGCTGTAAGACAAAATCCGCTTCACCCGCTAGAGCGGATTTTTTCATAAACATTCTAACTGCGGTCCGTTTTCGCCAAGGTCCCAAAATTTCAATAACATCTCACCTCTAAACGATGGCAGATACGGAACAAGCCATGTTTTCACTTGGAATTTGTCTCACTCCAGCTTTCTCAAACGAAGCTTGCACGACTTTCTACGATGTCTACAATCAAGTTTGAAGTTGGCAGGAGGGGGGGGGTCAGAACTTTTTCTCTCCGATTGAGTTGGAAGAAGTTCTAGACCCAACTTTGACCAAAACGTCCGAATTTGCACTCCGTTTTCCCATCCGAGACCTCATTCTGTCCGAAAAAAACGTCTTTTCTATCCCAAAACCTCACAAAACCTGCCTTTTTTCAACTCTGACGTATCCTGCCATTTTCCTCCCTAAACCCAAGAAATTTAGTCAAACTGAGCTTTTCCACTGCCAATTTTTCTCACCCCTGCTTTCAAATGAGCTATTTGCACAGACTTTTCTACGATGTCTGGACACTAAGTTGGAAGGTTTGCAGGAGGGGGGGGACGGTCTCAAAACTTTTTTTTTCCCCCCCCCCCCCACTCCATGGTCGCTAGAGGCTTGAAGAAACATCCTGTCCTAAACCCAAAATTTGGCAAAAAAATTCCGAATTTGCACTCGCAATTTTCCCATCCGAGGGTCTCCTTCTGCCCGACGAATAACATGGGACCTTTCTCATCCCAAAACCTCCAAAACCTGCCTTTTCCAACTCTGACAGTTTCCTGCCATTTTCCTCCCTAAACCAAGAAAATTAGTCCAAACTGAGCTTTCCACTGCATTTTTTCTCATTCTCAGCTTTCAAATGAGCTATTGACACGACTTTCTACGATCTCTCACACTAAAGTTGGACGTTTGGCAGGAGGGGAGGGGGGGACGTCCTCAAAACTTTTTCTCTCCAATGTCGCTGGAAACATCCTTCCTAACCCAAAATTTCACGTAGAGTCTGAATCTGCACTCCGTTTTCCCATCCGAGGCCTCCTTCTGCCCGAAAAACGACTTTTCTCATCCCAAAACCACCATCACCCGCCCTTTTCTCACTCTATCCCGCACATATCACCTTCCTTCCCACCCCTTGCCTCATCACCCTTCCTTCCTTCCTTCCTTCCAGAGGGGAGGGGGAGGGACCCGTTTCCTCCTCACGGACCCATTCCTCCCAGCACATCCTTGGCGACTTCCTTCCAGAGGGGGGGCTGAGTCAGCATGATGACTCAGCATTTCACATTTTGGGCTTGAATTTGGGATGGGGTTACTACTGAGGACAATGAAGGATTGGTTCTTTCAGGAGCCAATTAGATCCGGCCTCTTTTCATCCCTGACTCCTCGTTGTTTATAGACCTCAAGAAAATGATCTGAGACAATACATCCTGGGCGGGCACCTCTCACAAAATATTTATCGAAGTGTACCGTACATATGAGATTGCATATATTTCCATTAAAAGTAAAATATTTCACTTGAGGTAGTGACTTTCGCTAAACAGTGTTAATCATTAAGCTTGCGAGTGTTATATGAATACAATGTGTTATATGCAAGTCTCATATGTTACTCAACAAGTTGATTCTTAAAAAAGCAAGATATTCAGCGGATACCAAATATTATTAGATAAATTGCCAATATTTCGCCTTACGGCTTTATCAAGGCACAATAAAAACAGAGAGAATGGCGAGGTATTTATAGAAGGACTAAAAAGAGTTCACAGTTCACAGCAGGGTGCACACAGGCTAAGAGCAAGCTATATGGGAAAAATCAACATGACGTTCCATGACAGCCGTTCATCAACATGCCGTCGTGGCGACTGATGTAGAGAGCTTCCACTGCTCTTCTCTTTTGAGTATTGCTCAAGCCTCGATGAACTATCGACAGCGGAACGTGAGATTCAGGCGACGAGGTGCTGTGATTCTCCACGAAATGTTGATGTACAGCACTGTTGTCCTGAGAAAAATGCTCTCGAAGACGCGATTTTCGAAGAGCTCTTTTTAGTCCTTCTATAAATACCTCGCCATTCTCTCTGTTTTTATTGTGCCTTAATAAAGCCGTAAGGCGAAATATTGGCAATTTATCTAATAAATATTTGGTATCCGCTGAATATCTTGCTTTTTTAATCATTACTACCGGATACGTGGAAAAAAGCTCTCTGGATCAAGTTGATTCTTAGCGACAAATAACATAATTATCGATAGAGCCTTGTAGGATCTCCACACCGAAGGAATTGCGTTCCATAATTTAACATTCTCCATTCGTTTTTTTGTCAATTCTATCAGCAGATTGAACGATTGTTATATTTTCACCTCTTTCCGGAATACACGATACCGGATATCATGAGGAATTCATTACATAGGCTGTGACTTTTTTGAGAGTTGGGAACAAAAGCTCTCGAATGATGCAGGTACGGAACCTATACGAGGAGGTCGTCACGCTGTTGCCTTTTTTTCCTGTTGTCGACCTAAAAGTAAACTGCATTCGAATTGATATTTCTTCAAAAATGAGTGACAATTAAGTAAAATAGAAATGCGCCGTAGAGATTGTACAGAGTTTATTATCAAACGCGTTTCAGTGTACGCATGACGTACAATCCTTACTGACAAATGACAAGCGACAAACACAATAAAGAATATATATAAGGGAAAGTAGCCTACAATCAAGCGAATTTCATTAACAATTCATGCGCTATAATAAAATGTAAATATTCACATTGAAGGTGTGAGAGGTGTGTGATTTTTTTTGAGAGCTTCTCCTAAACGTACATGCACAGTGTAATTAAGGGTAGAGAACATAGAAATTAACAATACCATAGATACAGTCCGTTTAATAAAAAGTGGATCATCCTAAAATTTGACTAAATAAAACATAAGTATGATGCAGAAAGCATTTTTTCATGTTATTTCATGTCCCTAATATATTTAAATGTCCTTATATAATCTGATAAGCTATGATACAGTAACGGTTCTTAAGAAGCTAATATTTTGCGGCCCTACCCTTATTGTCAATGACATTACCAATTCGTCTAGGCATTGATTCGATGATATCGTTGATTTTTGACTGATCTAACTTTCTCCACTCTCTTTTTAACAGTGACGTAAGTTGTGATACGCCATCTGTAGGTAGCAGTGAACGACGAACGTTACGTTTTAGAATACTCTATACATTTTCTATGGGATTCAGATCAGGAGAACGAGCTGGCCAAGATAATGTCCTAAGCCCTAATTGAGACTTGCATAAGTTGACTCTACTACTCCTGTGACACAAAGCATTATCATCCATAAATAACCAAGTCGATGGATCACCAAGTTGATCTGTCATTTGGCCAATGTTCATTCGTAAAACATTCACATAGCGTTCAGAATTCATGGTTCCTTGCTGTATGTGAAGTTCAGAGCGGCCATTGTTCTGAATGCCAGCCAAATCAGTAGAGTCGCACCACCTTGTACCCGGGGACGATGTAAATGTCTCGGAATTTCCTGATCAGATTTTATCCATAATCTCAATCGACCATCACTATCCTTCAGACGGACTGATGCCTCATCAGACCAGACAACCCGATCCCATTGATTTCGCCAGTGACAATGACTCATTGCCTATCTGAGACGTCTTTTTGTATGCTGATCTGATAATTCGATCTGAGAGGGCCTCTTACAGCTCTTGAAATTCGACTTAATAAGTCTTCTACGAATAGTGGACTTAGAAATAGACGAGTCCAGTGCAGCCATCTCAGTTAACGAGAGACTTGGATCAACTTTAACAAATCTCAAAATTAGGCGGTCTCTACGTTTGGATGTTTTGCGTGGACGGCCAGAGCCCTCTTTACGACAGAGTCGAAAATCATCATTATGCCATCGATGCACATTTGTGTAAGGAACATTTAGTCGCTTGCTTGTAGCTCGCAAAGAAAACCCTAGTTCTAGCAAGGCTGACACTTTGCCTTTTGTGAATGCGATATCGTTATTGTTCATTTGTGCTTTGTATTGTTTTCAACCGGTAAGAGATAGATTTCTAGCTGAAAGCAATCAGGAGTGCTGCCAACACCACCGCAACGAAGTCAGGAAGGTATGCAACATGAAGTCCAGTTAATCACATGTAGCAGTTACATTATTGTTGATGAATAATGGTGCTATACTGGCTCTGATTGACCGATTTTCTTTATTTTTGTTTTGCTTGATAGCTTTTGGCTTGTATAACAACATATTACATAACAAAGGAAACAAATGTAATTTTATAAGAGTGAGGTATGATTTTGTGTAACATTGCTAAATGAAGATCAAATTATCTACTACTTTTTTATCTATAACAGGAAAACAACTCAATATTCATGCTTCAAATTTCCAACAATGATATTAGTAAGCACAACTGACATATCTTCCAAATTTCAGAGAAATTCGTTCTAGTTTGGCGGAGCTAGACAAAGTTGAAGTTAAGGCAATGTTTAAGGGTGATCCATTTTTTATGAAACAATCTGTATTATCTACTTCTATGGTAGAGAATGACTGTTCTGATAGTGGATTTATGTGTGGAATGATTTCCGAAGGTGGTTTTCCTTTGATATGCTCCCCGATGCGAGTATATATGCGGCGACGAGTCTCTCCTACATAACATTCTGGACAATGTTCATAGGAATATTTATAAAGAAGGGAAGAGCGCTCGTTGAACGGAATTGCATCTTTGCAGCAGCATATATTCTGAGTTTTCAATGTGTTTTTGGCTATTGTTTTGGTCTTCTTTAGCAGTTTGTTTATTGTGTAACCTTTTCTTTCAATTTCCTTATGGGTCCCATCGATGCATGGCAGCTTCCAGTAAATCGCTTCTTTGGTTACTACATTATTTTCAGCTGGCAAAGTATTACGGAGTGGCAATTACTTCTACACGTGCTTTAAAGTAATTGCATATTTGCATTAAGAGCTTCAAATTGTCAAAAATATTTTTTTTTACCATGAGCTTGAATTATAGAAGATGTACTAATAAAATGTCCTCACCAATCACAATCGAATTGCCAAAAATAAAATGCAAAAAAATGCTGACGAATTTTTCTTAGAACAACATAGCAAAACTATTAGAAAAAATATTTAATTAATGTCTGAGATCAGCACGTAGGCTGCAGCGGAAGGTGACAAAAGGAAGATCATTTATTGCGCCAATAAGTGAGATTGAGAAATTGGTCCCGCTAACGTCGCAGTGGACCATCTTTTCATTAAAGTCAATTTTCTCGAGAACTGTTTCGGAAAAAACACTGGTTGTAGATTCATGTTCAGGGAGCTGCAATTGAAATACACGTGGCACCGGCAAATACGATTCAACAAAGGCCTATTAATGGATCTAGCAAGAATTTGTGCGTGGACAGCAGTTTCCATGTCCACGGACAACCGCCTTCCAATCCATGGTGTAACCGGTCTACATCACGTGTGCCGCTAACGAAGCATTCATCTTTCATACTTAACCGTCCTCATGTGCTGCTTGACTAGAGACTACCCTGAGAAGGAGCAGACTTTCTCGTAGAAGCACATTTTCAAGGAGGCGTGGTGAACGAGGAGGCTGAGCTCCTCAAACAGAGTCAGATATGCAGTGGACATACAGATAAATTACCTTGTCTGCGTGTTGAGGACAACCAGATGCAAGGGATTCCATCTCTGTGGTGGTGGACACTTGGATAGTACTTATTGCTTCCGAAATGATTTCATTCTGTGACATTTTGAGATATGTTTCTATGTTACTGTTGTTTTAATCAGTAGCAAGTCATAATTTATTTTTCAACTTTTTTTGCATTTGAGTATAGACTAATTACAGCATTATCAATATAGAGGTACAAAAGAACTATCCTGAAGCAAAATACACCTTGTACAAAAACAGAAGGCAGCACTGCTAAGAAGAATACTGGCTGCGTTTCCCCTTAAGATGGCAATAGATAGTGGTTGCCAGAGATGTTCTGTCTCGTAAGGGTTGCCAGACTCAACGCAAAGTCTCCTTCTTATCTGTCTCACAAACTGTCTCGTGGACTCGCCACTAGCTCCTGACGATTCAAATGCAACTGGCTGGAAGATATATCTCTCGTTGCGAGTGAGTTCTTCATACTTCGCCTTCCCCTTCCTTTCTTCAGCTTTTGTTGCTGCAGCACTCGCAGAAGCTGCCCCGGACATGACATTGGAGTCGGCGAAGGTATCTACACCGGTGGCGTCCCATAACAGGCACTATCCATTTTGATATGGAAAGAGTCATCCCATCAGGGCGCTTACCGTCAGATCTGCTAGCACCTTTCGGTTCCAGAACAGAACTCAACCCGACCGATTCCAGAGATCTCTTGATCGCGTCGTTCAAAGCTGAATGCCTAGGAAATCTAGCAGTTTGCTGAATCGGCAAGAGAGAGGATGGTATCCACGATCATCTACTACCGCTCCACATCTACATCTATGTGGATAGCAAACTTTAGCTCCAATTCGAAGAGCGCTTGCATGAAGTTTCGTTCCGATTGTACTTGATGGAATTGAACTCAGCCATGCACCGCTCTCAGGACAATTCGAAGCTAAAACTCTGGCCCGAGAATACTGGTCAGACCTAGACAAAAGGTCACTAAACTTCTCTTGCAGAATGATTTCATCCCACGCTTTTTGAATATGTCTCTTTTCTGGCTCTGGCAGCGGAAGTTGTTGTTTTCTTTGCCATTTCTCAGTGACATGATTCTGCACATTGGATAAGATGACCTTGTCAAATGAAGGCATAATCAATTTTACAAGATCGCTAGTTTGGTATAGTGACGATAAGTAACTGCACCAAGTAATATCAGCAGCATTCCTCAACCCCAAGCCACTCATTCGAACCGGAAGGGATGCCTGCTTCCAGCTATCCTCATCGAAATCGATGTTCATTAATTTGGACATTCCACAGCGAAGTAAATCATTGACTTTCGAAAGAAAAGAATCTGATTCAAACACGGGAGAAGTATGCATAATGTACTGAAGTTTCGGAGTCCAAAACCAATGACGCAAAAGGAAGAAAGCCGAATGTAAAATCAGTATTCGCTAGCCTCTTCATGAAAAAATTCAAATCAGCAATCCTTTTACAAAGCACATCATCCATTGCAGATCTTGTAATCGGACAGCCTAGCAAAATCAGATCCCTTAGTTCAATAACACACAACCGTGGCTACAGACTTTTGAAAGCACTCAATTTCATCTCATCATAATCCGTACACAGAGGGATGATTTCACACTTTGCCGAATTCACCTCTAAACCGAGCTCCTTTAAACGAGGAATTAAAAGGTTCAAATCACTAATTATACTATCTGCTTCACCACCCAACGTGCCATCATCCAAACAGTGGCGGACGTATGGGGGGCGGGGGGGCGACCGCCCCGGGCGCCGGGTTTGTGGGGGCGCCACATTGACAAGACAACTTCATCTTATATTCATATTATGACGAAGACTTCTTATAATTTAGTCTGATCTGAGTGATCGTGGAATGTCCCACTCAGAGATTCATTATGTTTAACATTATCCATCAATTCTGTAAATGCATAAGCTTACAGATAGACTGCATTCATGAAATGTGAGAACACATAGCAACGTATTTGTTGAGAAATTGAGATTAGGGGCCGTATGCAGAGTCACGAAATAATATCAATGTAATCTATATTGTATTCAGGTATAATTAGAATGAATGTTCTATTGAATCTATGAAATAATTTTTGATTGTAGTTGCTCTGTTCTTCTGTGCCCTGACTCAAATGAAGATTGTGATTCAATGTTAAACTTTTGACAATAATTTTGCACTCCAAAACGGAGAAATCGGACTTATATGTAGCATTACGAAGATGCAAATTACCACAGAAATATTGCTCCAAATCATAGATACTAGTACTAGATTTCAAAAATTTGCTAGAGTTGACAATCTCTCCTAGTCTGCCCTGACCCTAAGTCCCCGCGATTGTAAGCTATGTACATACATGTAAGTGTCGTGATTATTTCTTCTTTCTGATAGCTGATAATTACAGTAATTTATCAAAACCATCACAGTTGTTTTTATTTAACGGAATGCATGCAGTATTTGGGATGATGAGATTTCTCTAAAGTGTCTTCATCTTTTTTGAATGAATAGAAGAATGACAATCACGAATGTCATCGACGTATTAAAATGAGCTGTACATTTATTTCATAAAACTGAACAATTATGCACATTGTACGCCAGAGATACCAGAACCGCTCATGTCGATAAGCGGAAAATGTGTCATACTGCATTATGGTTATGAGGTCATCACAGACGTACAGAGATTTGTCTAGTTAAGTTGCTGTTCTAAGTTAGATGAAATTTCATAGGTAGGCTACTACTACCAGTGTGTCATGTATAATTAATGATCCAAAAAAGACCTTTCTTGAAGAAAAATGCACTATTATTTAGGGGCGTAATTATTATAGTTTCTGCCCCGGGCGCCTGATTTCAAAGATCCGCCACTGCATCCAAATACCAAGTATTGTATTCAGACAAAATATCCTTGATGATGTCATGAATTCCAATAGCAAAAATAGCTGGACCCCAAGGATCTCCTTGTTGAATTCGCGTGCAAGATTTTACGATTGGTTTTTCAAAATATAGATCTGAATCTTGGGAATATGCTTGCCATAAAAAGCGACACGCAGATGGATAATTTTCCTTTATTGCTCAAAAGAAACTTATCCCGACGAATAGAATTGAAAGCATTTTTTATATCCATTTTCAAAAGAAACTTGTGCTTACAAACGTTTTCGGAGAAAAAGAAAAATTAGACTGCTTATCAGGGTTCGACTTGTTGATTTGGCATAGAGGGGGACAAATTGGTATGATAAGATTTAGATATCACAGTTTAGCAGCTGCAAGCCTCTGCTAAGATCATACATGTATAAATAATTCAGACATGCTCTAGTATTTCTGATTATTATTGCTATTTTGCAAGTGGATGAGGGTTCTTTGCACAGCAGCATAGTGAGGTTCAGAGCCAACGACCTGGTATTTTGATGTCTAGTGCACGTGCACATCGGTCACGTTTATCCATACGTTTTATCGCTCGCTTTTGTGAAATGCAATAAAGGCCGACTTGATGCATCAGCTTTAGCGTGAAAAGGACTGAGGCGAAGGTCGCAATTGGTGAACTTTGACCAATACAGATAACATCCGTCGAGCCGCGGTTTTCCCTCCGTCAACCTTAATGAAGCATCCTACATTTCTAAAGAATTTAAAGAGTGTATTTTAGCGACAATGAGAAAAATGCTGAAGAAGTTGGAAAAAGAACTATTGAACTTGCACTTTTATTTGAATAAAACTTACATATTCGCATTCCGTATACCGCAAGGATTCTGAAGACACCAAACATGAACAGTTCTGATGAAAAAGTGAAAACATAACATTTTTAGTCAAAAGAGTCTGTGAATTGTGAATTGCGTGATAACTTCACGATATCACTATTTTTCATAGTTCACTGATTATGATGACCAGCAGATGAAAAAAGAAATCTCAGAAAATGCTCGATCTCCCTGAATAATTATACTCGTTTGTTCTCTTATTGAAAAATTGCAATTTGTAAATTGAGTGATTTTCATGTTTTGAACGCTGCTCAGGAAATACAATAACGGATGCAAGTCCATCATATTTCATTTTAAAGCTGAGAATACAAGATCTTAAATGATGTATGGCACGTTGATTTGCGACACGATTGGAAGACATGATAGTAGATTGAATTTTAGCCGGTCCGCTTTTTATGATTAGCTCTATAAAATGTAGCGGTTAGCAGTGGCGTCGTCTCCGTGCCTGCGAGGCCTTCGCCGCATGCCAAAAATAATTGCTTACGTTCATAAAACAGAAGGTTAAAATAGTTTTCATCTGCTTTTGAGAGCTCATCTTTACGTTTACATACATTTTACAAGTTCACAGTTTCCAGTCACTACTCTCAAATAAGAGCCCCAACGCTCAGCTGTCAATTGCAGGATCTTCAACATTAGATCTTCAAGCAATCACACAATTCGCTAGAGATGTGTTCACAGCAAATCACACAGATTTGTGTGCGTGGCAGTTGGAACGCATGCGCTTAACTCGATAGTTCGACTCGTCTTCTGCCGATAGAAACGCAGTGATAGATACATTGCGACAATCCATTTATTAGAAAATATCTATTTAGTAAGTAATGGCAGTGGGCGGGAGGACCATATCCAAGAAATTTTCAAAACTATAGTTTTCTCCCGAAGTATTTGTGCCACAATAAAAGAAAGATAAAATATAGATACAGAGTTGCCAACGTTTCGCGTCCTGACCCTTTCTCTAAGAACTGGCACTCTATAATCTTCATTATATATATATATTCAATTTTTAATAACGATGCATTTCGATGTCCTTCAGACAAACATGTTCACGATAAAATGTTCACGATGTTTATCCGAAGGACATCGAAATGCATCGTTATTAAAAATTGAACATTTTCGATCGCTAAATTTGCTCTCTGCTTTATTTTTTGAACATTAAAATAAAATGGGCTTTTTCAACTTAATATATATATATATATGTATAGTATAAAAGAATTATCAGAAATGGATCAAAATAAGAAGGAAAATAACTCCCGTAAGTCGTCAAGGAAAAACTTTGAATCTTGAAAGCCCGACCGGTTTCACTTGGTCATCCAAGCTTCTCAAGGGCTAATGTTTATTATGAATATCATAACTTAATTTAAATGATCATAAAATAAGCTACACATACATAGTAAGCGAATTACGCAAATGTCATGGATGAAAATAAGAATTCACAGACATCGTACAGGGGGAAGAGTGCAGGCGGATATCATTGATCAATTTTGATTAAGTGAAGGTCTAAAAACACTAATGCACCATTTTTCTTTGCTCTCCCTATACGATCGATCACAATTTGGGGGTAACTTCAAAACCGGGATTATGCTGAAAGGAGGGTCACTTTTTGAGCATGAGGAGATGTGCTTGCTCACAAATAAAGATCATAGTCCTTGTCCTTAACTTGTTGTCTGTGCACTCGCGTCCTTGATCTTAAAGTGTCTCCCGTTTGCCCCACATAAAGAGCGCAGCAACCTCTGCATTGCAGCACGTAGATCAAATCTTTCGAGTTGCAATCCATGTTATGTTTTATTAAAAAAGTGCTCTCTTTGTTGTTGCGTTTATAGTTGAACATTGTCCCTGTTATAATGGACCTGCAGCATTGGCATCGGGAATCTCCGCACTTTGTTACACCAATGATTGTTATACGATTGTTTTTTGATAATATGCGCAATAGAGACGGGGGTTGCCGATAGGATAATTTTGTTCTATATGATTCGAATGTATCAGTGAGCCTCAAACTTGAAAAGGATGGAGTTATCACATTATTATAGAAATCAGGATTATTGGGATTGTATGTTTGAATATAAGGTATTATCCTCGATTCATTGTCCTTATTTCCAGGTGATGCTGTAGTGGATTTTGCTTTTGTAACTGCATCATTTATTAATTTATCCGGATAGTCTAATTTCTTGAGTCTTTTCTTCATGTCTTTAAATCTGATCTCTTTAATAGTTTGATCTGAAACAATTTTGTTGATACGATTGGCTAGAGCGTAAGGAATATTCCGTGTAACGTGTCTTGGATGGCTTTTTTGGGGGCATTAGTGTTTTTAGACCTTCACTTAATCAAAATTGATCAATGATATCCGCCTGCACTCTTCCCCCTGTACGATGTCTGTGAATTCTTATTTTCATCCATGACATTTGCGTAATTCGCTTACTATGTATGTGTAGCTTATTTTATGATCATTTAAATTAAGTTATGATATTCATAATAAACATTAGCCCTTGAGAAGCTTGGATGACCAAGTGAAACCGGTCGGGCTTTCAAGATTCAAAGTTTTTCCTTGACGACTTACGGGAGTTATTTTCCTTCTTATATATATATATATATATATATATATAGTAAAATAGGAAAAATCAACCAGTTTCCCAAAATGATGTTATATCTTGTGCCGATTGATTTCACAACCTATCAGTTGATTGTCAAGGCACTAAATGAAACAGCACAAACAAAATAATGGAGAAATCATTATCACAGACATCACTTGTACATAGAATTACATGAATTTGACATAGCACGATGTGAAAGCCAGCCATTTAATGATGGAAGAAGAAATCGCTTGATTAACATAGCTTCCTTCTTCTCGCGCTCAACTTTTGACCCATTAGCAATCTCTCCCGAAGTATTTGTGCCACAATAAAAGAAAGAGATACAGAGTTGCCAGCGTTTCGGGTTGTGACCCTTTTGTCAAGGCAGTTAACTATAATATAATAACTAAGAACTGGCACTCTGCAATCTTTATGATTATATAAATATATAAATATATATGAAAATAAGCAAAATCCCAAAGTGTTTCAAAAAATGTAGAATCAAAAATTATTGCGAGGAAAAGTCATACTTCCAACCGGTTTCACCCTCTTGAACGAGGGCTGCTCATTGTAATTCTACTCACGGCATAATTCCCCAATGAGCACCAATGAAGCGTATTTAGTTCTCCAGCAGAAAGGAGATCTCGTCCATCAGTAGCCTAAACGATTTTGATCAGTCCTTGCACACTATAGATCATATTTCAACTTTTTACCGGATCACCAGATCCGATCAGAGATAAGATCCGGATCAGAGCCGGTAAATAAATGATATGATCCGGTTGATCCGATGATCCGGTCAGAGCCCCACTCAGGGTTTCTCGTACCTCCATCGTCATGCAAAATATACGGCAGTTCTTACTTTTTTGGATTTAATCACAGGTCTAATAAATACTAGTTGGCCTCCTAAATAGACATTTACCTATAGGCCTACAGCTGCTCGCAAAATACTTTATGTAAGTAGCTTATTGACCTGATTAATGTATTATTATTTTTACATAATAAACAATTTTGACAATTTTGACTTAATTAGTTTAACCTTGGACATAAATTCTAAATCATTTCTGAAAGTCTATTCATTTATATTGCTCCATTTCGTATACTTATTTCAGCACATGTATGAAATGTTCAGAAGCTTGCTGGGTCTGCCATCAGACACTAAACAATGAATCTAGCAAACCAAGATTTTTAAATGCACACCTATGTAGTGTCTATATAACACGTAACAAAAAGATCTACACAAGCATTTATCAAGCGCATGACCCATGAGGTGGTCTGTGGTAAGAACATTTCTTTACACTCTATACCTCCCTCAAAAAATTCATCATTAGTAACCACAAAAATCGCCTAAATTTAACAAAAGATAGAATTAATTCTAGCTTCTTTTTACCGCTTATTTAGATCAGCTCTATTGTTATATCGCTTTCTAAACCCTCTTTAACCTCTCTATGTGAAACTTGACGTATTTTTTGTGTTCAATCTTCTGCTGAAGAGCATGTACCTAGTGGTGAATTGACGCATCTTCTTCCCTCAAACGTAAATGAAAGAACCTCTCGACTGAAGCGTTTGTAGCACATGCTTTTATTGTCAATTTCTGGTGGCTTGTGCCTAGTGGTACATTTTCCTTATGTAACCGAGTTAACCGAGTTTTACTGCAATATTTTACTGAGTAATAACCGAGTTTTTAGAAAGACTCAGCATACCGAGTTTAACTTAACTTGGTTAATTTCCTGCAAACTTGTGTAACTGACTTTGAACCGAGTTTCTTGAAAAAGTCATTCGACAACACTACTCCTCGGTCGGACGATTTACCATCAATTGTATGGTCAAAGTTAGCCCATCATTATCGGCACCTTCACGCATTTTATTCAACCAATGTTTACAGATGGCTGATATTCCAATATTTTGGAAAAATGCAAATATCCATCCTGTTCCTAAGGATTCAAAGCCGACAATAACAAATACGCGCTCCATATCACTCCTACCAGTGCCTGTGAGAATATTTGAAAGATCTTTCATGAAATACTACAAAAGCTTTTTTCTCGATAACTTCTCAAAAAGGCAGTATGTTTACAGACCTCAGTGTTCTACGGCCAGTGTTTTACTTGAATTGGAAAATTATATCACGAATTCACTTCAAGAGAGACATGTTTTGGGCTGCCAACTACTTGCGATTGATTTTGAGAAGGGGTTTGATAGAGTTTCTCATCGACTAGTCCTACACAAGTTAATGAAGGCTCCAACTCTTGATAACTGTCTCTTTGCCTTTGTACAAAATCATTTATTACATCGCCGACAGAGAGTTAAGTGGCTAAGTAATGTGAGTTCTTTTCGTGATGTTACTAGTAGACTGTCACAGAGTTCTATATTTAGTCCATGGTTATTTGCATTTTTTGTCAGTCATCTTGAGAGTGTCCTGTGTAACAGCTGTAATACCCTTGTAGTCAGTCATGCTGATGATTTTACTTTATCTGTCCCAATTTCGGTGTCTTTAGCTGATACCCCACTGAAGGATTCTTTTTGTAAGTTAAAACATTGGTGTTTAAAGAACAATATGACAATAAAGTACTACAAATGTGTACAAATGTTCACAACGTAATGCTAATTTTGACCGAAGTCAGTATGTGATTGAAGGAATCAGAGTGGAAAATATTCTGTGCATACTCGAAGGACTCTAAGCCTTCCTGGAATGAGCATGTTGTAAGGATGTGTAAGAGATATTCTTCAAAAACATTCATCTTGCGACAATTGAAGCCTTTTCTTTGCAAATCTCAGCTTTGCTTAATTTATTACTCGTGTATCCTTTCAATCATTGAATATTGTTCACCAATTTTTATAAATCTTCAGACAGGTCAGAGCAATTTGATAGAAAGAGGTCAAAATAGCTGTCATAAGATCATCTTTAATGAGACCAATTGCTCTTGTATGGATTTTGTACATTTGTCTTGCCGACGCACTGCACAAGGCTTTAAGCTTTTTGAAAAGATCTCGTCAGATCGAAATTATCCAATGTCACACTTAATGCCATCCAAATTGTTTCATAGCGGTAAATACATGATTCCACTGTTTGAAACTGCAGCACGTAAAAATTCAATTTTCATTTCCATGGCCAGATTGTTTAATGATGGCTTTAAGATGTGAGAGTGTATATTTTTCTATCATGTATTCTCTATGTTTCACTTTTAATGCACTATGCGACGCTTTTTCTGAAATGTAGACTGATTTTGTTATGATTTACTTTGACTTTTACAAAATGAAATGTATTGCTTGTATTCCTCACGATTGTCATTATTGAGGTTTGAATCAAATATACGTTATTATTGTTATTAAATGAAAATTTCACGAAGAAGATGATGGTGGTGTCTATTTTGCAACCACTAACAATTTATTCTAGGGATGTGAATATGTTAATTATTTATCAATAAGAAGTGTCCATAATGACATGATATCTCCACTTGCATATTTCGTTATTGTGTGACATTCCACTCTCCCGCCCCTCGCCAGGCGGCTCAGTGAGAACAAGCATTTTTGTTCGACGCTCCGCGTCCGGTGTGAATGGACCTTTAGTTTCCGTGTCAGTCAATTACCCCCTCTTTATCTTAAAAATTTCAAAGAGAAAAAAATATTCGTCTTGTGTGTTGAGAAATCGAGGTTAGTAGCTGCCGAGACTTATCTGAGTTTACACCATAGAGTAAGTATATTAGCAAGAGTCATAGAGTAGGTATATATAGGTAGAGTGTTGACCAAAGATATTTAATATTATAAAGGGCTAGATAGGAAATAGACGTGTTTTTACCTTGTGTGCAACGGAACCAGTGAAAATCAGCTGATATTGCATGAATTTGAAAATATTTGTAAGCGAGCAACACATTTTCCTTTTCATTACATCTTTTTAGTAATTACAGAACCAAAACGCATTTTAATAATAAATCAAGGAATTTTTATATATGTCTGAAAACTGTGTCCAAATTGCAACAAATAATAGTCTATTCTACTTTTTCAGATGTCTTGCAAAGCCCATTTGTAAATAAGAGCACCATGTTGATACAATTCTTTCAATTAGACTTCATTGCATCATTTTATGTGAGTTAATGATTATTAAATCTGAAGAGCGCATGTTATATAGGAATAGCACAAATGAAAACCAATTGTTTCATTCTTAGATAAAAGCAGAGTGAAGTTCACTTACAATTCACCTAATATATGACTAAATGACTTTTCTGAACAGAAAAATGAGCCGCGTCTTTACTTTTGATCATGCAAATTGTTTCTTTGTAATACGAATTTCTTTGTACACATACGAAGCCTGGCCATATGGCTGTACATGTACATCGTTGCTGTGCCCACCGTTGCCCGGCCACGCCAGACGCGATTGCCAAACTTGACAATAATCTAACGTGTAAATGTAATTTTTCGGTAAGAAATTACATGATACAACAGAAAAAAATATATATGAATTATCAGAAAATTTGATATGAAATTGGCTTAAGCAAATAAAAACAAACAACATAGTACGCATGTTATACAAGCACATTGACAACATCTTTGACATTGACAGACATTCGATGATCGATTCCACTTAGACCTAGAATGCCATCTGTTAATTATTTGCAATACATGGGGCCATGTTGTAGTTTCAGCCTGGTGAATAACTCGAAGAGCGTTGTTGACATGGTTTAGCCAAGTAGTTAAACAAGTAGTGTTAAACATCTTTGGTTTAGCCTTATTAATAGCCAATTGCTCGGTGTAATATTCGGATTCTCACTAAATTTGTTAATAGTCATGACTTCAACAGAGTGTGTTTATCAATACTCATCAGTCTTCATGTGAATATTTTTTCTTCCAAATTGATAGTACTGCACTAAATTGCTGCATCACCGCTCTCATCATTAGCAATTTTTTTCAGAGAAACTACTGAACGAATATTCTTGAAACTTATCATAAAGTATCAGTGAATTGTGCTTTACATCATGTGCCATTTCCAAGGCTTTTTGTCGCATTTCACACCGTACAACCGACAGAACAGCAATTTCGCCCCATTGCCGTAATGCTTTTTTTGCCACGATAAGGACCGTACTAAAATGGGTTCAAATTTAGGCATCTATTTCTCATCTAGCCCTTTTAAACAATTAAATATCCTTGGTGTTGACTCAAAAAAGTATCTGTATACATTGAAAATTTTTATATGAAAAGATTCAGCATTTTGCGGAGATCACGTTCCCGTGGTCCAAAAAATTATTTGAGCAGTTTTAAGAAAGTCAAAATTTTGCCAATGTAAAAACTACCGAGATGATGCACCCTTGTAAGTAGTATAAAACAAGTTGGATATCAAAAGGAATGAATATTTTCTAATGATCATCCTAACTAAGCGGATATTTAGCTAATTTGCAAGGGAATTTCATGAACAGCATTATAATGGAAATCTTCATGAAAAAGTCGAGATCTTATTTTGCTTTCTTGGCTGAAATTTTAAGTTTTATTTCAATTTTCACCGGCTTTTATGATATTCTAAATTCATATTCCACTTCTTGAATCTGAATGGTGATGTGGACCCATTTATATCTTTCAAAGTTAATTGAAATCATTGTCCTTGATTCTGTTATTTTGCTTTACCAGTGGCAGGTTGCTCATGATATGATCACGCATAACCAACTTTTAGTCATGAAAAATTGCACAGACGTAATTCTACATTTTTTAGCTTTCATGATGCCTACTGACAGAAAAAAGCGAAAATCGAAAAAATCGTCGGCGCCGTTCCATAGATATATGCACAAATTCAAAATTCAAATTTTGAATTTTATGTCTAAATAATTGCACGGACTCAAACTCACTGAATTTGGTGTCTGTGATGCTTCCTATCATCAAAAGAGTACAGAATAGAAAAATCGTTGGTGCGGTTCCATAGATATACGCACAAATTCAGATTTCAAAATTCAAATTTCAAAATTCAGGTTTTAATAATTGCACGGACTCAAATAGGACAAAATTGGTGTCCGTGAAACTTATTCCTTTCAGAAAAGTTATAATTGAGCAACTCATCAGCGTCATTCCGTTTCTAATTCAATATACATGTGAAGCTGCAAATAAATCGTAAAGTCCGTCTCTTCTTGTGAATGAAACTATCATCTTTTCAACAAGTTCTGACTAAAATTAAATTTCTACTTAGGAGAAATCAGTAACTAAAGACATTGATCGAATGTGCAATGGCATGCATGGTCTACATGTAGGCCCCATGCTAGGAAATGCTAATTACAGTTGTACTACTGTACATGTACAGTACACTGCCTTAAGATGTTGATTGTTGTAATAATGTTGTTCTGTTCACCGAACTTGTATCATCGCAGCCATTTGCTTGTAATGCAGCCAGCTGATCATATTCTAACACTGATTCTATACTTGATTTAGATGTGCAATCAATTGATTAGCGTTTCTTTCATGGTGCACCATTCAGATTTAGATCATGGTGCACCACTCATTGAGCCTGTAGAAGTTGTGGCGACCAAGTGATTAGAGTTCACGAGAGTGACCGACTTCGGAATCCGTTGTTCAATACTTGCATTTGGCTAATCATTGATTGTTCTGAGAATGCCTAATCATGATAAATGTCGAAATCGTGTATGCATTCTATGCATGGGTAAAACAAAAGAAATGCGACGAATTGCCGAAGACTATCGATCAATAATTGAAAAACATGTTATTCAAGGACTAAATCCTTTCGCGACTGCCTCCAACTTCACTGTGCATTAGTTGTGTTCGTATATTAAGAGACTACGACAAAGGTGTTTTCGCGCGTGAAGTCAATGAATTTTATAATTCTTTGATCGTGACTGCACCACAGACTCGTCAGTCTTCAAAATGTTTATCTTTGGTTTGCACAACGGCGTCATCAGTTCCTAAGAACATAGCTGCGAAGACCGGTGCTACTGCTCTACCAATTCACAAAGTTGGTCGTCCTTCTGCGCCGAAAGATCCATCTTTGCTTTCTTTTCCATCCCTAATTGAGACACCTACTGCCATAAAGATTTGTTGCCATTGCCTGTCATTGTTAGCAAAAGGAAGATCACATGTCTTCAACAAATCCAGCAGACTGCAGAACATGGAACAATTACTTGAAGGTGCATCTCCAAATTTCAAAGAAAAAGTTACAGCAACAGTAATAAAAGAAGTTGGATCTACAATGTATCCTTTGTTTCAAGAAAGTGACTTTTTCACTGTAATTCGACTTTTGTCTGCGCAATTCGTAAAGTAATGATAAATGTGATAATAATTTTTTGAGCATTGTAGTAGGCCTATTCTTAAAGTAATTCTTAATGTATTCCTTAACATCATATGTAACGGCAGTGACGATTTGTTCTTTTCTAACTCTTCTAATAAGTAGCATTACTGGCACCAAATTTGCCGAGTCAGAGTCAGCGCAATTATCCAATTAACATAAAAAAATGAAATTTGAATTTTAAAATTTCATTTTAGTTTATGCTTACACTACCGTATATGTACGGAATGGAACCGACGATTTTTGTAATTCTTACTTTTCTGACAACCAGAAACATCAAGGACACCAATTTTGTCCTATTTGAGTCCGTGCAATTATTAAAACCTGAATTTTGAATTTTGAAATCTGAATTTGTGCGTATATCTATGGAACCGCACCAACGATTTTTCTATTCTGTACTCTTTTGATGATAGGAAGCATCACAGACACCAAATTCAGTGAGTTTGAGTCCGTGCAATTATTTAGACATAAAATTTAAAATTTGAATTTTGAATTTGTGCATATATCTATGGAACGGCGCCGACGATTATTTTCCATTTTCGCTTTTTTCTGTCAGTAGGCATCATAAAAGCTAAAAAATGTAGAATTACGTCTGTGCAATTTTCCATGACTAAAAGTTGGTTAAGACAGGGCACGTTTAACAAGATTCTCTTGATGTTCAGCATGAAAGCAATAGCAGGTCATCGAGCTGCTAATTTAACTAACATTACCTATCCAATGCTGTCAGGACACGGACGATCTGTAAAATAATATAATTTCCTTCTGCATTACTGTCATGATCAGTCAATTCAGTTGCAATTTCTTCAAAACTGCAAAAAGTTGCATATCTCACATTTGGTGACAATACCCTAGTGTATTCACCTCGAGTTCATTTACTAAAATCGAAAGTGTATACACATTCGGGATTTAATAAATGCGGAGTTACCACTCTACCTAATATATTTACTCTATGGTAAGAGTAGCAACCATAGAGTAAGTAGATATAGATACAGTGTCGACTCAAAAAGTGTCTGCATACAGTGAAAATTTTTATATGAAAATTTTCAGTTTTTTTGCGGAGATCACGTTCCCGTGATCCAAAAAATTATTTGAGCAGTTTTTAAAAGCTAAAATTTTCCAAATTTATATGCTACCGACATGAAGCCCTTTTATAAGTAATACGAAACAAGTTGGATATCAAAAGTAATGAATATTTGCTAATAAGCATCGCAACTAAGCGGAAATTAAGCTGATTATCAAGGGAATTTCATGATCCGTATTACAATGGAAGTCTTCATGAAAACGTCGCGATATTATTCGAGCTTTCTTGGCTGAAATTTCATGTTTTTAATTCAATTTTCATCGGTATGATTTTATGATTCATTAAATTCATATGCTTCATTCCTTGAATCTGAATAGTAATGTGGACCCTTGCATCTTTCAAAGTTAATTGAAATCATTGTCTTTGATTATGTTGTCATGCTCTACCAGTAGCAGGTTGCCTGTGATATGATCACGCTTTAGAAGGGAGAGCTTGATCATGAAAGTTATAGCAACCTATAGAATTGTTAATTTAACAAACATATTACCTCTACAAGACTGTCATGACAAAATATCAATCTGCAAAATACCATCATTCTGCATTATCATGATCACTCAATTCCGTGGTAATTTCTTCAAAACTGCATCAATGTGCATATCTCACATTTGGTAACAATACCCACCTGTATTCACTTCGAGTTCATTTAATAAAATCGAAAGCGTATACGCATTTGGGATTTAATAAATGCGGAGTTACCACTCTACCTAATACAGTATACTTATTCTATGGCAGCAACTCAGCATTCATTAAATTCCCAGTGTATGCACAGTTTCGATTTCATTAGATAAACTTGAGTTGAGCATGTGCGTAAGGAAATTTTTGCATTTCTGGAGAAATGTGCACGAATTTGACTGACTATGTTAGCAATACAGAAGAAAGAAAAGTAATTTACAAATCCTCCATGTCATGAAAACCTTGGAGAAGTATAGCATAGAGTAGGTATGTTAGGTAGAGTGGTAACTCCGCATTGATTAAATCCCCAATCCGTATACACCTTCGATTTTATTAAATGAGCTCAAGGGAGATACAGGTGCTATTGTCACCAAATGTGAGATATGCAAATTTTTGCAGTTTTGCAGAAATTGCAACGGAATTGAGTGATCATGATTGTAATGCAGAAGGAATGATGGTATTTTACAGATTCTCATGACTGCCTTGGAGATTTAATATTTGTTAAATTAGCAATTCGATGGGTTCCTGTTACTTTCATCCTCAACCTTCAGAGTATTTTCTTAAGCGTGATCATATCGCAGGCAACCTGCAACTGGCAGAAAATCACATAATCAAAGACAATGACTTCATTTTACTTTGAAAGATTTAAACGGTTCCACATCACTATTAAGATTCTAGAAATGAAACATGAATTTAGTGAAACATAAATGCCGGTGAAAATTGAATTAAAAACTTGAAACTTCAGCCAAGAAAGCACAAATAATATCGTGACTTTTTCATGGAAACTTTCATTATAATACAATTCATGAAATTCCCTTGATAATCAGCTTGATTTCCGCTTAGTTAGGATGCTTATTAGCAAGTATTCATTCCTTTTATATCCAACTTGTTTCATTTATATAGGAGAGTCATCTCGGTAGTATAATTATGGCAAATTTTGACTTTCTTCAAAAGTGCTCAAATAATTTTTTGGACCATGGGAACGTAATCTCCACAAAAAACTGAATCTTTTCATATAAAAAATTCACTGTATACAGATACTCTTTTTGAGTCGACACTCTACCTATATATCCCTACTCTACGGTAATATGATTTGCTGAATTTGCAGGTTCAGCCTTATTATTAAAAGATTATTTTCTTAACCGTGATCATCTCCCAAACTGCGACGCAAAAAAGCAAAAGATCATATTCAAAGAAAATGATCATAAGTAACTTTAAAAGATGCAAATGTGTCCACATCCACATTTCTATTCAGATTCAGGAAATGACGCCTATCAAATATTTCTATGCAATAAAATATGCCTGGGGGCGGTGAAGATTTAATACAGAGCGCTTGGTGTGGTTTACGGGAGATGAGAGAGCTCCCATTGTTAAGTCTTGATGTATGAGGCGAAGTTTAGGCGGATTACATATTTATCACACAACGATTACATTTTTATGGGATTCGAGGATGAACAGGATCTGTTTGCTTGTGGGAATCGAAAAGGCAAAGATTGTTGTACAGGATTTGTTTACATGTGCGGATCGCAAAAAGCATGCTGTATTTATTGATGGGATGAATTTAATGACAGGATGAGTTTACATGTGGGAAACATAACAATTGAATGATGTCTGATTTATCTTTGTGACATATCTGTCAAGACATATCATTACCTATTCAGTATTTTGTCAGCTACTATGTGTAGGACCACTAGTCCGACAGCCAGAACGAGTTTCTGCAAGGAACGAGGCCGAAAGTGAGACTTTCACAGAATGATGTACACCCTATGCCTACTACGAAGTGGCACGTCTGCCGAGTTCTAGTGAATTCCTCTTCTTGTCAGACGAGATCAAAGAAAAACACTTGTAAATCCAATGGGACGCAGATTGAAGTTTTTTGCTATAATGAAATTTTGTATGTTTTCTCTGATTAAGCGAAGCGTACTAAGCCCAGAGTCATAATTTTTAACATGGAATATCTTCAGGTCATTTCCTTTCATTCTCATGCACCCCTGTCTATAGAGCTAAACACATTTAGATTCGGCGAGCCTCTTAATGTCGGCAAACACAAACATTTTGAGCAACTTTATCCACATTCAACCACATTCTCACATGCATTGCCGATTAGATGCATGATAAAAGCACATGCATATCATAGGAAATTACCTGAAGACATACCATGTCAAAAATTTTGAATCTGGGCTTATTACGCTTCGTTTAATCAGAGAAAACATGCAAAATTTCATTATAGCCAAAAACTGCAATCTGAGTCCCATTGGATTCACAAGTGTTTTTCTTTGATCTTGTCTGACAAGAAGAGGAACTTACTAGAACTCGGCAGATGTGCCCTATTCGTAGTAGACATGCGGTGTACATCATTCTGTGAAAGTCTCACTTTCGGCCTCGTTCCCTGCAGAAACTCGTTCTGGCTGCCGGACTACACGCTCGTCTGGGTTTGAGTGTTCAGGTTAGGGGTCGAAACACAACTAGACGAGTACCTGCTGATGACTGACGGACTGCAGTATTATGTTTTATATCCCTTAATCGGTAGCTGAAGTAGTCGATGTATTGTATTTCAAATGAAGAAATGTGGGATTACATGAAGCATTATAGACCGATGAAGAAACTGGCGATAACAAATTCAAGTGAAGAAATAGTATTTTCCATGTGTAGTCTTAGTAGGTATAGTGTGTATAGTTCGACTGCTTTCGGTGTAGTAGAGTGTCGTAGAGTGTCATTGTAGTTCTGTTGTTTACCTGCATTATCCACTTTCCACTTTCCACTTATCCACCATGTGTAGTGTCAGATATAGATCACTTGTAATCGGTGTAGTAGCATCGTTGTATTTCCATGTTTTACCTCCACTTTTCCCATTTTTATTCATCGGTCACCTGTTGTTTTATAACATCCATTTTTAATTTCCTTAACCTATGATGACCATTGCATTGTCATGTTCTATTTCCACTATCAGCATCTGTAGTCGGTAAAGTATATTAGACGTCTGTTTTGAACGTGTATGCGGCAGTGTTTGAAATCTATGGTATTAGAATATTAACAGTAAGAATGAGCAGTGTTACAAGTCTTAAGATTTTCATTTTTACCAGATACATACTGGGCCAAAGCTGATCAATTTTGATTCGTTGCCACGAGAAAGCTCCATTGAGTTCTTTTAAGAACTGATTAATCCAATGGTTAAAGTAGCATTGCCTTTGTATACTTGCGGATTGGAGAACGCCATCAGTCCTCATTAGGAGTACTTTAATTAATTATTTAAATTAGTAAGCATTATATTCTATTATGAGTGGCTGGTGGGATGATTTTCACCATCGTATGAGAATAACTTCACCAATTACTTCGTGAATGATTGACGCATGGTGTTTAGTGTCCTGTCGATACGAGCAGATTCATAACTGTTTCAAGAATAGAATTGCTACATGTACACCTTGAAGATGCAACTTGCATTCATAAACAGAAGCTCACATTCAATAATAAATAAATTTTCATTGTATTTTATTGAATTAAAACAAGATGTGACAGATAATTTTACATCAATGAAATAATTCGTGAAAATATCAAATGTCAAGTTTTTGTGATGAAATGGATTAAGAAAAACCTTCGAGTTTTTTAGCAAGTGCGTGTAGTGTGGAACACATTCAGAATCCATATGAATGTTTTCATGAAGTAGAATTTTTTCAAGTTTTCATTTTTTACTATTTGCTTTCAAGCAGTCCATCGCAACATATTTGCTCCGTTTTAGAGTCCATGTAGCTAGAGATGGCTTCCGAAAGACAAAATTGACTAAATGTCTTTGAACTAGATGAAGTTTTATCATACCGCATGCGATTGTAAGATGGTCAATAAGTCGCTTCTCTCTGTCAACCTCGGATTCATGTGCCAAGCTTGCACTCACTACAGAAATAATATAGTTAAAGAACAGGCATGGTATAATGAGAACACAAATCATATGGACAATCATAACGGCAGAATTTGTCTGTTCGCGTTGAATATCAACGACATTTAGAGTAAGGCGGAAAGAGGTATACAAAGATTGATGTAGATCTTCAAATATAAACGATGTACCGTTTTTATTGACAAAATCCTCATCTATTTCGCATGCAATTTTCAGAACATGTGCAAACATAGCTATCAAGTACATGTAGAACAAAGAGAAAATGAAGAATGTCCTTGTAGTACTAATTAGCTTCGATAGAAAATGATTAAAGAACGGGAAATGTGACAAAATTGAAAATGCTTTTGTAGAAAACACGAAGATAAATACCATCAATAGCTTGGAGAAAACATGGACAGCTGTTTGATCCTTACATAAAGATTCGCAATTGAAACGTATTACAAATAAAGAGATGATAATTACTAAAGAAATAATTACCATTATGATCATCACAAAGGGTAAAAGCTTTCGGTTATAATTTCTACCACGTTGATTAAGACGAGAAAGAATTCGAAATTTTTTATCCATACCATCTGAAAAGAGAGATACAGCTGAATTTATTCCAGCGACAGACATACCAATCGTAAATATGATCAGAAAAGCCGTTTCTGAAATTCTCTCTAACATTGTATAACTGACTGCTTTACCACCACAACATTCAATAACTTTCTTGCGACTATAGGAACCACCAGATATCAACAGAAGAGTGCTTGTACAAAATAAGAATATCATTGGATTAATCACGGGCCAAAATGTATGTTGAAGAAATGAATTTATCCACAGCAACAAAATGCTGTCAAATCTCAGCAACTTAGAATTCTTTAACTTCAGAAGACTTTCGTAATTTATATTTTGACATATCATTGCTAATGGCGAGATTGCAAATCTTGAGTCTTCAGTTATAGGATCATAAATCCCGATATCAAATGTCTCGTGATACCAAACTCCTTGGAACTTGGCTTCAAGCAATTCAAGCTCACCGTGACTCAGAAAGTCTTCTGTCAAACGATAAGCTCCAAGATACGCTGCCAATTCTACTGGTCTCAGACCATAATCACAACTTTGTTCTCTCATCTTCTTTATAGTGACGGCATCCAGATTGTTCCAGAGCATTTGATGAAGACGGAGATACACTTCTTCATCATATGTCTCAGAACTGCTTCCAATTGCCAAACAGTGAAGTATATTGAAACCTTTTTCCCTCATCTCAGTAAAACTGTCACATGGTGCAGTCGATAGAATGAATTGACAGCAACGCTCAGCTCCAAGCAGAAAAGCGATCAACAGCGGTTTGTTGACATTGAGTAGCTCGTTCGGCTGACAATCATGGTTCGAAAATTCAATAAATTGCTTTTTGGTTTCAATTGCTCGATTGAGGAAGGCGGTCCAATCGTTGGTTATCGAAAATAAGATGCTTAATTCTTCCAAATCGTCGTGAATAAAAATGCGTAGAATTTCATGTAGCGTCGTCATAATGCTGTAATGAGTTAGAATGAGAATGCAACGTGAAAGTGAAGTGAACCTACTGTATCAGCATAATTTATTATTTTCATTAAAATGCGCAGAAATGTGAAAAGCAACCATTCGCATTAAGTATTAATGGATTTGCCGATGAACGACAATGGAGAAGTCGGAATTGTTTGAGTAAATACATCATAAATAATCCGTAAAATCAATTTCAATGTTCTCATGCATAGGAATACGAACAATTTGGATTTAATACTACCATTTTAAGCTGCCAAATTTAATGTAACAAAAGCATTGAAATAATTTGATTAATTTATTAAGTATGTTGACATATGTTGACATGAGCCAGATTGCTTTGACAGATTCCAGAGGAACCTTTCATGTTAAAGAGTTTGCTATGAATATCTGCAAATGAGTAAATGCGATGAAAATGTCCATTAGTTTATGTTACTGATGATAACAAAGTAAATCCATAATATCAATGCTCATAAAAGATCATTAAAGAGTGGGAGTAGTTGTGCACGATGGAGCGTTTACAGTGGACTCAAAGTTCGCTCTATTGTCAGCATGTGAGCGAATCTTACAATAGCAACTGCTCTGAGTAACAAATGCTATTGTGGGGATTCTCATTAGTGGACAAACAG
The DNA here is from genome assembly GCA_907163375.1 of Prostheceraeus crozeri. Lineage (NCBI taxonomy): Eukaryota > Metazoa > Platyhelminthes > Polycladida > Euryleptidae > Prostheceraeus > Prostheceraeus crozeri. Next base: position 29,006 of record CAJQUW010003943.1, read on the forward strand.
AAACACTTGGGCCAATGATTTACTGCAAATAAATCCTAAACTGCGAACGTGGATGATCAACTTTGATTTTGACATTTTCAGTTTATATCGAAGCCACGAGGAAGAGAGAGTCTTTTTATCAGCCAAAAACTCTCGAAATGGCTCGAAATTCCGTGTTAGTAATATCGCATTTTCATTGAATGATAATGCAATAATCAGACGTGTGGGAAGTTAGCGGAACCACAAAGAGGAACCAGTTTTATATTTTTACTTGAATTTCTCGATATTGACTGCAAATTAATAGAGGAAATGATCAGAAGGCGGAAATTGATAAAGTAGAATCGCGCTGTAATAAAAAATGGTTCCGCTTGGTCGTTCCGTCAACTTTATTCAACACGTAATAATGAGGCTTGTGTTGTAATTGTAAATGCAATTGAAATTACCTGATTGCACTGATTACTGTATTTTGTAAGTATACAATTACATTTCCTAATGAGAAATTTGCTATTTTAATTTACTTACACTTGTAGCCCTGTAATTGAGAAGCAATTGCTATTACATTACACTCAGAACTGCTAAATATTCATTTAGCACACAGTCAAAATTGGGTACTCTACTCTCCTCCTAGTCGATATCGCGATGATGCGTTGCCATACTCAAATGTGTGCCGGGTGTACAACTACCGGTAATTTTATTCAGAGAATTTTGCGACTAGACTTATGATCGGAAAATGTAAATCAGAAAACTACTTTTACTTAGTTTCTCCCTCTCTGAAAAAGAGAGGAAACTAGTTGTTCTATAGTAGAGGTCACGGTTTAAATGTTTAAATCAATTTAAGTCCTAGCAAAGAGAGAAGTGTCAACTCAATAAAGTCGAATGCACAAGACGATATACATCAGTTCCGTATCTTCAGTATGAATCTTAGATGTAAGGCGAAAGCACTCGGGGGGGGAGAAGAAAAGGGCAGCAATTTCATATCAGCACTACACGCGTGGTTTGCTTCTCTGGGGAGCAATTGTAATCACCCCTAGAGTAGCTCGGAAAAAGAGATGGTGGGAAACTTACAGTGTATCACCGGCAGCCATCTAAAAAATTGCAAAGTAATTGAAATGTAAATGAAGAAAAACGTTGTAATTTGTAATTGTACCGTATTCAATTACATTTCATGGGTAATTAATACAAGGCTCGTAACAATCACATCATATACAACTATTTTAAATCGCTTAAAACTTTAAATCATTAAAAACTTCTGATACTCAATCTCTTTTATAACTGCATCTCTTTCGATGGCCGGTTGGCGAAGTATATATACGTGGTGTGATCCAAATTGTTCCGGGCTAGCCTACTTACAGATAACCTGTGATAACGAAGACTACTTCAAATGTAAATTTAGGTCTCTATACTGCATGAGAAATATGGTTGCCGAAATTATTTTAGTCAGTTTTCTGTTTTTAATACTTCTATCATCATTTTAGCAAGAATTTCTCTATTTTCTTAATTGATCGAGATCCAATTTTTACTTGTTCTCAAAGTTAGATTGATTTTAATTTGTGCCGCATTTGACGGACATCTTTGACATGAATATTGCACGTCTTCTGTTAATTGCATCATGTTCATATTCATGCTTGCATATTCATATATTGTTGTGAATTATATAGGGAATTATCTTTCTTATCTCTCCTGATATTAGTTGTTTAATTACTGTCTTCAAACTACAGATTGGCGATTAAGTTAAATAGAATTTATACTGTTCATTATAGGAAGCCAAAAGCGTCGATGTATGCTTGTTACTGTATTCTTTTTTTCAAAGAGATTACGAGGCCTTTCGGGCGTCGCAGACGGCCATCGTCAGGCAATTGAATGTAACTGCAGTGTCGTACACGCGCAGTACATGATTAACATTCGATCATATCACGCCATTCAACAGAGACAAATAAAATAAATCATTAGTAGAAAATAACAAAATGAGACACTACCTCTTAAGACATCAAATAAGTAGTAAGAAAAAAGTTAAAAGAAACGAAGGAAAGACAGAATCATTTACTCCACACATTCCCGACATGAAACTTAGTCTTGTTGGACGAATTGAAAGTGACAGGGTACCCTGCTCACAGCCAGCCTGCTCCTGGTCCTACGTCGGAGAGTCTGGTCGCACGATGAAGGAGCGCAAGAAAGAACATCTTCGAGCAGTGAAACAAATAGACGTTGACAGGTCTGAGATTGCAAGACATGTGCATGAAGACCATCACAATGTGGATCTCACTATGATAGAGATAGTTGACAGAGAGGTAGTTTGGAGGAAGCGGATCATCAAGGAATCGTTGTGGTCTCAAACTTTCAATTCGTCCAACAAGACTAAGTTTCATGTCGGGAATGTGTGGAGTAAATGATTCTGTCTTTCCTTCGTTTCTTTTAACTTTTTTCTTACTACTTATTTGATGTCTTAAGAGGTAGTGTCTCATTTTGTTATTTTCTACTAATGATTTATTTTATTTGTCTCTGTTGAATGGCGTGATATGATCGAATGTTAATCATGTACTGCGCGTGTACGACACTGCAGTTACATTCAATTGCCTGACGATGGCCGTCTGCGACGCCCGAAAGGCCTCGTAATCTCTTTGAAAAAAAGAATACAGTAACAAGCATACATCGACGCTTTTGGCTTCCTATAATGAACAGTATAAATGATTCAAGCCCTCTATTCCCTTAAATAGAATTATATGTGAATATTCAATCATTGCTAATCCTGATTAATTCTCTCTCCCTCTTGTAGTTGGGTATATTGCATCCTCTTAGCCGATGACTTGCTATTGGTTTCATCCCGTAACTACTTTAGCGGCGTCAACGACACTCTTGCATCATGTACTGGACATTCGGGAAGGACAGTGGCGAATCTCTCTCTTCCGCTCGCTCTCTCAGCAATATTGGAGAACCCATGGCAGCCGCTCAGTTACTGACCAATTACTCAAACAGCGGCTTGGAAGAACGGATGACGACTGATCGCTCCCAGGGCCAGAAATCAATTCAATTGATCTTCCACGGGTAAAACTCGCGGAGAAGTCAATGGTCAAAAGGATATCAGCCGGAGAAGGATGGACGCGAAAAGGAAAAAGTGTGAAAGGTTATGTAATGCACATTGGTGAGAGTGATATAAAACACCATCGCAAGGACCGACGGACAGAACAACAACAGCCACGATACAACAACTGACACCTGCTTCGGTCGAGTATTTAAGTGATTAACTGCATCATCTACTCAATGAGGTGCGTGTTTGGGAATTGAGTACGTTAGTGACTCAGGCGAGGTCAGACTCTGCCTTGTGCGTAAATTGCCGTTCACCTACTCTCTAACTTACTCAGTGCCCTTCTCGTACTAGTGGCTTCGACCTCACTGCCAACGGACTACTATCTTGTGCTCTTTTCTCTTTGTCTTTTATTTTCACCAATAGCTCTCTAGACTCCTCGTGTAATGGTCAATACAAGTCAACTTATCATTTAGTGATCGCTATTTCTCGTCAGTCATCTTGGCCTGTAATTGATCGCGTCCGAAAGTAGTGTTGAGATGTATGACTAGACAATTCTGTGCCGTTATATTCGCAAAGTAGTGAATCATTTGGGATCTAACTCTTCAAGTATCACATAAAACCAAAACCTCAGCATTACATATATATATATATATACAGGGTGTTCAATTTAAAAGTTGACTCAATTTGTCTATTTTAAGATGAATCTAAAAATAGACATGACTACCTCTTTTCTTGGAAATTACAAATTAGACTTCTGGATTTGTCTTGTGGTGTTATCAGTGGTTCAGCGTTCATTTATCGTGGAATCTTGAAATTGTGACGTGACTCATAAAGAGAAATGGTGTTATCAGTAGTTCAGCGTTCATTTATCGTGGAATCTTACTTTCGATCTGGACGTTTTATTAATGAGCGGTGGATTTATTCATTTGACGATTGCATTTCTGATTTTAACAGGCAGTTCCCGAATTTGGCTTCTCCAACTAAGCAAGTAATAAATGTTCGCATTAAAAAGTTTAGGGCTACAGGTTCAGTTGAAAACAAGAAACATGTACGCCGACGTACTTGCCTTTCTGATGATGTTCTGCAAGGTATCAGGCAACGCATTCAACGCAGTCCCAAGAAATCTGTGCGACGTTTGTCTCGTGAAACTGGATTATCTGTTGGCAGCTGCCATTATGCACTTCGTAAATCACTGAAACTGTACCCCTACCGCATGTCTTCTTTACATGAACTTATTCCTACTGATTGTCAAAAACGAGTGGATTATTGCCAATGGTTTCAACAACATATGGATGATAATGCACTAGACATGACCTTCTTCAGTGACGAGGCATGGATCCACTTATCTGGGTACATAAACTCTCAAAACACTCGCATCTGGAGTGCTCATAACCCTCACGAGTTTGTCGAATCGCCCTTACATCCATTAAAGATTGGCATATGGATGGCTATGAGCAGACGCAGAATAGTGGGTCCGATATTTTTTCCAGGGAGATTGAATTCTGTGAGTTACTGTGAGTTAATTAACCAGTTTGTGGCGCAGCTAACTGAGAATGAGAACCGTAATGCGTGGTTCCAACAGGATTCAGCAACATGCCATGTCAGTAACCACACTTTGGCTCACTTACGAAGAACTTTTGAACAGAGACTGATCACGAAAGGCCTCTAGCCACCCAGGTCACCTGATCTAACTCCTCTCGATTCCTTTGCATTCGGCTATATTAAGGATACAGTATTCTCTAAGAATCCGCATACGCTTGATGAACTGCGTGCAATGGTTACTGATGTTATCCAAAACATCCCACGTGAAGTTTTGATTAACGTTTTCCAGAACATGCGTCGTGTTGCTTTATGCATAGATCAATCAACACGGCCAACAGTTTCAACACCTTCTCTAACTATGTTTGACACAACATTGTTTTTTATGTATCCTACATATACTGTATTGTATTGTTGAATTTTGTAATATTGAAATAACAGTTTAATCTATCAATTAAAATATAGATATTCTATGGACAATTGAGTCAACTTTAAAATGAACACCCTGTATATATATATATATATATATATATATATATATATATATATATTATATATATATATATATATATATATATATATATATATATATATATATATATATATACTTTGCCAGGGTATACAATATAAGTTATTAAGTTATTCTCAGAAGTTTTGGCATATCGTTTTTACTTTATTTGCTATCTTTGTTTGTTCGTCTATTTTCCTTACATTTTGAAAATATTCACATGTTGTCTAATTAAATGATCAAATAACACTGTGCATAAAACTGACAAGCCATAGCAATATAATGTTCATTACTGCATTATATTACATGAAAGTGAAGTATTATGACACTGATGATCGAATTATTGATGACTGTCAGCACACACACACACGCGCGCGCTAGCACTATTGAAGAAGACTACATCTATTAATCCGATATGCAAATTATTATGGAATCACTTATTTCTATAGCCTCAGAGATAATGCTAATTCTTTTGAAACAATGACATCGCACTCATGTTTTCGAGAATGCCGTGCGCTGCGCGAGTACCTCCTGTTGCTGAATTTTCCTCAAATGGGCCGGTTTTCTCTAAATTCATTTGCATCGTCAAACTTTCACTTAACAGCAATCTGCTTTCACTATTTTGTAAAATGTTTGAACCCTCAGACAGACATAGATTTCGAAATATCGTCAATGAAGAACATCTTTCAATTCCTCATCAATTGTATCTTCTTCTTTAAAAGAGAAATTGGTGTTTCCATTGATCCATTAAATCTTTGTACTGGCAAAAGTACAGTTACTGAATTGCATAAAATAGCCAAATATTTAGTCAATTCTCGTGCAGCTGCATCGTCTTCGATTCTCCAATCAGATGAGTTTGGTGAATATGAAAGTCTTCAATTTCCAGCCGAAAACATGTTCACTCAGGAGCTAACCATGAACTGCAGACAAAGCATAGTTGATGTTTTGGGAATTTCCTTGAAGCTTCACGATTCTCTTCGAAAGGAAATACATCACGGCAGAGAGACCAGAAATGTTGCACTAGCCCGACCGATTGATTTACGAGGATTCGAAAATGCGCTAAGTGAAGCCACATGCCATGCAAAGAAGTGTGTCGAAATGACTGAAGAAGAATTATAACATTTTGATCTCAAACAATCACAAATTGAGAAGAAGATAAAATGGAAAGCCATGGAATTAAAGTGGAAACGGAGGAAATTGAATGAGATGCTACGCCAGCCAACCATGGTTGATACCGATATGCAACAATGGACATGTATTCTGAACCAAGTATACGATCAATTTTGCAAGCGCCATTTCAGACTTTTATTTCTAGAGGAAGAATACGAAAAACTACGTGTGAATGAACACTTAATTACAATTCCTCCAGATGTAGATTCATCTGCTGATGATAGCGACGTATCCGGCAGTTTGGTCGATGTCAGTAACTCCTTGACTGACTCCAGTCTTTCGGATAGTAGTCGATATCTGATGCCCACAATGAAGATTGGCACAATGGTGAACACGTACATGAGTAATCGCATGTACAGTGGTGCATATGATGAAGAAGAGGTGAGGTTTTCATCATGATGGCATGATTGATTAATGAATTTTATTAAATTGTTTCTTTCAATTAGTTCACTAAAATTGAAATTTGGGACAATTAAATAATTTATCCCCAAAGTTAATTCAGTCTTTATTCAGTCTATCATTTAGGTCGCATAATTACTTTGGTTGTTTTCGCAAAATTATTGTTAGTTTTATATGAACAATTAAATTTAAAGTGAACAGAGTTTTAATTGAAATCGAGATTTGCAATTAACAAGCTAGTGAAATTTCGACGGCACACACATAGTGATGTTTAATGAATGCCCGTCGATATTTCGCTGAATTGCTAATTGCAAATATAAATTTTACCCGGTCATGGCTGCAACTTCAAATAGGGAGTTGTGTCGATGTTGATAAATGTGAGCTTGGCCTGCTGATGATTCCTGACATTGGATGAAATGGCAGCTATTTCGGTATCTTCCCATTTTTCAGCTGAGGATGTAACTCAATATTTAATAATTCTACATGTATTTTAATTGAAGTCTTATCTCTATTGTTATTCTTGCATCAAGGCTAATAGATTTATATAGTCTATATAAGTGAAATCTATATCTAAAAATCTATAAAACGATGATTGATCATTTTAAACATATTTTACAACCGAATTCACCACTCAAACGGTTGCTTACTTCAAATATGAAGAATTACGGCCCGAGATCGCAAGCGGAAAATTCTGGCTACTGTTTAGGATAATGCAAAACTTTTATTCAATTTAATAGAAAAGAATTAATAAACGACGAAACGGTGATTTGACAATATTTATCACTCTTTGTATTATATATTTCTTAATCTGTTTCATATTTACTTTCAGAATTGGTGCATCGCTTTTAAAAAAAATGTCACGTCATTTTTCGTATGATAGATACATGTACATGTAGGTCATTGCGACTATTTTATTATTTTATGAAATACAATACTTGCTTAATTTAAACTTTGTGGCGCATTTAGAAAACTTTTCTTCAGTAGCCAGCAGATATGGAAAATATATATGTTTTACATGATTACTAATTTCAGTCTCTAAATTCCTTTGAGTTTTTTATTATTATAGGCCTAGTCTGATTCTAAATCCTTCATTTACATTCAAAGCATGTATTCAGAATCTCGAAAACAACATGGACCTAATATGCAAACTACAGACATCCTTTAAATTGCATTAATTGTTGCTTGTACTGAAATTCTACATTTTTCTGATAATTGACCTGTCGTATTACTCATGTGATTGAGGAAAGCCTTACTTAATCGTGATAAGATTACATCCTGATACATTCGTGGATTTTAGGAAGAACAATCCCATTTCTTTGATTTCAGGAATCAACTACGGCCGACGAGGATTTATGAGGCTTCAATGCGTGAAAAATGAATAATGCGCGCTTTTAGAAGGACCTGTTGAAGAAAATGTTAATTGAAGAAATTAAAGAAATTTTAATGGTGAAAAAAAGTTCATTGTCTAATGCGCTAACTTTTGTTGGTCTGTATGTTATACTTCAACCATTAGCTACAAAACCGACTTGCTTTCGTATTGGATGAGCCATGCTGGAGTACAAAAGCATTGACTAAGTTTGGACAATGGAAGAGTCACTTTCGTAGCAAAATAACACGAGCAATAGTGATTTTGAACATTTTTCTATTCTTGTTTTGTCGTTTGCTTTCGTAGTCAAAATCAGCCAGCTATATAGAGTGCATCATAAATCAAATCCTGTTTGCATATATGGTCAAATAACAGAATTAGATTGCAATGGCATGATCAGACTGTCTGACGCAAACAGGAATATGTACAGAGGTCACAAGTAAATAAAGGTTAAATAAACTACGTACTGAAAACATAAGATACAAGTAGCAATAAAATAAAGTAAAAAAGGAAAAAGAAAAGGAAGTCAAGGTATCAAAGCACAGCTGTAAACAAATTCTTTGTGCACACAAAGTGAAGGACTCGTGAGTCTGATGCACACTGCTTCAGCGATGCGGAGTTCCATCTGACCACGACACTGTCTCAATACCTTGAAGGAAGCTCTCGACGGACGGTGGCTGCAAGACAGGTGATGTTGCGTTATAGCTGAAGACGGCGTTTGCTTTGATCGAGGCCTTTGCTTGCCTGCCTCACACCATTTAGGGATATGCTCCCGGATGCGCTTGTCAAGACATCTCTTCGTCTTCCCCACATAGCTTGCTTCGCAAGCGCAGCGATAGGAGTAAACGACAAGTGATTTCTGGGATGTCGGGATTGAGTCTTTGGGCGCGTTTGGAGCCAGTTTCTTTGTCTGGTACCACGGCACTGCGTTGACGTAAGAATATACGCTCTCTCGATGGCCTTCTTGACATTTCTCAGCTCCTGGACAGACGAGTGGCCGAGAAATTGGATGCCAAAGCGAACTGTCTTCTTGCTTGCGGTTGGAGCAGCGGTAGGACGTTCGGATCTTTGACTGAACTTGTCGATGAACCAGTTGGGATAGCCGTTCTGACTCAAGGTGCACCTCAAGAAGCTCACCTCTACCTCGTAGTGCTGAGTACTGCATAGCCTTTGTGTGCGTTCGTGGAGACTTCTCACCAGACTGACCTTGTATCCCTTGGGACAGAAGGCGTTGTAGTTGAGATACAGTCCAGTGAACGAGGGCTTTCTGAAGATGGATGTGGCGATGGAGTTACCGCTACGATGAAGCTGCACATCAAGAAAGTGAGTCCCATCCTCAAAGGTGAACTCAAGGGCCGGATGCATTCTTGCCAAGTCCTTGATGAGGATGTCACGATATTCTTTCTTGATGACCACGTGAATGTCATCCACATATCGATGATAGGAGCACAACTTGTGTCGCTTGAGTCTGGACGTCAGTAGATGCTGCTCATGGTGGCCAACGAAGATGTCGGCAAATGAGCCACTGAGAGGGCTGCCCATTGCTAGTTCGTCTGACTGCTGGTACAACTGCTGGTTGAAAACGAATCGTACATTTCTTGTTACAGATTGTAGGAGAAGTCGTAGGTTACTCTCCGAGATCGTTGCCTTGCTAACCACAGGGCTCTTCGTCGCGAGCGATACCAAGCGTCACATATAATATCTGCTGTCTCTTCCACAGGTATGTTTGTAAAAAGAGAATTGATATCCGCGGAGAACATCACTGTCTCACTGTCGAGGAATGGGGCTTGCATGCTGTTGGCGAACTGAGGTGAGTCGCGAACAGTATGGGTCTTGAACGCAGACAGGATAGGCTTCAGGAACCACTCATCGATTTGCTTCGCCAGATTGTGGTACGCCGAACCAACCATTGAGAGGATTGGACGGAAGGGACATCCTTCTTTATGGGACTTCGGAAGACCGTACATCCTTGGGATGGTCGCACTTGTTGGGATCAATTTGTCAGAGCCATCTGGTAACTGTCCATTGCTCACCAATGAGCGCACGAGCTCGAGAAGAGACTGGGTTGTTGTTCTATCGTTCCACTCGATAGTGCTTGACAGCTTCACAAACTTGTCAACATATATGGAGTTCATCCGCTCAAGGTACTGTTCTCTCTCGCAGATGACCGTGCCATTGCCCTTGTCAGTCTTTTAAAGACCATGAGGTTCTGACTCTTCAGCTGCTGCATTGCCGCCGTGACCTTCGCCTCTTGCGTGGACATTTCCACCGGTAGACGACTGAGTCTGTAGGCCGATTTACTCAGCTGCACTTGGCATTCCTTCGCGAGATCCTCTGAGACGGCAGTTTCAGACTTGAGTTGGTGGTTGAGCCGCTCCAGATCGGTAAATATACCCACTTTGTCTACATTCTTCGGTGGGATTAAGTTCGAGACTCCAAACTTGAGGGCCTCTTTACAAGATGGCGATATGACTTGATTGCTGATGTTGATGACAGTATCCGGCAAATCGGTGAAGCCATGATACCGTTTGAGCAACCACGCCAAAGAATTAGATTGTTTAACTCTTTCAGTTTACTAGAAGTGGAGACTAATTCAAGCGATGTCACACGCTGGAACTTAGTAAAAGGGCAAAAAAGGAATTCCTAATACGTTACAGAGATAGGAAAAAGTCGTGCGTCGCTTGCGGATTACTGTTAATCCCATCAAAGTGCTTCAATTGCCACGATTCCTTCAGATTTGAAGAATTCAGATCAGTGAATGGAAGTTTTCTCCATAATGTTGGTCCTTCTGATCATCATTAAAGAAAATAGCAGGCACACGAAAATTCGCTCACATGATGATTTCATCAACCTCATCTCATCATTCCCAATTGCATACAATGAATGTGGCAAGACAGCGATGTGTATCCGAAGTGACACACACCATTCACTGCCTGCTCCAAAAGCCAGCTGACAGCTTATTGTTTGAGAGAGTGTGTGCCATCTCAAATAGTATGCGAGATACGACACATCCATTCTGGGAACACTGAAGGAGCGGAGCCTAGTTGTCTAATTCTGTCGGTCAAATTCATAAGAAGTTAAGACATCAAGGTGTTCTCGATGCCGAGATCTTACTGTTCTTGACGTTTCTTCTATCAAGAAAGTAAAATATCTATATTGTCTGTATTGCCTGGAATAAATGGTAAAGACAGTCATTTTGGTTGCTAATGGTGGGAATGCACTGCAGCATTCTCTGATAATCAAAATGATGTAATAAGATAGTAGAAAATGCATCGTGAATGTTAAGTAAATAAACACTGGAGCTGCATGTTGGCCCACTCGAGTAAACGACTCATAAATAATGCTCAAATTCATTACTGACGGTCAGATTGTGCGAACTGTAGTAAATTCGGCGTAAAAGGATCATCAGAAATCAGAATGCAATTCTCTTCCTCTAAATACGCTGTAGAGCGACTAATTAGAATCTTTCGGGATTATTGCGAAGAAAAGCCATGCTTCCAACCGGTTTCACCCTCTTGAACGAGAGGTGATCACCTACTCATGCTAGCCCCCCGTTCAAGAGGATGAAACCGGTTGGAAGTATGGCTTTTCCTAGCAAAACTTTTTGATTTTATATATATATATATATATATATATATATATATATATATATATTAATATAATAATTTAAATTATCATCTATTGAATATTGGCAGCACATCACCAAAGTAAAAGTGCATGCAGCCAGTAACGGGTTATGTCTTCAAAAAATCTCTGCTTGTGCATTCAATATTTGAGATGCTTGATTTTTAGTACAATCTATTTATATTTCACTCAATGCATTTAGTACCAAAAAATCAGGATATGACGCATCATTACTGCTGTATGACACACTACACACTTTGATCATGAATTCAACCGCGCGCTCTTATCATCCATAATGTATGTAATGAATATTCGCAGTGTGCTGCCGTGATGCTGATAAATGTGTGTTCATGTCAGCGGAATAGACTTATATCCAGGACGGAGACTATTTCATGAAAAATTGGCTCGAAATTTATCTTTTCATTATAAGTGACTATGGCGTTACCAAAAAATGAGAGCAACCTTGCCGTAGCGCATTGGAATATTCGATCTCTTCAAGTACGGACTAAATCAACGAGAAGAAAATATGAGATAGACAGTGAAAAGCTCACATTTTTAGAAAGATACATGAATCAATATGGTATAGATGTGCTTGGTATTTCTGAAACTCATCTTTTCTCAACATCACCGTCTACAGAATTATGGAGTAAAGATGCAGGAAATGATTATTGTCTGTTTCTTTCAAATTGCCATCATATAAATGTTAAGTGCGCTGAACCTGAAAGAGAGCCTATTTTAGAAAATCACTTCAGACCAGCAGGAGTCGGAATGATGGTGAGAAAAAGTCTAAAACTGAAAGAAGTAAAAAGTTTGGATCCGTCGAGGATCATTGCATTTATTGTATCCGAATGCAGGCCGATTCTCATAATCGAAGCTTATGCACCAACTGATACCTTCAAGTACACCTCAAACCGCTCCCTTTACGAGCAGCTGAAACAGTCTAAAAAGGAAGAAAAGACTATCTTCTACAAGAATCTGCAAGATGTGATCGTTGCCGGTGTAGGTCTAGGAGCTGTAGAAATCGTGATATTGGGAGACTTCAATGCAAGAACTGGGAGCAACAGTAATTGGAGATCAATCATTGGACCGTGGCCACAAGTCGAAGATAAAAATAGAAAAACAAAACTTTCTACTTCTCCGTCTGATAATGGCCACCGTTTGCTGCAATTTTGTAAAAATAATGATCTTGTGATTATTAACAATTTATTTTTTCGCAACAACGATGATAAATGGACATGGCGCAGTCCAAGACTCACAACGTCGCGTATTGATTATATTCTCAAGTTGAATAAGCGGTCACAATTGTCGGCTACATTATTCTCAATCGACGAGCCTTCAGAAAAACAGATTAAATCTGATCACCGCATAATAAGAGCTGCTTTCAATTTTTCTACAAATCGTGAAATCGATTGTTTTACTTTCCCGAGGAGTCCAAGTGATTCATTAGATAATGAAGACGAGATAGTAAAGAAAACTTCTGCGGCAAAGTCAGATCATGCTTGCTCACAAATATCATTGCAAGAGCTTGACATACCTCCCTATTCTCCACAACGCGAGAATGAAGCTTATCAAAGATCTGTCAAAGATCAAAAAGACAATGCAGCAGTGAATGCTATCCATAATCATTCAAGTGTTTTAGTGTGGGAAGTTATTATACTTCTACTTCTAATTTCCATGATCGGAATAAAATTTTCATATGATCATTGGCGATTGTTGGATATCGTACACAAAATGTTGTCTTGCATAAGAGAGCTTTCACATTTCCTTCATGATGCTATATGCAGAATTACGATGATGGTCTACACAGCAATTTGTTGCAGTGGTGAGTAACGCGTGGCCCTCGGATACATATCGGGTTGCCCGCCACCGTTTAAGTAGACCACGGAGATGGTTTGAATCGATTATGTCAAAATGGACCGCTCCGACTTTGACATTTAAAAGGCGCTTCTGAAGTTGAGAGATCTTCTTTAAAATTCGCAAAATCATTGACTAATAACTATATGAGCAAAATTCATATTCGAATGCTCAAACCATGTTACTTTCGAAATGAATATCTTCACAGCATGAACGCAAGTGGCCCATCAACTGTATGAGTTTATACTACAGTAGGTCACATGGCAATCGATGCCTTGTTGAGCATGCTTGACTGCATAACAAGACACGCTGTAATAGAACTATAGATGCATAAAGTAGGCTACGTATGAAGGAACCCGATTGTTTGAAGATACTTGATTTTTGCAAGCCAAATTTTCTTTCAAGCACTCTTGTCGGATTTATAGTTATAGACTACTGCACCTATATATTTTGTGCTAGAATGATACTACCGTTCGCCAGTGGACATATGCATGGTCTTTTAAAGCGTTTATATTAATGAACAGGGTCATGTATTATCATTTTGCCAATAAGGCCATATTACTATCGCACAGAGGAAAAGCTTAGGCAGCTCATTAGGTCTCATCATTTTTCATCGTTCGCATAGATTATTGAATTTAAAATATAATTGCTTCATTAAATAGTAAACAAATACGGCATGTTGTGAACTGTACAGTTATGTCATGTAAGGCCATGTGATCACTATGTATAGTGCAGTAGTGCTTAAAAGTGCGGAACACGTGACAAGTTTGAGAACGCCGGAACAATTGGAAGTATTCAAAAGTTCACTTGTCATCCAACAACTGTTCGGTCAAATGGCCATATCAGTTTAGTCTCTGCATTCGGTGATGACCCAAGAAAATCAATCAGACACGCTGCTTTAGACTTGGATCTTTCAGCAGCAACAATTCAACGAATCCTTCATGAAAGTAACATCAGACCTTACCGCCCAACACTTTTGCTGTTTTGCATAAATTAAATGAAGATGACTTCGATAGGTGGGTCCAGTGTTGTGAATGTTTTTTACGTAAAACAGAAGCCGATCCAGACTTTCCCAACATGATCCTATGGTCTGATGAGGTCACGTTTAAATTGAATGGTCGACTCAATCGCCGCAACATTATCTACTGGGCTGAAGAGAGTCCGCATCAAATTTTACAGCAGGATGTTAATCTCCCTGGTGTTAGTGTGTGGACAGGTCTTACTTCGCGCGGCTTGATAGGCTTCAACGGGACTGTGAATGGTGAGAAGTATCTGGAGCTTCTTCGTACCCATGTAGTGTCAGAAATCAAGAGATTGTATCACAATGACAAGGAGTTGTCCTACCTTCAACAGGATGAAACTCCGGCTCATTTTGCCTTCCTTATACGAAGCCATCTCAATTCCAGAGTTGGCAGTGGCATCACTTCATAGATTGGACGTTGTGGTGACATTGAGTGTCCCCCGAGAAGCCCTGACCTAACTCCATTAGATTTCTTTTTCTGGGATTATTTAAAAAACGAAGTCTATAACAATCCACTTCCCCTCAATGTGCAAGAAATGAGAGATAAATTCTCATTAATTGAAAGAAGCATTCCGATAGATCTCACCTCGGAGTCTGTCGCTCTGTGATCTCTCGCTGTGACTTCAAGAATTAATCGCTGTCGATGGACAGCACTTTGAACATTTACGCTGAGAAACATGCTCATGTTTTTGCGCACTGCTAGTTTGAAATGCGCATTGTTAGTTTCAAACAAACATCTGAATTATATTAGTCAAAAGTTAATAGTTTAAACTGCTTACATAGTTCTGAGACACCCTGTATTTTACTCTCTTTCTAATAAACGCACTGAATTCAGCAGCATTGAATTTAATTGTGAGTGATCGTCGAATGCTTAAAATTAATTGCTCCTTACATTATGTTTGTTTACCTGCATTACAGTAGGATGAAACAGGATGAAAAAACAGTGGTTGCAGGTTAGCCTAAATCTTGCGTATATTTCAACGAACACAGGGTTGAATAAACAATCCGTGGGTAGCTAGACAGCTTTTGATGTCACAAGCAATACTCGCTACAATTCGTTTTGGAAATGTTTCCTGTCCAGTTTTAAATATACAGCAATCTATTAACTATGCTGCCGTTATCAAATTTAGCACATTTGCTGCATGCTTTTCAATTATCGATTTTCAAGCTCTATCTAATTGACTGACATAAACAGCTACAGATAAATGAACAAATCCTTGCAGGCTCATAAAATTTCAAGTTTCTTCAAGCTCACTACAATAGTCACATGAAAACTTCAGATGCAATTTGATCTATGCATCATCAGAAATGAGTTGATGACATCAAAAATGAGTTAAGTGTTCAGCTGCTGTTGGTTGGTTCGTTTTCTTGTTCATCGACAACTGAAAAAGAAAATTGTCACAGCTGTTGAAAGTTAGTCTACTTTGTACGGTACTACTTAGTTATGTACAGGTAAAAAATGTACTCTCCCCTTAGTATTACAGAGGTTAAAAACAATATCTACAAGCGATCTACTGCTCTGACGTTTCGGGTCACGACACTTTATCAACGAGAGGTCTTTAATAATCTGCAGCAGACAGTTAAATATACTAAGCTTTCTATGCGGTGCAAACTTCTATCACCACTCCGACAACTCACTTCATCGATTCAGCAACGGTCTTCTATACCTTATATAAACGGGTTTGCAGTAGCGCAATATCAAGCGATCTCTCTACTCATTCAATAATTTTCATATCAAAGTCAACAATCCAACAATACTCTCACTCTCACATGCACACTCAACGCACTTTTATCACCCTTATTAACAATCCTACGCCAGTGTTCTAAATACCGTGTACGGAAAGCCCTACAAGTCTTGCCGATGTAATTGCTACCACGCTTCTTACATACAAACTTTTACACTACATTACTGATACTGCATATATACTCAAACGGCACTCAAACGGTACACGACAGGAAAATGTTCTACGTTTCCCCGCATTCATTTATTTGCTAATTGCTTTGACTTTTCCACAGCTATATCTCTATAGAAAGTGATAATTAAATCTGGTACTTTCCAGAATTCACTTACAATTTTACGACTCGATAAAGCTTTTTGGGAAACAAATTGAATTAGCGAATTCAGTGCAAAAATTGGAATAAGAAACACTCGCAGCAACATAATTAATAATACATAATTCATAATTACAGCAAAATAATTTAAACCAAAGCCTCTGAATTTGGGCATCCTGATTCATAAAGCTTTTAGTTATTGACAAATTAATGATGGAGACACGGAAAAGTAAGTTTTCTCCACATAGAATTTTGACTATTTTGACGAAGGTTATGTGAGTCTAAGTACAAAATAGGCTTATTATGGCTTATTGTCGACTTACAGTCTTTAAATTGCATTTTTCCATACTATAGTACTGGATTTCCCTGCTTTACTGATTTTCCATTTCCAAACTGATAAGTCCAAGACTGCAATCTGAGCGCATACAGTAATTGATAATTTATTGCAGAAGTGACAGAATCTACTGATCTTTGGTTCATTAAAATTGGTGACTTATCGGGATGAGGATTTGTATGGGATCGATTGATGGTGGTTACATTTACAGCCCTGCGTGAGATTCGAAGCACTTTTTTATAAACCTATTCCCTTATCATCAAGATTTCTGGATAAATAATGCCAATGGGAAGTCACACGTCAAATCAACATCTACTACCGTATCTAGCTCATAATCTGACGTCAATATGTCATTCGAAATAGGTTGCAGTTGTTCAGTGTAGCAGATGTTGATTATCTCAGAAGATAAAGACACTTTATTTTTACTGCTTATTTCTTTATGTTATCACTGATCAGATTTCATTACAGATGCTAGTTATAGATTTCCATGTCTATGTAAAATTTAGTCAAATTTACCATAGCATTGTAACTGTCATATTTCATAATTGAAAAATCAATATTAATCAAAATTTTGTGAATTTTCCGTGATTAGAGGTAGCAATGAGAGACATGTACAGAGGGGTATTACTGATTATTGGAAATAGTTAACCTCATCTGAGATCTATCTGCAACAAGCATTATAACAGATAATGAATGATCTACTCCCGTCATATAGAATTTATTGACATAAGGCCTGTCAGCCTTTCGGTTAATAAGTTCTATACTGGCCTCAAATCATTCAAAATCGCATAATGAGTTGAATGCTGTGCATCCCAAGCAAATATTGCATTGTTAGTTATCAACTTTGAACTGAAATCATAGACGGACGTAAAATAGATGACGAATTTATTCGTTTGGTTAACAACAGTTCATCCATAATTTTGTTGATAGGGAAGAGTCAAGAGTGATTTGATCCTATATTTATTGATCTTGTATCAATTTCGATCAGTGGGTAGTGATCGAAATAGATTGTTGTAAAAAGGCAAGATCAAATCATTCTTGATTCTTCCCTATCAACCAAATTGTGCTATTTGGTCATGACAACTTCAAAAACAAATAACATATCTTCCGGTCCTGGACCAATAAGATTTTGTTGTTCCTTTCGCTGATTTGAAGCTGCAATTCAAAGCAGATGTTCAACCCGAAATTTCATAGCTGCCGGTGATTACAGGAGCATAATTTTAGGACCTTAAGCCATTCATGACTGTAGATCGCTTCCCTGTGGGACGGCTTTACCCATTGGGTTTTCTCTAATTTTTCAATCCATTCTGTCAACCAATTCAAATCGCAAATACAGTTCCAAGATTTCTCAAGCGCATGTATTTGGCCTTCAATATGCTGGCAATGGTTCTACGAATATAAGGGTGTCGATTTGAAATGATTTCAAACTTACATTTATTAGGAAAAAGTTACAGTTCTCCATCTAGGCCTGTCACATAATTCCAAGATACATGTTCGTGACATCATTGAAATCGAAACTAAATTTTCTTTTTTTGATTAAATGTGGCTTCTAAATAATTCTATAATTATATATACACAAATATTCTATAATTGTCTTTTAATTGTGTGAATAACTCAATTAATAAAATAATAACTCAAATAACTTTTAATTGTGTGAGTTTTTGGCACTGATAAGTGTTTGAAGAAGTCATTCGTTGTTGCATCTGATTGACACTTCTAAATAATCAAAGTTAGCAACAATTTCAAATCTTTTGAATACTTGATTTCTCCAATTTTTACGGGATTTGAAGTAATCGCAAGACTTTCAATATTTTCCTACAATTTTGCGCGGAAGTGATGCTAAAAGCAGATTTTGATAATTTGTCTAAATTTCCACTTTTAAATTCTATGTGCTAATTTTGTCCCATTTCTTGACAGGAACTGAGCTCTCGTCCGTGCATGATACCGCATAAATTAATGATTCGCACTTCGGTTGGCAGATTTTGAGCAGCAACATGTATAATAAGAGAACGAGGGTAATTAAATTGGAAGAAGACATCCCCGTAACAGGAAAGAAAAAGGTGCATGAAAATGTACAGAAAAAGTAAATAAAAGGTAGTAAGTTCCTCAGGAAGCTGACTCTATTAATTTATTTCTTTAAATACGCCAATGATTGCAATAGAGCACCCAGTCAGGATGATGAACAGCTACTGTTTATAAGGAACTTAACAGCTTGTTTGGAATTAGCAACTTTCAATGAGTTGTAAACTGTGATTTCTTCAGGAAAAGGGCTCCGTCCATCCAAAATTCTTTGAGACGAAAAATTGAGCCGCGTGCTGAGATTTCACATCTGTCTTTAAAGCTTCAGACCGAGTCCTCGAGTGTTCGCTGTTTCTGTGGATACCATAATGATGAAGATGCATCAATCATGCATGATAGCGATGAGTCATTCTGATGATTCACATAATACATTTATGATATTATCAGTGTTATGCTTTGTCATCAGTAATCGAGTTGCGAGAGAAGCAAAGAACTTAGTAGATCACGTTGTACAGCCATTTGAATATATTGAATCGCATTCCTACTGAATTAACATCGGCTGACACTAAAAAACTGCGTGACGTGTTTTCTATGGTCTACAACAGATCTCCAACTATTTCATCTTCTACAATAACTCTGCCATCGACCTTGCTGAACCGTCAACTTTCCATAAATGTGTTGGATATCATTAAGGTTATTAGTAGACTAAAGATCACCTCACCATGTCCTGATGGCCTACCGGAATGGATCCTGAAGGATTATTGACATATTAGCTCCTATAATTCATCACCTACATACATGTCTTTCAAGCATGGCCTCTGGAGAGTTTCCCGAAATCTTAATATTTGCTCATATCGTCCCAGTCCCGAAGTGCATCAATCCGAAAATAAGTGATTACCGACCCATTTCAATGCTGTCGCACATCGCGAAAGTTATTGAAAAGATTGCACTGAGAAAATGGTTTTAATTAACATTGCTCCGAAGATTAATGAAGATCAATTTGCGTTCATCCCTAGACGAGGACAAGGAACAGTGACTGCCTTGACATTTTTAGCGACTCAGATATTTTCATTCCTCGATTCGCCGGGAGCTGTTCGTATACAATTGATTGACTTGGTTGGATATGCACGTAAGGGTGATGCAAACATCAACAGTTGACAAGGGCCAAGAGGCCGAAAATTCCTGTAACTTTGATTTTATTATTGACTGTTTGACCAAATAAAAACACGGAGTTCACACTG
The DNA here is from genome assembly GCA_907163375.1 of Prostheceraeus crozeri. Classification (NCBI taxonomy): domain Eukaryota; kingdom Metazoa; phylum Platyhelminthes; order Polycladida; family Euryleptidae; genus Prostheceraeus; species Prostheceraeus crozeri. The sequence goes on from CAJQUW010003943.1 coordinate 49,137, forward strand.
AAAAGTGTTCTTGCTTTTGCTGTTATTAATTGATTGACTATTCGAAAGCTTTCGATACTTTTCCTCACCAGACAATAATCGACGCCCTGATCAGATTCAAAGCGCCAATTGGGCTTGTGACTTGGATAACTTAGTATCTTGAAAATCACACACAGTGTGTCAAAGTAAAGGATATTACGTCCAGTTCGTATGCTCCTACTAGAGGTGTTCCTCAAGAGGGAGTCCTTTCGCCAATCTTATTTGCCATAGCGGTGGATAGCTTAGATGCTCAGTGTAGTGATAGCTGGCTGCTTAGTCAAGTTTGCGGATGATATGCCTTCTGCACTTCGTAAGAGATGATCAGGATGACAAAATATCTCAAGAATTGGAGCACATAATAGCCTCGTCATCTTCTAATGGACTATCCTTCAATCCGTTGAAAACTAAGCTGGTGAACATTCAAACAAAACGCTCATTAACGTTATCCCCACTTTATGAAGTTTCCAGTGCCAAAATTCTTGGGCTATCATTGGAATAATCATGTTGACTTTGTTTTAGCGAAAGTTCTAAAACGAATGTATATTCGATACAGTTTGAAGCCGGTGAATTCCCCTGAAAATGTCTTTTTGATGGTATACTGTTTTGGTATACACCATATTATACACCTTTGGCGATTACGTAATTCTTGAACGACTTCGACAAAGTAAGGACTCTAATGTGTATTTGCTTAGAAATCCGATTAATATTAATGCGCGCTAGTTAGACTAAAACCGTCAGAACACTACCCCGTGGTTAAGTCGTGACTATAGCAACGGTGCACTTATGAATCATTTCTTAACCATCAATAAATACCAGTTGTCCACTCTAGTAAAATAACTTAAGCAATTGAATCAATCGGATTTCTATGTTTATTAGATTGTAAGAAAAAGCTGGTATGTTGAGGAACGCTAATACTCAGGTGATCGATTCGACGGATTATAGCACATTGATCGCTTTTGCATCTCATAGAACTGAGTTGTATTCCTGGTTATTGGGAGCAGCGCCCCGGTTATTGAGAAACGCTGCTATACCTGTCTATGTCATAGATCTGTACACAAGTGCATTATTTATAAAACGTCACATTAACTCGAGCGCTCTGAATGTCACCGAACCCCCTGCGAACCCATGTGAACGGTGACATAAAAAATTAACGTTGTTTAAACTCGGAAGCACATTAGGCACGGAGCCTTTCTTCCATGTGGCTGAGTTGTTATTTATACCACTCTCATTCCTTTTCTGCTAAGTGTTGACCAAGAATGCAGAGTGTACCTGTTTTAAAAGTCCTAGGTTTGACCCGACCAAGGTTTGAACCAAGGTCTCCCGGACGCAGAGCGAACACTCTGCCACAGAGCCACAGCGCCGGATATCTAAACAATAAGCAGCTCCTGCAACACAGTGAGGAGACAGTTGTTGTCTGTGGCTAACTCTGAATCGGGTGGATTAGACGGCTGGTAATAATAACAAAGTTGATTGCCAGTTTGCCTGTATTTGGAAATATGGTCCATGCGATTTTTACCTTCTCTGGATCTCCAAATATGAGGAGTGGAGTTAATATACCTCTCAATTAAGCCTTCACGAGCTTCACAAAGGAGATTTATATAACCAAGCAGCATCAATGCAACATGTACTATAAATCAGGAAAGAACGCAAAGATAGGCGACACCAATGCGAATTCTCTCTCTCTCCTGCGTATAGGAGGTGCATGATTGAATAATTGATTGCTTTTCTGGTTGGCACAATATATAAATGTGCTTGAAGCATATGTATATTGCTTTATAACTGTTCTTCATTCATAAACGTTTTTAATTAAAACGAAGTAGCCTACAAAAAATAAAAGCTTCAAAATTCGATTCTTCTAAATTTTTCGGGAATACAAATGACACCAAGAATTTCGGTTCATTGCGAAAGGTGCCAACAATTTATTCTTATTGTCCACCTCTAGGCCTATATGTCAAATTTGCGACCGATTGTATCACAAATAAGCAGATTTCGACTTACATAATTAGCTTATTGTCATCGTTGAAATCAGTCTAGTAGAATGAATCAGCATATTAAATTTAAAAATCGGTTAATCAAACCTGGTCAGTTTCAGCGGGTTCGTGTAAATTCAATTATAGTTCTATAGAAGTCAATGCCAGTACAAATAATAAACAATACTAGGAAATTTCATGTTAGAAAACTTCTTTTGAATAATTTCATCAATATAGGCTGTAAATAACATTGATATTATGTATGTGACAAGTCACACATAATTTATATTTGAAAATATCTTTCCTATGATTATTTGTTCTGTAGCAAGTCTCTTTAACAAAATTGTTCAGTTAGGAATGTTTTGTCAATATGATTGGTTCCTAATTGGACCAATAATGAGACAAATTTGTAAAAATAACGATTTTCACTTCATTATTTCATTATTTTGGAAGCCCACAATACGGCCATTACTGTTGGACTCGCACATAAGCCACGCGGCGGCTCCGTGCGAACGGCTCACACGAAACAGAATATTGAGCGCGTTGTTGATGCCGTCGAACAGCAACCGGAGACTTCACAGCGTAGACTATCAGCACAGCTAAACCTTTCTGTATCCACCATCAACCGGATTCTTCACGAACGCGGTTTTCATCCCTATCGGCTGCGCCATCGTCACTCCCTTAACGATGAAGACTTTGAGTCTCGCGTTGACTTCGCCTCGGAGATCCTTCAACACCTTGAGGAAGATCCCGATATCTTGAAGCGCATTATTTTCTCTGACGAAGCTAACTTTCATGTGAACGGCCACGTGAACGGCTGGAACTACCGGTTTTATACTCAAGAAAATCCTGGATTTGTTACCGATATGCCACTCAATTCGCCGAAAATCATTATGTGGTGCGGTGTCTCGTGGAAGCAGATTTTCGGTCCGTTTATCTTCAAAGAGGAGAATGGTGCAGGAACCACAGTAAACGGATCAAACTATCGAGCAATGATCAAAGATTTCTTTCTTCCTCAATTGCAAAATAATGAAGAATTTTTAAATGGTTCTCTGTTTTTCCAACAAGATGGAGCTACGCCGCACACCGCACGCGAAACTATCGACCTTCTGCGTGATGAGTTTTCCAACAATGTGACTTCTCGAAGAGGTGACATTCTTTGGCCAGCGCGTAGTCCGGATCTAACGCCTCTAGACTTCTGGCTATGGGGAACGCTAAAACACAGAGTGTATTCCACAAATATTCGCCATGTGCACCATTTGGAGCAGCGTTTGCGAGAGGAAATCGACTCCATTTCGACTGAAGAGCGACAGGCAGCACTTCTTGCATTCAAGGCACGACTCCATACCGTGTTGGAAGTTAGCGGACGCCATGTTGAATAAAATAGCTTCTGTTGTTCCATTACTTAAAGCAATAAATTTTTACATTTAATTTCCATAGTTTTCATTGTTTTATTCATAAATTGTGACGATAAATCGAACTCATAAATCATAATAAAAACGACGTTCATAAATCGAACGAAGGCTGAAGATCTATGGAGAATGTGTCGATAAAAGTAAATAAAAGCATACGGACATAAAATTCCCAGGTATTGTCTTTCGTTTGCAAAAAGTTCCGGTTTAGCATCTTCATCATGGGTCAAATGGGAATCGATTGAAATCAGCCAGGTTTGACTGAAACACCCTGTACAACAATAACAAGGAATGAAAAATATGAGCTAGGTGTATAATAATGAATCAATGCAAAATTTCATTAGTCCAGAAACGGTTAGCAAATAAATAATTGCCATGTTCAAGAAAGAAGACATCAATGCAACATACAATCAGTCACACACAATGAAAAATTTCTTTAAAAGCAAAGGGAAAGTACTTTCAACACTTGTACAATAAAGAAATACTTTATCAATGACCAGCGCATTTGCAATCGACTAAATATAATATACAAAAATGAATGTCTCAATTTCCTTGAAATATACATGGGCAGCACCATATGCAAACTTCCCATTCGAAGCAAGGAACACTTAACACGGCAAGAACCATAAGTATATCAACATTCAACTAATTGCCAACTAGAACAAAGTAACAACAGTTCATACGATTTGAGAATGTATTATGCGAAACCGGGCAATGCACGAGTTGCGAGTTTTCCATCTCTCCCATTGATAATCTGTGTGTGCAGCACTTGTTGAGGTTTTGGCTGTACCTCGACATCAAAATGTTTAAACATGTTAAGTGTGCAATCGACTCATTACTCTAATGTGATTTTTGGCGATAAGTCCGCCATATTTTTCGCCAAGATGATTTTCAGAAATCATATTTAGCCTACCTATTTAAAAAAATTGCTGTAGCTAAAATTTTTGTTTATAATTCAACTTTCTTACTGATTCCTACATGAAATGTCTCATACTTTTCATATTTCAAGTCAATTTTATCAATGAACGTGTCATTTCTAGATGGTATAGTTTCATTGACGAAATCGCGGCGCACTTTCATCATTTGGTTCTCATGTAGGCCTATTGTCTATCCACATGCTCGACATTCTTGGGCATCTACGACCTTATCAATCTCCGGTCTATGCAAAATATCGTCATTCAACAAAAGAAAGACGACCATCAATTCACATGAAAAAGCCGAGCACTAGACAAAAATGTGCACTGTCCTACCATCCGCTCAGCACTCACAGCTCACTTAGCAGAGCGACATGTCTAGATAACGTCGAGTCACGAGCTCGAGTCCTACAGTCGCACATCTTTTTCAACAGCTTGATTTGACGTATCATTTATTTCATTAATTGTTAATACATTTTTCTCTGTCTCTTTGAAAATTACATATTTGCAATGCTAACCAGCACAAAATCCACTTCAACTTTTGAAAGTATCAAGGCTTATTATTTTACTAGATCAACATAGATTACCATTTATTAAGGAATTAATGTGCTTTTGAAAGTATCAAGGCTCATTTTATTTTATTTTCTATTTTTCTATTTAGTGAAGTAATCCATGGACTTCTAGATAGCAACTCCTGGACATGAAATTCAATTCACTACTGGAGGCCTGTGTAATTTTATGCATCCTAGATCTGACAAAGATGCTTTTCATGGACTGATTCTCTAGCTAGGCTGTTTACAATGTCTACATTGAATTTAGTATGCATATAACTACACAGGCCTCCAGTAGTAAATTCAAAATATTAATAACTATATTAAGAGATATATACAGATTACTATGGGCATAACAATAGCAAGTAGAACGCATGATAAAAATCAATATACAGTAGTAATTTAAGTGCCAACAGCGGTCGAAGGGAAGCATCAGAAGATTCATAAGAAATGCACATCTTTCAATTGGATCTATGTGACGATGGTCTTCTCAAAATGTGGAGAATGGTGCATCGAAGCAGAGGACTGTTTTAAGAAGACTGTCAACAGACTGTCTATGCAGAAAGGTGCTACACCATGGGAGGCACACTATATCATCTATACCCGCCTGCATGTTAAGCTGATGAGATCAAACGCCCGTGCTGTTAATTGCTGGTGCGAGATCTAATTGGGAGAAGAGAGCTGCTAATGGGATGGATTAACTTTTAAGCTTCATTTAGAGAATACACTTGTATTCTTTTATGTTCAAGTATTTAGCCTTTTTTCCACGACTTTTCCTTTGCTAACTTTCCTGATCTTCTCTAGATATGATTTATACATGTATTATTTTTATCCGAATAAAAGTTAAGTTAATTAAGTAGCAAACTAAGCTCAATGTTCAGGAGTTACTATCTGGAAGTCCATGAGTAAGCCATGATCAGATCATAGACTTCTTTCAAGATCCATGAACATCTAGATATATAATATAATAATAATATCATGGATTTCTACATGTACTTCTATATGCTAGCATCTGGATATGCATAGATGTCCATAAATATTGTATATCTAGGAGTCCATGTCAGATCAAGGATATCTTGATCTCCTGAGGTCAGAGCATCTGCATAGTCAGGAATAATGATGGAGTTTAAATTTGAAATGTTATAAAACCATATAGGAGATGCTGTAGATAACTGACAGCATTAAGTGTCCGAGCGGCATTACGTAAGTAACTATTTTACTATCATATGGTTAACCTTTTACTGACAAATCAGAAATAAGAAAGGTATGCTCTAAAATCCCAAATTTATATTATCTTTAACATGTAGAACTCGTGTTAATGATGGCCATAATGAACATTATGAAAAAAGCCAAAATTATGAAACTTAAGCCATAAAAATACTTACAAGCATCATAATGGATTGCAACTGTCATAAAACTCACCTATATGTTGATAATTTTACTAGCTGAAGCTACATGTGTGAGCCTTACTTGTATGTCAATTCGACTCGCACTGTTAACTAGAAGCACTCCTTCCTTGCAAATTTCGTTATTTTGATAAATTTAGTTTTAGCGATTCCGCATGTCATACGCGTCCGCTAAACAAGAAATCTATGCATTCACTGCGGCCTTTGTCTAAATTTTCAGAAATTTAATAATGTGTCATCGCACGATATGGATGATATATTTTGTATCATTGCAAAATGAATGACGACAAAAGTGATTTTAGAGTAATTTTTGCAGTATCCCTAAGTCAATGTGCATGATAAGCATACATGATCTGAAATACATACAGCAAATTTCATGTTTTGAATTTGGCCTACGCAAAGAAATGCATCCGCTACATTAGAAAGATTCCATGAGAGATATTTAATGAACTTCTTGATTATAAAAAGAAATCATGTACAAGTACATGTACTTAGCTTCATTATAAAATTAAATATTCCGTTCGAACATGATCAGAAGTGATCTACTGATGACACGATAAGATAGACATCAACTGCTATAAAATGATATCAGTGTTTCTTTCATTTCCCACCGATATTCTCACCGAGAAAATAGTATTCTAAAATATTCTGCCTCCCCGTGCTTGATTTACTATCATGCGTCAATGCTTTCTTGGTGAAAAGTTGAGTTTTTTGTTGAACTCAATGTACGTAGAAATTAATATTTCGTTGAAACAGGTGCATGCATGCTCTAAATTTGATAAGATGTGACTTAGAGCCTTTTGAGCTTCAAGTATTTGAAAATAGTACATATGCGGTTGATTCATGTACGTGTGCTGCATTTACTATTCAATTTTTTATCAGATCTAATGTAAAAAATCTTGTGTAACACTTTCAAGTTGTCTCGTAAATTTACTTGTTTTATATATTATTTCCCTGGCTATCTAAAGTGCTATTACTATTTCGCAGAATCGTAATTCACCGATTCCCATTTCACATGAAATTACGTCAGAAAATTGCTAATGTTAGGCCTATCAGTTCTCAATTCGCAGAGAATTATTCTCCCATTACGCGTAAAAAGTGGTCAGATTAATGTGGAAAGAAATTCTATTAGATTTTAAACATTGTAAGTGCATTACATTGCTCAAATACAGCTGTTAAAATTGCGAAAGCTAGTAGCATGCTGACATAATTCCCTCTCAAAGCATCGCCAGTTTCCGCTGCAAATTGCAATGCACTTTTGAATTAAACTTTCTTAACTAGTTTTCAATCTTAAAAGTCAGGCCATATTCCTACAAGACTTCATCAGCTTCTTTCACTTGACTGTTCTGTTTTCAAGTAATGTGCTCATTTCTAAACTAGATGCGACGATTGCTTGAAATTGTTTTCTTGAGTGACAGCTGCTGTCTTACCTGCCTGTGGCTGAAGGTCATGCTTTGGTAATTGCTGAGCAATATTGTCAAACTTTCACCCACAAATGTGTTAAAACAGTACGCGACAAATTACTTGAGACAAAATGGAATTCATTTGTTTTGCAAAATGTAGAGATGTTTATTAGCCACTCAGTATAGGAGCATGCAACAACTTGACACAAATCAAACAAAGGATCAACATTTAAGCTAAGAAAGTAAGCTTGTATATGAACATCCCTAGCAGTGACTACCGTTGGCATCAGTTTGAGAATGGCTGTCTATTAGTTTTAAAGAACTTTGCATAAATCAATGATGCATCACGGTATCAATAACGAGTGACATTCGTGGTGAACTTTGAATACTCTGGTCAGCTGAAATTTATCGTTACGGATAATTGAATATTTTAATATCACAAAGATTTGGCTGGTTCCAAAATATTTATACATGTATTTTATTCGTGTGTCATTCTTCTTATTAAATACTTATCTTCTTTAAGAATATCTGTCGCTTAAAGAAACCCGAGAACTTTTCGTATAGGGTCCAAATCTGGCGGCGAGTCCCTATGCCAATCCAATTTGACAATGTTGCTGCCACTTACCGTATATACTCGCATATAAGCCGAGTTTAGAAGTATAAAATACAATGCTGAAATCAGGGGGTCGGCTTATATGCGTATAAAACAAAATGAACACAAGGACAGATACTAATGCCAATTTTCCAGCTACACGTTTTCATCGCTATCTGCCTTTTTATTTGGTTGTGTGTCACCAGTGGCGAGCCGTAACCAAGCTAGAGGTAATGATGAAGCCGACGTCATTGGTACACGGTTTGGTTTCTTAGAAATAAAAAAATTTCTTCTATTTCTTTTAGTATGTAACATAAAAGTAAGCATTTATCATCTTTACAGTAACAAATTTCTATGAACCAAAAATATACCGGTAGTGTAAAATTAGATAAGTTGAGTACCGGCTTATATGCGGGTTTTTGCAAAAACTGGTAATTCTAAAGCAATTTTAGATGGTCGGCTTATATGCGAGATCGGCTTATATGCGAGTATATACGGTAGATCATTCTCTATGATCTTGGTTTTATGGCACAGTGCCCCACTGTGCATAAATACAACATCTCCGTTCTGAAAAATATATGTCTTGAAATAGAGTGCGATTCCCGGACATCATTTTATTCAGGTGCAAACATATTGCCCTCGATCATGTGTAGCTTACATAGACATTTTGAGCTGATTACTCCCCACAAAGTCCCTTCGTTTTCTGTTTCACCGCTTGTGTAGATGGAGGTGTCCTCAGTCTCTTAGCCAAACTATGCTTCGTTGAGGTCCCTTTTACTCAAAAACGCTTCATCTCGTCTCTAATTATATATGACTGCAAAGAATATCCGTTTCGCATAGTTGATGGTTGTCGATGCTTTGATACACGATGAGGAATCACCGAAAGACGACTAGTTCTCAATCGTCTGAGCACTGTTCTTCATGAAACCATTATTTAGCCATTTTACGCGTAATTCCTGAATATCAATGAGCAGCAAATGAATATGTGAGACAGATGGTAGGCGTATCAAAGGGCGAAGGACTCCTGGCGAAAGTAGAAGAAAGAAAAATGAAGAAACATGTCCACTGCAGGAGAAGAGGAGGGAGTCTGGTGAATGTATCCACGGAAGGATAGGTGTGTGCAAAGCTTAGAAGAGGAAGAAGACAACGAGAATGGGTTGACAACATCCGAGAATGGAGGGAAGACATGGCAAATGCAAGATCGATTGCCATCACGAGGATCTACAATCCACGGCTCTACACAGGGCTAAGGCTTGCGGAACTGACATGAACTGCTGAGCATCATTCAAGTATTCTGTAGCGAATCTCGGAAGAGAATATGATCGTGTTTCGTAGCTGTAGAGGATTTTCCTCCTTAGATGCCATGTCATCAAGAGTGGCTGCGGAAGCTTTTCTTTTTTCATACTCCCCTTATTTGACAGGCAGATATTGTTTCAGTTGTAACAATGTTGATTGATGCTGTAGCTTTCTTAGCTTTTAGAAGTACTAGACCCGGCATCTTGCTTGAAATTTTTCTGTGTAATGAAACGTTCCTCAAAGGAACTAGCTTTGCATACCCATCAGAAAAGAACAGAATTTATCTAAACATTTCAAATTTCTTAATCGATGTGAGTTGTCACTGGTTACTTGAATCCAATTTGACATTTCAAGAGCATCAGAAATGCAGCATAAAAATTTGTCCAAAAATAATTTGTCGTGCACTCTTGTCACATTTTTCTCCTTGACACAGTTAAAAATGAAGTACCGAAACTTATGTATGCAGAATCTGCAGTTGATATTTATATGAACAACATAGTGAAAAGTTATTTGTATTAAATTGGTATATGTGGAATTACATTCAAATAACTGGGAAAAGGCAGGTGTCGCATTTTTGTCCGTTTAACAAAGCAGCTGATTCATTTAATATCAGAAACATTATCTCATTTAGAAACATGCAACATGTGGTAATTGTCTCACGTTGATGAGCTTACGAGATAATGAACATCATTGAATGTACATAGTGATCATCAAATCCAACTGAACACCATTAAAGGGCACTTCTGAAAGCTAGTAGCGTTTATTCTTCAAGCTTTATATACTCAGTGACAAAAAGAATGAAACAAGTCCTGATATGAATACTTATGACTTAAACTTGGTTGTACTGTACGTTTGTTTGTTGTTTGTAAAAGGAGAGCTCGAATGCTTTACTCAAAAACATTTAATTTGATACTCATGATTTTATCAACTTAAGTTAGAAACGGGTGTGACCACCGCGAGCATCCAAACAGGCATCGATGCGTGAGGGCATGGATGAGCACAGTCGCTGGATGAATGCCAGGTCTAAGAGGTTCCACTGCTCGATCAGTCTGTCGGCCAACATCTTCAAAGACACTGGTGGGTGGTTGTACCTCTCCCTCACTCTGCGACCAAGTTCATCCCAGCAGTGCTCGATGGGGGAGAGGTCGGGAGAACGTGAGGGCCATTCCAAGGTTGGGATTCCACTGCTTGCTATCCTGTTAGAGACCACTGAAGCGCGATGGGGCCTTGCGTTGTCATCCTGAAAAATCAATTGATTCGATGTCACTGCTGGAACCACGACCGGTGTCACGATCTCGTCGGCAATCGCTGTCCTGTCAATGTTCCTTTCACTACGATTGCTGGCGTTTTTCCATTGTGCCAGATACCGGCCCAAACCATGACACTACCGCCGCCGTACCGGTCGTGTTCTTTGACGCAACATGGAGCAAATCGTTCACTTGGCAAGCGATGAACACGGATCCGACCATCGTTGAAATCGAGAGTAAACCTCGATTCATCAGTCCAGAGCACACGTTCCCACTGACTGTCACTCCACGACTGATGACCTTGACACCACGTCACTCGTCTCCTTCGATGTTCCAGGCTCAGCGGAATTCTCACAGCGGGTCGTCGAGACTGTATACCAGCTTCTCGCAATCTTCGATATGCAGTTCGAACGCTACAGGCAACGTTCACAGCAACCTTCCAGTACACAATTAGCTTCGGGACGGACACAAATCTGTTTCTTTTAGCAGCTAAAACTAAGCGTGCATCTGTCCGCTTGGATGATACCCTTGGTCTTCCTGATCCGTTCTTCTTTTCCACATTTCCTTCTGCTTTCCAACGACACCACCACCTCCATACAACGACCCTTGAAATTTTCAATTCTTTTGCAACAGTTGTAGAACTTTGCCCACAACGCATCATCCCAATTGCCATTCCTCTGGTAAAGTTATCGTGCGCCATTTCATAAGTCAAATCTGGTCAGCAGTAGGTGGTGATTCTGTTCAACTTCTAGCTGTTACTGTGATCAATATCAAATTTTGAAATTTGATGGTCCTATATCATTTCCCTTATCATATGGAGTTCAATGGTGATGCATAGAAAGCGAGATATCATCTCAAACCATAGAAAAAATGAAACAAACTTCCATTCAAGTCAATGATAGTTGGTTTCATTATTTATGTCAGTGAGTATACATTAACTTTATGATGTAAGATATTATGTTACAATAGTATCATTATCAAAAAATATAACTATGCATTTTTTAGTTAGAGCAAAAAAGAGCTCGATATTACAAAGTAAGTAAAAACTTTCTGCTACGCCAACTGCGTTTCTCAAGTTTGTCGAAGTTTTTGTATCTCATGCTTCTTAAGATGTTGAGAGATGTGAACTAGACCTGCTAACGATTCCTGATTTTGGAAGAAATGGCACTTATTCAGGTTTGTTCCCGTTTTTCATCCGAAGAATGCACTTCAGTTTTTAATTACCGTATTCATCATACATGCACTTTAACTCCATGGATGTCAATTTTTTCGCACTTGTTTAAGTCAGTGGAAATAGAATGAAGCCCATTGTATGTTGATCGTTAATTCTTTCACACACTAAGACATCGATGTAGCTAGATCTTCAGATAAAACAGATTAATCACACAATAGATATAGATTCTTGCCTGTATTGCAAATTATTTTATCGAAGTGGTTTTGCAGTAGGGGCAAAATTACTTGGCAAAGGGAGGAAAAATACTATGAAAGCATTTCTGTCCTTCCGAGCTTTTGGTCCACAATTAATGAATGCAATATTGGACGAATGATTTTCTATGTATTAAATTGATATATCAGAGTATGGTAGGATGTCAGTAGAACATATACAGCATTAAATGCAAATAGTGAGTAGCAACTATTTTATTTTAGTATTCATCTCATTTTTGAGACACTTCTTGTTGCAGCTGATGAAATTTGATAGTTACCTCACAGTAATAATTTTCAACTGCCAAACACAATACAAAACTCTACTGATCGGATTGCTTGATCTGCTTCGCTTGCATACAGTGCAGGATTTCACATATGCAGTCAGCATCTTCGATTCACCCTTGACCAAGTATTACGAAGGCATGCACTATCTAGCACATATTATGGGTATACCATTATGCCAGTGGCATACCAGTATGCCATCAATAATCATGAAGACTCTTCTTTAGAAAGAGAAATGAGCCTCAAATGAGGAACCTGTGAATCGAATCGAATCTAGAATCGAACCATAGAAAACTTGCACAACTCCACTTAGGCATATTTTTATATACGATTTACACAACTATTTATGCCGTTAGTTAAAAAGAAGAAATGCCTACCAAATAGGACCCAATAATCATGTAACCTAAACTGCATGGCATTTGAAAGATACAGTTCCACACTGACACTTTTAAAGAAATAAGCGGTCAAATTTGATATCTCCACTTTTCGGAGAATATTATTTCCTGTTACATACAGCCTGTTTAACTTAAACTTACTCAACCCTTATAACCCTACCTATTTTAAATGACACAATAACGCTAGATCACGAGTTAGATACTGGGTGTTGACTTGACATGCGACTTCCCATTGATCTTGTTTTTTCAAATTCGGTTACTTAATACTCACAACTTTAATTTACCGCTTTTTCTCAATCTGTCAGTCGCATTTCTCTTTTTAAGAAACAACAATGACAACCGAGGACCACAAAGATGTTGGAGGATATAAATACACCCATTCTCGTACAAGGGCCAGTCAAATCTACAGGAAGCCGGGTCCAGAATATGCCTTACCTCCACTTGTTGGTTATCCGGGTCATGACACTCGTAGCACTCACACGCGAATGCCAGCTCACTCTATCGGTATTAGAACCAACATTGATCGAATAGATCCTGGACCAGGTCCCGCTGCATACTTACCGAATAAAACAGACACCAGTTATGCCTATTCCATGGGTGCTCGAGTGGGAGTAAATATTCCGGACAATTCTCCAGGACCTGCCAAGTACAGCGTTGGAAAGAGTCATGAGAAACGCCCGCCTGCTTATACTTTTGGTATGAAAGGCAAAGATGAATCCTACAATGGTAATCCGGCACCAAATGCCTATTTGTTACCGACACCGGATACTGAAGGTCGTATAGCTAAAGCTCCAGCCTATACCATGCGCAAACGTCCAGATGACATGTTAAGGAAGAGCGATGTGAGTAATATTGATACTTTTATATACATGCAATTTTATCGTTTATCTCTACGGAGAATTAATCAAAAGATTCTTTTTCATGTCATTTTTTTAGTTTTCAAATGAGACAGTTTCGTGTAATACATGTTCAAATGCACATTAGCTTATCAACATGCAGACTTTATAATAATCTATTCTTACAGAGTGTATGAAGTTTCAGAGATAGAAAATAGTGTATCTGCCAGCAAAACTGAATTGGTGCAGTAAGTCATGCTGAGTGATGCAGCGACCAAAATGTAGCAGAGTAGACCCTTGCGTAAAGATAGTTCCGTTTGTTTCCAGCGTGAAATCGCAATTCTTTCAATTATAATTGGTGCCTTTAATAAAGTAGTTACTGAATGCACAATTCAATTGTGTATAAAGACATTGCAGAAGAAATATACTGTCACACAGATTCCAGTGTCTCCACGTACCTGTATCTGAACTGACTGCCTTTGTTGCTTAAACTGCTCGACACTTCACTTCTCGTGCTTCAATACCTTTTTCAAATATGGTGGAAGTAGCTATATGAAGTCATGCGATGATATAAATTGATGACATATCGATAAGTATGTAGGTCTAATAAAGTAGTTTGATTAAGTGGGACAGAAGACGGACTGAACATATCATTGCTCTAGTACTTGCGATCAACAAGTTGGCCATCGCAGAGAATGTTGGGTAATCGTCCTAATGAAATAATAGCTTAACGTAATGTTTTCATTGGTGAATCCCGTCAAAACAGTGCCTTTGTCAAATCAAATTTATTCGTGCGAGATCTTTCGATCTTTCTCAAATTGATGATAACTGTTCACAGGGACGGACAAAGCTATCAAGATAAAATTCTATATACACGTGGACAGGAAAGATTAGACTACTAATATAATGCTAACAGTAGAATGATAGTAATAAAATGTAGAAAAAACGACAGCTATACGCTCAAATAAAGTAAGAAAGACAGAAGCAAAGAAAAAGTGAAGATAAAGTCAAAAGTGCTACGCCTCACTTAATGTGTGCCTGACTCGATTAAATGAATTCAAGCGACCTGACCATAAAGCCTCCTTCGCAATGCGCTTTCTCCACCTTGACTCCCTATCAATCACTAAAACTGTAATATTGTAACAGTAAACAGTGATACTGTTTATGTCAATCTGATGACTGGAGAAGACGGAGTGTTGAGTCAACTCGGACCGAGAAACATCCTTGTCCCGAATTGCTCGATGATGCTTTTTCCGACGCTGTTCAACAGGACGAGCAGTCTCACCAACGTAGACCCTTTATCTTGATAAGCTTTGTCCATCACTGTGAGCTGCTATCATCAATGACAATGTCTCTTTTCACTTACCTGGCGATGGACACCACCGCCGGTGGTGTTTGAAAGATCTCGCACGAATGAATTCGCTTTGACAGACACCGTTTTGACGGGATTCCCCGATGGAAAATAATACACCATGTCCGCTATTACAGCATAACGTAAGTTCGTTACATTTCACAATAGTTCTTCATGTGATATTTCATTTCAATCAAATTGAGTTGCCTAAAGCGAGGCAACTTGGAGCATATCAGTTCATGAGACTATCGATTTTCAATGTGCTTCTGAAACTGCGAGCAGGTCAACCCCTAAGACAGGATGAGAATTGAAAGTGAAGCGAAAACCTTGTTCTATATTTTCCACTGCATCTGTCGTAGTTGAACCTATGGAACCTAGTTTATTGAATAAAACAAGGCCGCTAAAATGACTTCCGGTAGAACGGATTTGGCAAGAGGTGAAATTAAGGGAACATGCGGACTTATATAGAAGCTAGCCTCGCGTTTGAAAATTGCTTGGTTGTGCATCGGTGTTACATTGGAATATCAGTTGCTTCTTCGATGCCGCTTATTGCAATTTGCCGAATTTTCGACAGACAGATCGTCTGTTATCTTTCAGGGCGAACGCAATGTCCTGACATTCGGTATGCCTAAACAACTTTAACACATAGCACATTTAATGGCCCAATCAAATGGAACAGGTGGAAATTTACATGTAGATGCAGCAATGAGAAATCGAGACATACTAACATATCTCAAGAGGACAAAGAAAAAGTAACATAATAATGAAATGCCAAAGCCTCGCGTTAAGAGGACTATGCAGCCAATCGGACTGTCTAATAGTTCCATAAATTGTGATATTTATGGTTTGTTGGATAACTCAGATGGTAAAGGTAGTCGTACCGCCGATCTCACTAGAGGTTGCTAACCCTAACTTGGTGAGAGTTGACAGATTGTGAATGCAATTAGCGCACCTTGAATTCTGAAATATGATATGAATAAATGAAACATCACCGTGCTTACGCTGGAATAGAGGGTCTATGCAAAACTTGGTCTTTTCACACGATGTTGTATCATGTAATACATCTGAGGTTTTTACAAAAAAAGGTACTAGCTTTTTTATGGACCTAGAGCTGCATAACGAAAATGATTATCGTGGTACTTAGGTACTATTTGCATTGTTATGTGTTGAAGAGATTAAAAAATCGTCTATTGCTTTGAGGAAACTTATCGAGAGTAACAAAGACGTCCTTCGTCCTTGAATGATTTCACTTAGCTTCTCTAGATTAAACTATAGAGCTGTAGTAGACAAATTACCAAACTATGTACAACAAAGAGATGTACAATGGAAGACAAATGACAAGCCTTAAATTATCGGATTTATGCTAGGACCGAATTCTTTTTTACAGTATAAATGTAGTTAAGAAGCAAGGCATCAAATTGCCATTTAGAACACTGTGTCTGGTGGGATTTGAACCCACGACCACCAAGGTTGGTTGTTTTTCCACCAACTGAGTTGCATTAAAGCTGTACAACTGATGCTAGTTGGCGAGTTCAAGTCTTCATTCACACACATGCCATAGCAACTATATTCAAGTGTGTGTAAAAGACAACATTCACTTCTATTTATACAGGCTCCTGGGCCCGGTGAATATAAACTCCCATCGGTTAACAAATACAAAGAACAATCTCCTCAATGGTCAATGGCGACAGGTGCGCAACTGCCATCTGATGCAACAATGAAACCGAGTCCAGCGGAATACTTCCCAGGGGTGAGTGAAAGCAATTCATTATCACATAACTACGTATGTATTCTTCATACACTACGTATAATAAGTATGCATTCAGTTTGTTTCGCTCATATTATCACAGAAGCTATTTACCACTAAATCCTACAGTCGACACTTAATCTGCGGGTCGCATGTTGCCACCCTCTAAATCAGGATTTCCCACAGGGGCTCGACGCAATAGCTTCTGGCAACACTGATTCACTTGTTCTATTCCTCATACTTATTCCTCATTGATGTCCAGTCATGCTTGTGCGCCGCAGAAGAATTCCCTTCTGTCACTGCGTGTGCTCTTCGAATCCTTGTTCGCTTTGCATCCACATATTTGATATTTGATAGCTATACCAAATGTGAAGAAAATTATCCATGCTTAGTATTGCTGCTTAATGACATGATTTTCTTTTAGTTCATACAACAGTGTGTATTCGTACAATGTGAAAATTTGTCAAAGCATTTTCTGCATTAGAAATATGCAACATGCTCTCAAAAATTTCTCTTTGTGTTATCACATTTGTGCCCATGCATATCAATAGCACGCACTTATATTTTTGGTCCTTGAGTAGACAAGATTGAACCTACTATTTTTAATGATGCAAAAGCATCAAGTCATTCAATCAATAAACTCTTAGTCCCTCAACTGTCATTTCATGCATAACTACTATGGATAGAATACATTAATGGCCTACTTGTAGCATGAGAACATGTGTTCCTTGACACAATTGTCAAAACTCTTTATGAATGAGCTCTACCAATGCTAATATCCCTTCCACTTAAAATGAAATACATTTCAATGACTTCAAAGAGATAATATATAGTCAGTCCAAAAAGTTTATTCTACTATAACACGAAAAGCATTTAGTGCACTTTGACAGGTTGCATGAGGCACGGAGGGGTGCATTCCTCTCATGGTCTATGAGGAAGGCAGATTTGCAGATTTCTATGCAGATAAGTAGAGACATCGAAAGAGAAATCAGTCAGTTATTGGGGGTCGTGTAAGTCATGGCAAGTATGCACAGTATAGGCCTACCAAGCGTCTCTATGGCCTTGATATGTCCTGTCCTACTCCTTCATGTGCCTGTAGCTTAGTTGCAATTACATGTTGAATAAAGATACGTGAATGAAAACGTCGGTCTGAATATGCCGTCGAGCAAGTTGCTTCATTAGCAATACTTGAACATGAAGTGTTGTTCAATGTCAAAATAAGATAGCACGAATTGCGTGTCGGAATGAACAAACCAAATAATGTAGTATGAAATATATGACATTTATCATAAATTTATTATTGCATACTTTTGAATATTATGCTTAAAAATCATAAAAGTTAAATTTTATCATCACGTTGATATTCTTCATATTCACAGATGGACGCAACAAAAACCAGAGCACCAAACTTCACGTTCGGAATGAAGCACCATCCAATGAAGGGAGAATTCATAAATGAGGTTCCTTTTGATGAATAAAAAATCAAGATGCCGCATTAAGTCATATTTCCAATCGAATGACCTGTTTTCTGAACCTCTGACTGTAGTTCCTGTCAACTATCAAATCCTACATCAAACTTGCCAAGTGCACCCTTTCGGATTAAAATAATGCTATCTTTGAAGATAGATACCGAAAGAGAAAGAAAACAAATTGTGAATACTTTTCTTTCAGCAATATCAACTGATTTCGGCATTGTTTGATGGTCATCGAATTGAAAACTTTTTTCAGAATGACATCTGTAAAATCTATCAATTCTACAATTAATTTTATTTCAGTTCGCAAATTTGAATTTGCATATTCAAATTTGTGAGTGAAATTCAGTTGAATGAAAATGTCGAACATTGCGCATTCCATTTCATTTTTTACATTTTTAATGAAACATGGCTTCAAATGTTTGAGTTTTCTTATTTTAGATTTTTCAGGTGGGTACCTTATTTCACAGGAATGTATTACGATATTCCTTCACCAATTGTTTTCGTATTTGCATTACTTGATGCCTCTTCCTTATGAAATCATTCATAATACATATAAAAGTGGGTATTCATTCATCAAGGAATGCTGTTGCAGAAAGTTAATTCAACCAAATGCTGTATTTTTCCGAAGATTACATGCATATAAATGGTAGCTGAAATCCTGGTAACATTCATTGTCTAGTAATGGCAATGAAACATTCTAATTTATCATGATTTTAGATTAAGATTAATCTTAATTGATTAAATTAAGATTGATTAATTACTCTTCATCGTCATTTAATTTTTAGGACTAAAAATCTATGTTTAGAACAACAGGAAAATAGAATGGTACAAAATTATAGAAGCAACCTTACAAAAGAATGTCATTAAAGAAATCAAAAAGTTAATAGCGCCTTTTATGGTAATTAATAATTGTTCTCGACCATAATTAACACTGATGCTGAAGGTGATTTGCTCTCAATAGATTCGCGAATTATTGTCATCAATTGTATGTAAGCATGAAGCTGATATAAAAAATGCCAACCTTTCGTAAACCTAGATAATCGTAATACATAATAAATGTACTTAGCTTAATCGTTTAGCGAGTTTGATGCACTTAAATATCCAAAAGCTGGCGATAGAAAATAGCAATGCTTTTCCAGTGTGCATTATATAACGATAATGTCGTTTTTATGCAGTGACTGTTAAATAGTACATTGACCTTATACTACGATACCTTTATTTTCCATCAGAAAGAAGAAAATCATCTGTCTTCAGATGAATTGCAAAGAATAGAAAAGTAATGATTCGTATCCTAGAAACCTACCCTGTTAAAAATCAACCAAATAACAAAAAGTAGTGATCAACATTCACATACTTATTTAAAGATAGGCCTTATGTGTTTCCATCAAAATGCCAACAATTCCTCCATTGAATATAAACATAAATTTTACAGACTTTGTGTTCAAATAATTTGCTTTTCTAGAAAGGCAATTATTTGAAATCAAACCAGATGATTTTCCGAAAAGTCAAATTATGACCAGAAAACCGAGTTTTTTTAAGTGTAGTAAGAGTTAACCTGCTGTCCTTTCTTCATCCACAAATTGAAATGAATTTGACATTTCAATTTGTAGATGAAGACATGAAAGCAGCTTAACCAATCATTTACTTTTAGTTTGAGAACAAAATTCTAGCTTCACACACAAATAGAAGCAAACTTAACAATGGCTTAATGAAGCTTTACGTACTCAAAAATGGCGACTGGCTTGTTCTTAAATGTTTTTAGACGACAAATGCTACGTGAGTACAAATGAGTTCTGCTAGGCACTAACATTCATGAGTCATAAAAGGATTGGTTTTGGGGATAGGCTATTCAATTGTTATAACAAATATCAAATATTATAAAATCATACAAATAATCACTAAAATCATTTTTAAAAAATCCTCACGACTCTACCCTGGTTAGCAAAAACATAAAATTGATCGAAATTTCCGTTTCTCAATCTTCATGGTCACAAACTTAGCAAATGACAGTGCTATAATTTAGGAAGCATTCATTCATTAATGTCTAACTCTTGAATTTTGAATACTTTCCAAACATACTATTTTTATGTTCATGAAGCTGGTTAAGAAACCGTTGAATTGGTGAATTTTATATTTTTGAAATCCACAGTACTACCCGGCGGTTTTCAAAATTTTTAGGTCAGTCGATTTTGGGTCGGTTTTTTGAAACCGCGGTTTCGGTTGGGCTTCGGTTTTTTGCTCAATCGAGGCGACTCAAACAGAAATCGAGATAGAGATTTTATTAGAGTACAATTGAAGTAGTGCGATAGTCATTTTCGACCCGTTAGCTTTTCGATATTTTTCTTGGAACAACCAAGCATGATCAAGATGAAACACCGCAGAAGAATTTCAACTTTCAAATGCAGATGCGTAGATGGAATCGGACAATTCTAACAGAAACTGCAGTGATCCGAGTCAACTTTTGGTCTTAATTCCCGATAGAATGAATGTACGTGATGTATTGTTCTTTGGAACTTGGACTGCCGGGCTGTTGCCACTGATTTTCCAAGTTGTCTATTCTAGCGAAGAAACAGAACGAGACATCCAGTTCTATGATGATACATCAATTAACTTGATTTTGTAACGTCCCATTCTACCAGTGTGTCATTCTTGTATGATGCTAAGTATTGATTATTTCCTCTATCCGGAGAGCTCGATGCAATCATTCACAGATAGAATTTCAATTATCGACTCAAAGGTTGCCTTAAAAGCTTATTAAAGTACATAGTGCACAAAATTAAACTCAGAGTATCCGGTAGGGCTTTGTGAGCCAAGTGTTCACTTAAAACAGGGAATTTTAGAAACATTCGAAACATTAGGAAGTTAATGTGGGTGAACTTGAATGCAATACCAAAGAATATGTCATTTATTATATAAAATAAGAGTGTTCAAAAAGTGAGCGCAACAACTGAAGATGCAAAAAACCGGAACAGTCTCGATTTCCTGACTTTTTCGGTGGGTTTCGGTTTTCTGGAAAAACCGTGGTTTTCGGTAGACTGACGGGCACTAATCCACAGCTCATAACTTTTTTGTTATGTTCTAAATTATGCTGCAAGTAATTAGTTTCGACATTTTTAAGCAATTTGTGATACTAATGATTTTTAACCCAACATACTGTGGTATTTTACCACATTGCGAGCTAGCTTTTTATGTAGCCAGTAGATCACATGCAATCAATATACCCGACAAATTCAGCAGATAACAGAATTGATTGAATCATGTTGTCATCGATGCTTTTTTTCTATCCGGACCTCGCTCAGCGTTCATTGCGCTTTAAGCTTACTATGGTGGGATAATTTTGATCTTTGAACCAAATATTGTCATTTTGCAATTGATGATATCATTGAAGCAAGATTGTGAAAGTAATTACAGAGCAGCTCCTCCCATCTTCTTGATGTCTGCTTCATGCGGTTTTTCTCCAGTCTCTACCAGACAGGAAAGTCCCTCTATTCAAAAAATATGAGCACACTTTCGATTTTAACATGCGCTTTGGAGGAGACATAGCATACGATTAGCTTGAGGGTAAGAGGATAATGTTCTCAAGCAAACTTCATTTTTGTCTCTGATGTGACCTTTAGCGCGTAGGTGTGATCGAAGCTAGGAAGGCTTGTCTTCTCTACTGAATCAACGAGTGAAAAGACAATCCTTTTTTCACTATCACGGGTCATTCCCTCAACTATTACAAGCTTTGCATGCACTGCTGTCTCTGTACTTTTGTTTGACGGAGAAAGTTGACATCAAGACAGCTATGCACGAGGATAAATAATTTGTTTGTATTATATTTTAGGTCTTGTTATAGGCCGGAGTCCGGAGTCCTATCATTTGATAGGACTCCGACTCCGCATCCCTGTGGCAAGCTAAATCATTAAAATGTAAGTGTTACTTAAAGCAGCTAATTAGCATACCTAAGATGTCAAGTGTCTTATAGTGCATGTATGCATAGTCATTCGCATTTTACAATTGACAGAGTAAATAACAGTAATGAGCACGAGGAAAGCACATTCGGAAGTGTATTTTATTCAATCATTTATAATTGCACTAAAGTCGCTTCAAAAGAATTTGATCAAAAACTGATCAATATTTATAATTGATATGCATTTTATATATGTCTATTGGGCTATGATTAAGAAGGTATTCGAAAAATACAACTAAAAGACAGTATTCTTCAGCAGTGAAACAATTGTGTCCTGAAAGCATGTTCGCAAATACTATTGATATTTCACGCTGTCAGCACAAATGAAAGGGTGCAAGCAATATTACTACTAGCACACCTTGTTTTATGAGAGTAGCATAACTAAATGTTAATTCATGAAGAAGATATTGATTTGTAATCAAATTTACATATCTGAAATTCTTGTGAACATTAAATGTGATCACTAAATTTTATGAAATGTGATCATCTTTACCCCATAAATTCATCTATGCTTTGATTTCAGATAAATCAGATAGACATTTTTCCATCGAGATACACAGAGTGCGGTTTTTATATCAGTCGATGGCCTCGTACAGAGCAATTCATCACTAAGCAAAAAAATATAAAAATCAATTTTGGAGCAAAAGGAGATGTCTGCAGACTTGAACAACTTCTGCACTGAATTCCATGATAGCTACTATAAGTAGAGCTGTGCAGTCGAGACTCGAACCGTCCCCGAACCGATCGTGTTCGGGTCGGGTCAGGTTTTTCTTGTCGAATTTGTTGAGAAATGTATCGGGTTAAAAGTGAAATACAACATTTTTTAAACACATTAGCCATAAAAGAGTAGACGACACCATGGGATTATCTGATGAAAAATTTTTCATTCTTCAAATTATTGTTGACTTATGTAGACTGTTCAGATAAAGAAAATAGTACCTGATTTAGGGAATCACAAATTAATACTTCAGAAAAATAATTCTATAATGAAAAATGAATCTAGATTAATCTAGATACTCGATTCTACATAATGATCTTTATTAACTATCAAATGAATTATGCTAGTTAATAATTCAGACAATTGTCAGTCCAGGCTGTTGGCAAACAGCTATTAAATAAATTTTCAAAACTAACAAGTACGAAAATTGATGAGACAAGAAGTATACTGAGTTCGGAATTTTATGTATAAAGTACTAAATCATAATGCTCTTCATGAAATTTCCTCCGCAATAGCGTAATTAATTTCATTTCATTTTAAGTTAATTTTTTTAGGATTCTTATCAGAAAAATACATTATATTTTATATATACTTCTCAAATATTAAAGTCTCAATTGCGGAATAGAGTAGGCCTATGTTAACACAGGAGTAATTTGCAGGAATTATTCGTTTTAA
Organism: Prostheceraeus crozeri; assembly: GCA_907163375.1. Taxonomy (NCBI): domain Eukaryota; kingdom Metazoa; phylum Platyhelminthes; order Polycladida; family Euryleptidae; genus Prostheceraeus; species Prostheceraeus crozeri. The sequence goes on from CAJQUW010003943.1 coordinate 72,802, forward strand.
AAAGTTGATCAAATATTTCTCTAGACCTCAGAAACATAATCACCGTAAAAACTGAATGTTGTGATTTTATATTTATATATAAAAAATACTTTTTTTATTGTTTTTTTATATTTTTCTCTAATTAGGCATGAGAGCGAAGTAGGACTTCATTAAGTGAACTCAATGCACATTTGATGATATAGAGTGGCAGCTTCTCCATACTCTGTCTAGCGAGATGCATTTAAAGCGTGTCAACAATAAGGGCTATACACCGCACACTGGTTGTCGAGCTGGTGCACCGAAATGCGCGAATTTCGACCAATTTGTAATTTTGCTGCATTGTTTCAATTATAATCAATTCATTCTATCTTACATTTTAGTCATAGCAATTTGGAGAGAAAAACTTTTTAAGCGAGCAAAGTGATTATTAATCCAACTAAATGACAATTTGCAATTTTGGATAACTTGCTAATTGCTGGCCATAATACAAAACATCCGATGCATTCTTTGATATAGAGAAAAAAACGTAGTCGGATGAGATCTTTCAATGACTTCAATTTTAGAGAACATTGTGAGGAATATTGAAAATAAGTTGTAAAATGAACAATTAAACTTATTTGAACAAAACTTACATCGTCTTACTCATTATAGTAGAATTCTGAAAAGACCGAACATTGTCATCCCCAATGAAATTCTCATACGATGATAAAAATCATCCCAGCAGCCATTTATAATCGAATATAATGCTTACTAATTCAAATTATTAATTGAAGTCCTAATGAGGACTGATGGCGTTCTCCAATCCTCAAGTGTACAGATACAATGCAACTGTAACCATTGGATTAATCAGTTCTTAAAAGAACTCAATGGAGCTTTCTCGTGGCAACGAATTAAAATTGATCAGCTTTGGCCCAATATCTGGTAAAAATGGAAATCTTAAGATTTGTAACACTACTCATTCTTACTGCTAATATACTAATACCATAGATTCCAAACACTGCCGCATACATGCTCAAAACAGACGTCTAATATACTTTACCGACTACAGATTAGTCAGCTTTACAGACTACGCTGGTAGTGGAAATACAATAGGACAATGGTTATCATGGGTTAAAGAAATTAAAAATGGATATTATAAAACAACAGGAGATCGATGGATAAAAATTGGAAAAGTGGAGGTAAAATATGGAAATACAATAATGCTACTACACCGATTCTGACACTACACATGGTGGATAATGGAGGCAAACAATGGAACTACAATGACACTCTACTACACCGAAAGCAATGAAACTATACACACTATACCTAAGACAACACATGGAAAATACTATTTCTTCACTTACATTTGTTATCGCCAGTTTCTTAATCAGTCTATAATACTTCACATAATCCCACATTTCTTCATTTGTTCTTCATTTGAAATACAATACATCGATCACTACTTCAGCTACCGATTAAAAAACAGAATGTGAAAGAGATGAAAGATAGAGAATGTGACATTTTGAGCAGTCAATAAAGTCCTAAACGTCATGATTTTGCTACAAATTAACAATGTCACAATTTCTCTGTTGCTGTATAATTACTATTTAAAAAAAATGAAATGAGACATGTCTATAATTTTCATCACATCTTTAGAAAAGATTGATTGTGCTTGAAAAAGCAGTCTGTATTATCTCGAAAATACACCCTTACATTTTTATCAATAGTAAAGGAAGCTACACATGGGATTTGATTTTTAAATGTATTCTAAAACAAGCATATACACATCGATCAACTTTGCACTTTTCTCCTCGCTATCATCATTCTTAACATAAAGTGAATTGCATTTCATGGCCTTGATACAAAAAGCGTAAACTAAGATGAGACAAATCATAATTAGTATCAGTACATGGAACATGATTGCTTTGCCTATGATTCAATCAATTCAGCTAATGTGAATGTCATTTGAGAAGATTTACAGTAGTATGATCGGTAAGATAGCTGAAAATCAGAGGAAGAGCCTTGAAGTATTTTATTCCATTGGAATAAAGTATTCTAATAAATATATGCATGTAATACATAGTAAACATAATAAAAATAATATATAAATATTTTTTAATATATTAATTTTCTTAATATTTTTTATTTAGATTTAGACATTTGATGCCACTGTGAGGAAATGATTGACATATAGATCATGTCTAAAAGCTTCCTATAGGAAGCTGTCTGACCAAGAATCGAATTCAAGTCAGGCTACAAAAGGCTGAGCGATCAGTCTCCTTATGGCCAAAGCAGTGGCCGCGTGTTCCACTGCAACTTTGTTTATGACATATCTGTATTAAACAGTTATTATGACGAGATTTTGATGGCCAGCGACATCTTTTTGTCCAAGTTTAACATATTTTCATTCGAAGAGACAATATAGGCCTAGTTAAAGAGCAATTTAATCAAACCTGACCCTTATGATCACAAGCATGAATTCCTTTGTTTGAAGAATAAGTGTTTCAATATTTTGCCGACACTGTTGTCGCTAGAAAGGCATTGAAATCTTCACAAATACTTGATAATTTGAATTCGGATGTTTGCGTGATGTGTGACAATTCGTCAAGCTGTGCCACTTATTCTATTGACAGTAGGAGACACAGGTGTTGATCCCTCAACTGCAATAATCTGATGTCGAACAAAGACACTTTCCGTCTAGATTTCTATCTCGGATAATTACTAAGAACATCTCCAAATAGACATTTTATCACTGTCGAATATATAAATAATTTTCAATGTGTGCAACTCAAATAAACGACGACTTTAAAACATATTAAGACTCGAAAACTATGTGACTAATCGTATCACGACATTACAGACGTTTTGACTAGTGCTCGGAATACAGTGGGCAGGGAGTTCCAGCCATCCTTGCATATTTTCATGGTCATCTTCCTAAATTTTGTCAGAAGGGGTCCAAGGGTGTCGTAAATCGCTCTCCTTCTTCCTTTAAGAAACTATGAAATTATTCATGTTAATTCATTTATTCATCTATGTGCGACATTAAATTCAGTGTCATTATAAATAGAAAAAGGATTGGAAATTACAAGCGTGATAAACATGTCAAATCCGTGCAATTTCATATTTTTGAAGTCGCATTTGTATCAATTTTATTGAAGAAAGAGAATACATTTTTATGATGACACTATGATGCAAATTGAATTATCAAACGAAATTAATATTTTTTCCACTGATGTGAATATTTGCGAGAATCACGCATTGATAAAATAAGATGGCTATCATGCTTTCAAGTATTTCGAATACTGGTGGCGACAGAAGTGGAATGAATACTGGTAAAATGTTTGACACTTCCACAATATGGGCACATAGTAAACACTTCAACCGGCCAAGAACCGTGCCAATTTTATGTTTAGGCTAATGTGAGCATGATAAAGAATCAGACACGGTCAGATCTAACATTTTCCTGAGCTTTTTCTTGATATGCTACTCTTCGAAATCGGAGAACTAGGTGAGAAATAGTGACAATATTGGCTGAAAATGCCACGTTCCCACTTTTTCATCAGACATGTTGGAGCTGGGAATCTTCAGAATTCTTGCGATGTATGGAGTAAAGACCCATTTACACAGGACGGGGCGCGGTGCGTCCTCACGCATCCAGAATCTTCTTTCAGAACCTTAATATACCCATATACCGCGTCCGGTGTGAATGGTCCTTAAAGCACAGAATTAGATTGTTTAAACGCGTCACTTTGCTAGAAGTGGAAACTGATTCAAACAGAATGGCACATGCAGGAACTTAATGAGTGGGCAAAAAGAAATTTTTAATACCTTACAGAGATAGGAAAAATAGTCGTGCGTCGCTTGCGGATTGCTCTGAATTCCTTCAAAATACTCCGATCGCCACGACTCCTTCAGATTCGAAGAATTCAGATCATTGCGCAAAAGTTTTCTCGATAATGTTGGGCCCTCCGATCATTTTAAAAAAGTTAGCAGGCGCATGAAAAAACGTTCACAAACTTCTCTGTAGAACTTGACATCGTCTGTGTCTCTTTGCTGTGTGATCCGGTTGATAACAGTCAATGAAACTTTGCACAATTTGGCGTGTTTAATGTTGAACTGGCTGCTCATTGTTCGATTGCTATGGTATTTAGTCAGGAGATTGTGCCATTTCATTTACGTTACATGTTCCAATGCTTCCCTTCTAGTCAAACAGAAGAAGAGACGACCGGTCTAATTCTGTGCCTCAAAGAGTATTATCAAAGTTGGCTCAATAATTCTTTTTCAAACTTTTTTCAACATTTTTCTCAAGACCGCAAACTTCTATTGAATGAATGCACATGAATAACGAACATCTGCAGTCCGTGTGGTAAAAGAACAAGGTCACGCCTTCACTAATTGTTTGTGCGTCACCGTGCTGCGAGAGCTCTCAAGAAAATGATAGATCTGCTATGCTTGATTCTTTACCATGTTCACATGTCTTCTTATTGAGCAATAACAATTTGTGAATTGAGCGAGTATCATATTATGACCACTGTCCAGCAAGCACAACAGCGGATACAAATTTGCCACAGCTTCATTGAAAGCTGAGAATTCAAGCTCTCAAAAGATGCATGGCGCGTTGATGGGCGACACGATTGGAAAGCATGATAGGATTAAATATCGGCGTAATTTAGGCTGTCCGTGTTGTTTTGATCAGCTCTTAGGAAAGGAAATACCAAGCTGAAAAATTTTCAAATGCGAAAGAGGGTGAACAAGGTTAAGGAAGTTTCTGAAAGATGCATTTTGACAAATACTATTTAATGAATTGCACTAGAGCAGCAACAATTAGGGATAACTGGACCAAACAAACGTGCTTTTGAAAGTTTAGTTAAACAGGTTGAGGAAAAAAGTCATATCAACTGTTTGCCTATATTATCTGCCTTTCAATAAACGACGATTATTAGGTATATTAGTTTTAAGAGCTGTGGGTTTCGACATCTTTGTTTTGCTACAACCGAAGAACTGAGACACAGATCTGACATTTCTGCCTGCGTGAACGAGACAGAATGTTTCAGGAGTAGGGGAGGGTGTGACACATGCTTTTGAACTTTTCTCGACAGCTTGAACATACTAAATCAAATGAATTAAAATCAAACTCGGATGAAAGGTTGAGGTCATGCTAAGTAATATCTGAGTTGTTGGACGCTCCTCTGACATTTCATTTCCTTGGAATTTGAATTTCAAAATGCTTGTCAAAGTGGTTCAATGTAAATTGCTTCGACGAGAGGTTTTTCATGGTTACATACAGGTTAAAATATGTGCTCTCCTTTTAGTTAAGCGAAAGTTAAAAACAATATATGAGCAAGAAATTTTTGTCCGGACGTTTCGGGTCCCGACACCTTATCAACGAGAAAAGAGTCGGGACCCGAAACGTCCGAGACAAAAATTTCTTGTACATATATTGCTTTTAACCTTCGCTTAACTAAAGGGAGAGCATATATTTTAACCTGTATATAACCGTGGTTCAATGTGCCCCATGCGTAGTGCACATTGAACAACCTTTGTTTATTGCTCTCATGTTCAGCTTTATTAGACTTAATGTATCAGATCTATAGCTTCAGTTCATGAATTTTCAACAAAATTCATAGTTTGAGATTTTTATTGGCAAAAACGATAATGCATGCTTGATACGAAAAAATAGACGCAAATTTCCGACAGAAAAATGTTCATAGACTATCAGAGCTCTCAGATTAATGGAAGAATGGACTATGGAAGATTGCCAACTCGTACTTCAACAAGAAGCAAAGACAGCCTCTCTCAAACATTGTCAATGCCTTCATCGGTCCCTCTGTTGCTGCAGAAGAAATAAACCAATTTTTCAGTGATCAATTCGTCGAGTCACCAAATTGGTCAATTATCATGTCCTCAATACCTGACAATGACACTTATTGGAATATTGACGTGAGTCCATTCAATGTCTTCAGACACCTTTCTACACTGGATCAGTCGAAGGCTGGCGGTAGTGATGACCTTACTCCAAAACTACTCTCTTCTGCTGCATCTGTTCTTTCTGAGCCCATATCTCACATCTTTTCATTATCTGTCCAAAGGGGTATCGCTCCTTCAAGATGGAAAACAGCAAATGTCCTCCCGGTGCCTAAAGACAAAAAATTCGAAAATTGATCAACTGCGACCTATTTCTCTGCTACCGATATTAAGCAAGGTACTCGAACGTTGTGTTCTCGACTCTGTAAAGGACAAGTTGCTCGAAATGTACGGATCGCTCCAGTTTGGGTTTCGACCATGCTCCGGAACTATCCATGCTCACCTTATCGTGCAAAAGTTTGTGACAACCTCTATGGACTACAGCGAATGTCAAGGCGTGATGCTAATATCATTTGACATCCAAAAGGCGTTCGATTCTGTACGACATAAATGCATCATGAAATCGTTAGTTGACGCCGATTTCCCTACTCCATTTTTGAAATGGATTGGCAGTTACTTCCAAAATAGACTCCAGAGAACATATTTGAATTCTGAAGTAATGAGCAGCTTCTCTCATGCCTCTTCAGGTGTGCCGCAAGGTTCGGTGATTTCACCATATATATTTGCAGCCCACATGGGAAGTCTATCCCAGAAGAACAGAGGAAATCTTTTGGTCAAATTTGCCGACGACATCGCTCTCCTTGTCCCCATTTTGAAAAACAGTAACTACAATAGCATGGTCAATGAGGAATATCTCAATGTGCAGATTTGGTGCGACCGCAACGGTTTGAAACTGAATGACTTAAAAACAATCTATATTTTTTAAAAAGTCAGGTGTTGAAGTTGTGATTCCTGATGAATGGAATATGAAACCTGAAATCAAACTGCTTGGTGTTGTGTATGATGAAGCAATGAAATAGAGTTGTCATGTTGACATCATCACTAAGAAGGCTGCTCAAAGACTTTTTATTTTACGGAATTTGCGATCTCATTTATCAAAGGATCATTTATTAGCTTTGTATTCTTCTTTTATTCTTGGAATTTTAGAGTATTGCGGACCTCTTTTTGTTGGTTTGAATTGTAAATTGACGAAGCAGATTGAAAGAGTGAACAAGAAAGCTCATTTTATAATATGCGGTAGCAATTGTGATTGTAATAAATTTACTTCTCTGTTGATTCGTCGACGAAAAAGTGCCTTACGTATTTTTGATCGCATGTCTTCTCCACAACACATTTTGCATGATATGCTTCCTCAAAAACTGAAACATACCGGACATTATTCTGTCCCACCACAGTTGTCATCCCGTCGTTCTCGTGCTTTCTTACCTGTTTGTACCTACCTCCATAATTCCATCAAATCTGGTCTGTGTATAGAGGAGATAATGTAGCTTACGTAATTGTAAATACGTGTATAACTGTGATTGCTTTTCTGCTAAATTGTATCATTTTTACACAATTATGCATATTGACTTACTTCTGCATGTTTGCTGAAATATAGGATTTTCATTCATATCGAATAAAACACTCATCATCATCATGTTCAAAGAGAGAGAGAGAGAGAGAGAGAGAGAGAAATGTTTATATTGTATCGTCGAATAGAAATCAGAAATAAAATACACAGATAAAAGTAGCAGAATGACAGTTTTGTTTAGACTAAAAAAACTACATTCCACATGTATACGCGTAAAAGCAAGTATAAACTAATAAACTAATAGTACGTGCATACTCGAAGATCGGTAGATGACCTTGAAACAATGCGTACAAAAAAAGTGCGATTGAAAGAATTTTGAACGACAATTTGTTAGGCAGAATGGTTACGGCGAGACGGGGACTGGGGGAACATGGGACTGATGGAGTCTGGAAGTCTCTTCCAAGGCTTGATAAGGTGAGGTGTTAGATTGCTTTCGACCATCTTCTAGCTTCAATGTAATCGTCAGATCAATCACGCGAGCGCATTTTCATGACAAGCGCCTCTGAATCTCTCCATCGGTTGAGTGAGTCTGTTGAGGAGAATCCCACAAACGCTTGGCAGCCGTACTCTAGCAGCGACCGATTTCCTTGATAAACAAAATGGTAGTGAAGTCATCAATACTAGTGATACTCTGGGACCCGCTGGAGAACATGCGTTTGCGCACATGACTCTTTTTCTTTTTCTTCTTTACACTTTTTCTCCATCCAAACCATCCAAGGTTCCGGAAACCCAATGAAACCGAATGCTGTCTTGGAACTTGACAGTTGGATGGAACCTCGGATACTGCAATTGCCTCTTGAAATGCTCTTCCATCCACACTAGGACCAGAGTTTTCTACTTATTCAAGGTCAATTCATTTGAATTCAACCCAATCAACTTTCATGTCAAGATCTTCCCTTTTCAGCTAGATCCTTTGTATGCTGGGACTTTCGGTTCTTTATTATACAAATCTCGTCCAATATTGATTATGTGGTTCAACAATAAATGTGAATATCATGAAATTTAAAAAACGGTCAAATAAGGTCCTAGGAGGGACCCCTGTGCACTCCTCAATGTCTTCATCCTTCACTTTCTGTCCATCCCCAGTGACCTGTCCTGTAAGCCTGTCCGAATAAGTAGAATCTTCAACTCCAACAGAAATGCCTGAGGAAGATTGAACTGACTGGCTTGGAACAGAATCCCGAGTGACAATGTCTGTCAAAGGCCTTGGAATATAGCAAAGTGCATCAGAATAGCCGCTCCCGTATGTGGTCATCATAAATGATCAGTTAGGGCATCGTGTATGTTGATGATTTCAGTAAGTTGTTGATGATTTCTTTCCTATCCAGAATTGATAGCACCCAAGGTGATCTGTTAGCTGGGGACGGGATGCTTGATAGGATGACCGCTGGCAATCTTGGCTGGAATTGATAATGAGGCTAATCGGTTGGATTTTTGGTATTTCATTCTATGTGAGGTTTTGGGTCTGGATATTTATGTCACTTTTTTCCAGATCAGTGGAAAACGTTTGGATGGTCGCAGGCATTGACTGATGGGTGGATTCGATCGGCTCAGCGGGACCAGAGATTCATTCTTGTAAAACTGCTGTAGGCACAGAATCACTTCCAGTTGACCTTTGATGGAGTCGTGAAAGAATGCTCCAGATCCACCTCAACACTTAACTAAGACTACCAGCTCCGAATGCCCTGACCACTTGAACGAAGTAAAAAGCCAAGTTGTTGAGATTTGATACAGTAATGAGTCACTGATCGTATTGAGCACCTCGAGATGGCCATTACTGGAGTCGACTAGACAATCTCCAGATTGTTTCCAAGATTTTCCCCTCAATAGGTTGACGATGACCATAGAACCTTGTCTCCAAAGAATTTAGAGAGATTAGAGTACTGCTTGGCCTTTTCAGGTCTTGTTTTCCTTGACTTTCAAAAACCTTGAACAAGGGCCAGTTTCGAGCACGATAAGCCTCCCATCGGCGGTTTATCAGGATTTTTAAAAGAGGTGCCTCCCCAGGAGTTTATTGTCAGTCAAAAGGATCTAAATCCATGGAATTAACCTTCAGTGCATCATACTGTTGTCCATAAAAAATATCACATTTGGTATCGATATTGATTCCAAGGAAAATACACATTTTGAAAAAGTCAAATCGTCAGCATAAGATCTGAAAAGTCAAGGAATGTTCGACAAGCGTAAGTCATACCAGGATTTGTTTCTTACCACAGTCTAAGAAGCCAATACTTTTGTCTTAGCAAGAACAGTAGCATGATCTGAGCGGTTTGTGGAAGCACCAACAGTGACGTTTTCATGATCCAATAGTCATTTGACACCTCTTTGGTCGAAATGAGGGTCGAGGTGGCAGTCTGTCGAAGGATTGTCAACGAAATATAATCAGGAGAATCCAGATTCAAGGATTGGAGCGCATGTAGTCGATAAAAGGTAACCAGCCGCGATTAGTCATCAAAAGAGGAAGATTACTGAGTGGATGTCACCAGCTCTGATGAGGGTGTCACAAATCAATTTACTGGAATAATTGACGAAGACAGTCACTGAATACATTGTTGTGGAAATACTAACCTGGAAGTAGGGATTTGGATGCAAAATATAAATTCCCGCAATCTCTATAGTGGGTGTGAATATCTGGGTGCCGCGCCAGAACTTCTTTGTCCATATCCCCCCTCCCCCCCAGATAGCCCACAAAACTCTTGTCCAGATGATTGATCCCTTGATACCCAGATTCAGGCCCCCAGGTTTACAGTTACCCCCAGTCCAGATTCCCCCCAGGCGATCACCGCGCCTGACCAGATTGCCCCCAGCCCCAATCCCGCCCCGTAGAATAGCCAGATCCCTAGAGACGCCCCAGTCCGCCCCTGAATCCCCACCCGACCCCATATTTCCAAGATTCCCCAGATTGCCCAAATCAGATCCAGCCACTAGGATCTCCCTCTCACGGATACGCGGACTTCACCATCCCCAGCGCCCCAATTCCCCCAGGATGCAGATTCCAGTGCCCAGATTTTGCCCCTTACATGTATAGACAGACATAACGTACAGGTCCCGCCCCAGATAGCATCACTTCCCGACAATCATCACCCCTTAGATTCTCCACGCCAGATTCCCAAGATTTCCAGCAGGAAGATCTCCCATGTAAGAAGCCCGCCCAGAAAGTGTTTTCCACCCAGATTCCTCCCCTCTTGTCCCGCCCCCAGCCCCCGGCTATCCCCCCACTCCCAGCCAGGATTCCAAGCATATTCCGCTAGCCAATTTACCCCCCCCCCCCCAGATCTCCACTCTTTCTCTGCAGAATTTCCCGATTTACTTCATTCCTCGTCCAGGATCATTCTTTGATCGCATGCGATGACACTCATGTATCCCGCCATTTTTGCATTCTGCGTTGGATTCTTTCCTGGAAGATTCATGAGTCAGTGAAGATAACAATTGTCGGGTGTTACGTGCGATTTCTTGGCTCTGTCTCATTTCAAAACTTATTATGATCATTTCTACAGATTGCTTAAAAGGTGTATTACTTTCTTCTCTCCTTGAAATTCGTGAATATAATTGCGTTTCTAAAAAATCCTTTTCTGGATCATCTACAACATCTCATTTACTCTTTAATTTCTTTGGCGCTACATTCGAAATTCCTTCCTGAAATTCGTTCGGTCGAATGGGCTCTCTTGCATTTTTCTGCCTATCTCCTGTTTACTTTGCCTAGCGAATCTTCAATTCGAAGACTTTGCATAAAGGAGAGGCTTTCTTCATTCAATTGACGAGCTTTTCTGATTTAAAGCCCTAACTGTTCTTATCGTTGAAACATCTTTTATAAGCCTGGGTTTTCCATCGTCTCGTGTTTGCAAGGAATCGAAAAATGTGCTTTGACACTCTTGGTTCATCTTCTAGACATAGTGTCTCAGCAATCAAGTGGGCAGCCAGAATACAATGAATAGATGGATTTATTTGCCGAACATTGTGCACGCAATTCTCGGAAAATTCTGATCAGTTAGATGCAATGACGAATCGACGAGTCTTGCGAGCGCACTGTTCTCCGCAGGTGGCTGATGTTCACTTTTCAGTTCTTTCAGTTTCTTTGTATTAGCTTCATGAGACTGTGTGATCGTGTGAAACGATAGAGGAAATTTCATTTTTGTTCATCGATGTTTTCCACCAAGCGGCGTCCACTTCTTGCACTTCGATAGGCGTCTTTGAACTTCTCTTGAGAGAGACCGGCGTCGACCATTTCAAGATTGAATCCTTGACAAAGTGTCCCATCTTGGGCGGTTCAATGTGCCCCCACATCGCCTACTTTTCAAAATCGTGTTCGTGTGCAATAAAGGCTGCTCTCAAATAGTTTTAACTAATATATGAATGAAATTGACAAAGAATGCTTGAGAAAAATGCTGTCTAATAAAAATATACGCAAGTTGTTGACTATAATAAAACAAAAATTCCGATTTTCTGAAAATTTACTTTTTCATGTAAATTTTGGGAAATCCTGTGAAATAATGATGAAGAGGATAAACAATTGAAATCATCAGAGGAATCATGGTTATTTGTTACAGCAGACAATGTCTTGAAGCATAAAGTTGCCACTGTTTATAGTTTAAGAGAAAAGCTGGTGGTTATATGTGCCCCTCCCCTACTTCTTACTTTAGCATAATCCTGATATTTTTCTTCGCATGACGTGAAATACAGCATATACTATGACAAACCCGTATGCATTACCTGTGTTAAAATGCCATGATGTCACAATTGGTATTAATTAAGACTTACGATGTGTCATTTCACGGATCATCATTTACTCCAAAAGCACCATTGCGAATTTCTACGATGCAGATACAAAATTATACTCTATTTAAAATAACACTGACTGAATTCAAATATTATTCAAATGATAAAACTGTGTGGTTGTATTCTGTGACAATGCGCAATTATATTCAAATCAATGGCAAATATTATCTTAAAGCTCGTTTAGAAATATGAAAAGCAAGGCAAAATAAGTAATTGTGTCTCTCAAGTTGAGCAAATAGAAGGACTACATCAGAAAATGAGAGGCACAATTGATCAAATTCTGATTTTATATTTGTCGATCATCGTTTTTATGAAATGTGGAGGAGAACGAAACATCCTAACTGTGCAATCGAATCATGGAGACTATCATTGAAGGGAACAAAAGTCATCAAAACTTTTCTTCATATCACGTTTCTCACAAAAGAACACAGAACTGTGAATTGCAAACAATGTATACGGTGAGAATGTTGCCGAGCAGTTTTCATGTCTGTTCATGAGTCATTGTCAGCATCGGCTGATTGACTTCAATGTTTGATCGCCAAGAAGTCATCTTCAACAGTTCTCTTGTCTCTGTTTAAACAATTTGACTCCGGTTGATATAACATTGGCAATATTTGTTTTTATTGATAGAGACAAAATCATATCAGCTGTAAAAGGAAAGTGTTAACTTTCGTGGAAGAAAACAAAGATAAAAACGATGCGATGCAACTATTGTTACAAAGTGGTGGGGGTTCGACTTACAACAATTAAAAGACAAGTTGGAGTCAAGTAATTCAAATAAAGTGATTGACACCTCTTATATCCAATCTATGAACGAATGCAAGTGATTGATTGACCACTTGAAATTTAAATTATGAGTTACATCAAATACTATGCAACTATACTTTAGACTGCAGCAATGCCTTATTCTCAAAGAATTATCTAATTATTCAACAGAAATTAACAAATAAAGTCTTGCTTTGAAGGCAATGTACATATTATCATGATCAGCATTGCAATTATTCAATTGAGGATGAGAGTACAAAATACATGCAAAGCATGAGAGCTCGAAAGCTAAGAAATTAGATGAAAAGTGTAACGACTAAATATAAAAGCTTCTACCAATTGTTCACTTTAAGGGGAAATTTTTCAGGGAAATTTTTTTCGTTTGAAAATCAGCAACCAGAGCATCATAATGTCACAAAATCACATTTCGAATTCAGAGTGAAAAGTACTATGGACAGAATTTTTGTTCGATTTCAATTTTGGTCACTGAATTATTGTCACAACTAAGTATAGAGAGAAAAATATTTTAACGCGATGCGCAGAATGCCTGCATCACCTGAATCCGCACTGAACTCCTTAAAAGATTGAGAGATCCCCCGATGAAGAGCTCAATGACCGATTATGAACACATTGAATGTAATAGTCAAACGCATGTGTGTGATGATATTTTTCTGCATGAAAATGTTTGGGCTTCAATTTGAAAGAGAAGTGGGGACTAAGGTTTTGAATCTCGGCATTATCGTATTTTTACGGGATTAGGTAACCGGGATCGTGTGATTCGTTGACATGTTTTTAGGCAGTTGGGCTGTATGAAGTTGGAGTGACAAGGAAGCAACAATAAAGATAAACATAATTCGTTGTTGCAAATTGCAATATATTGCTATATTTGAAACTTTTCTTTTTCTGTCTAGCTAGACCTAGACTACCAAGAATGCATCAGACACGGTAGTCGTATAATTACATGTAAGTGCGTATTGCTTATTCATACATTTTCATCATATATGCCAGAATTAGTTTTGGCGGATCTTTGTGCAATATGGGAAAAATTATTTACTTTCATTGATATCAAAAAATAAAACTATGTTCACTCAGTCGAGAGAAATAAAGAGAGAGCATTACGCACACAGGCGCAGGTACTAACCAATATTAAATCAATTTTTGAAGCGATTATGATGCAATATTGGGCTTTTATCAGACGTCACATAAGTCGCGAGACTTGCATTTCGACTAGAAATCACATATCAGGTTCCGACAACGTATAATGTGTGTACGATAACCAGATCTACTTACTGGCACATGTGTATCTAATAACATAAGTTGTATTGCACAGTGCATCGTTCAAAATACTCGTCTAAGAATTCAAAACAACGCCTCGTATTGTTCAGCCTACGCTAACCTAAGCATACTTTCCCGGGATCAAGGGATCAATCCCGGGATCAGAAAAAGTCGGGATTTTGAAAACCCTAGTGGGGACTTTGGAAGAAATGAAGCATACGGAATTCCTGGCGCTCCGTTGCAAGACTTGATTGCTGAAGGTTGATCCCGTCATCACTCAAATGATGCTGTGCGGTCATTTGCAGCGGTTGTGAAAGCATAGGTGAAAGACTTCAGCATAATGATTATCGTTTGCGAATAATGGGATTTAGATTTTCCATTCATACTTTCATCCTCAAATGCAATCTTCGCAATGTTGATTATGATAGAAGAGATGTGAGTTGCCTTCAAGAAAAGACCTTATTTGTTAGTTTCTTTTGGATAGTTGGAAAGCTGTCCTGCATTAATATTTGATCACATTTTTTATGCCGCTTCTGTATTCCCGGGATTAGGAATCGACATAATAACGGAATTGTGATCCGTAAGGAGAAAAGTGCTCAGAAAAAAAGCTTTTATCTACTTCATTAGCTTCTGATTAATACCTAATGCCCGGGATCGATCTAATCCTGGGATTGAATTGTTGATGAAATTTTTTTATCATTAACCACAGTCAATTGCTACTAAAATCATTAGCTTACTTTACGGAAAAAAAGCATATCCAATTTTCTTCAATTCCGCGATTCCTCGGGATTGAAATCTCATCCATGCATGAAATAGATAAAATTTTGAATATCTTGCCATTATAACAGAAGCAGAAGCTAAAGATGGTGAATTTGTACTGCATCCATCCCGATTTAGGGGTAGAGCCAGAAATCCCGAATATTACGATAAAATAAGTCGGGAATTCGTCATTGCTCTTACTCTCTACACAACATTACCAATGTGTCCCTATTAAAAGAAACATTTTTAGGCTTAGTCAATCCCAAAACTTTTTTGTACCGCCTCAATCTCGAGTTTGCTGCTAATGCAACATTCCAGAATGTCTAAAAGCCGGGATTTACTGCTATCTTAATCATATTATGCCTATTAAGCACATGCACGCTTTAAAAATGGCTACTCAATCCACGGAACTGAGATTTCCTAGATTTTGAAGTCTATAGCATTCGATGTTTCAAAGAAATTTTTGATGTCAACAATTGGAACTCAGAAAGCAGGTGCGATGATCCAAAACACAACAAAATATTGTGACGTCAGTGCCAGCTGGGACAGACTGTTTTAAGTTTCACCACCAGTTGTTTATTCATTTATTTGTTTTTTTTAAATTATTATTATTATTTATTTATTTATTTTTTGCCGATCTCTTCATCTAGTATTAGTACTATCTAGCTCTTTATAGTATTACATGTTCAGTATTATTTAGTAGTAGTAAGTATTATGTAGATTCTTTCTTGAATTTATTTTGCCATAACTTTATTATATTTCCTCTTTGTGATTGTGATTCTTTGCTTTTAGTATTACTCTTTCAGTATTATTCGTTGGAATTCAGTATTGCATTATTTATTCAGCTTTTTTCATCACTTTGGTCTTGCTTATTGGTCAATTTTTTGTGTGGCTTAGTCTAATGTAGGCCTATGTAATTGTCATTCAGTTTTGATCTTTCAACCTATGACTGGTTGAATGACCTTTGAGCTTGGTTTTTCATTGACATTCCTCCTATTATGTTAGTTAGTATTGTGTTGTTCATTAGATGTTAACAGGCTCTTTTGTTTGCTACCATGTAAGTGCCAATCCGTCCGATATCGCTGTGATTTCATGTGAGATGTATTAATCGTTGATTCAACAATACAGTGCAGTCGCTTGAGAATGGCCTACGATGTAGGCCGAAAGATCTCGCGGTAGAACAAAAAAAGTCTTCTATCTGACTTGGGAAAGCTTCCACTCTATATAAACACAACAAAATATGTAGTTCTTTTGCAGATACGATATTTTTGCATTATTAGGACCAAGGGGATATCAGATACCAATATCAACTATCTTATGATAACCAATGATAGCTGTCTTCTGTTCTCAAGGTACCTATGAAAGCTATTAATAGCTCGAATTAGCTAGAATAACCACTGAAAATACGTCGAGATTGGATTCCTTTATGCTCGGTGTATATGCCATGGCATAGAGTGTATACACTGTTTTAATATGTTTGTGGTTATTGCAAGGCATTACGATGGATCGCTGGTGTCTGAGTTCCAGCTATCACTTTGTAAACAATGGTGAAGGACAAGGGGGCGCACACATCTGCTGTAACTACCGTCATTCGACCTTGACAATTTAATAATAGAAATGATGGGATGAATCAATAACCCCTTTTTGAGCTGCGTGATGACTTCAGAGATGTCAGTCGAGGCAATTATTGTTCAGAAGTGGGCGAAGACTTCATCGCTGGTAAGCAACAGGCATTTGTGTAGAAATGTACCGAGTCAACGCAATAGATGCACAGCATTTCGCAGCAGATGCAAAGTACGTTAAAGACATGAGGACGGGAAGTGGGCATTTTGAGGTCATGAAATATTTTGGCACTGTCTGTCATTCCCTCTTATTTTCGAATCTTCATTATTTGGCAAACCTCATGTGCAAATATAATGTAGAGCATTATTCCCAGGTTTCTTGAATGGAGCTGGATGGCATAGCAACATTGTCCTGTAATTCTATGAGGCAGCTGATCAGCTAAAATGTCAAAATGTAGGTTTTATCGGTAATCAACGGCACTTTCCAGGACAACAACTGCAGCAATTGCGAATTTATAGCGGCAATTTCCAGCCAATAGTAAACATTTTCAGTTCAACAACGGCAACCTATTCTATTAGCGACACTTCCAGTATGAAACTGTTCATTTCAACAATGGCAATTCCAGTTCGGTTGTAGATTTCATTCCATGCAATTGATTGAGCAACATCATTATCTAGCAATTGCGAATATCTGTTGAAGCTAAACGAAGAAATTGTTCGGTTAGCTTAGCTCCCGCCAGTTTTCATTATTTTTTTTGTATTTCTGGTCATATTCAGATGTATTCATTTACAAGGAATGAAAAAACTCTTCTACATAAAAATGCATCAACTAAGCTTCAGAGGAGATCTTTGCGTTCACTCTAGACTCCTGGTGTATTATGTACAAGACATGAAGGCGCATGGATAGTTGACCGCCAATCTGCTTTCTGACGCAGTTTCTCTCGTTTAAGGGACTATCCACGAGTTTTAGAATTGCAGCTATCAGTGTTACGGAAGCGGGAGCACTGAAAACTAGCGCGTCCGCTTCCGAGTTCTGACTATTGAAAGTTCAGTTCAGCAACTGAAAAGTAGATCGCAATGTGTTGTATTGTACAGTTGTTGTGTGTTTACATGCTTGTAGAGTATAGACCCATCGTAAAATATAGGGTGATGCTTTGTTTCTATAATTGATTTTACAGTTTATATGAGTAGGCAACTGAAAAATGAACACATAATACGCTTATAATATTAATAAGCAGGGGTCATCAAAAATTGATTGCAATAAAATTGCTCAATCCAATCAATTAATTCTAATTGATATTTTTTACCAATCAATAAATTTTAATTGAAAGTTTGACTAATCAATTAATTGGCATTGGACTCCTGGGCAATCAATTAATTGGTAATTGGAATTACAGACAATCAATTGATTGATATTGAAATGTACCAAATCAATTAATTGATAATTGAATTTATCAATTAACTGATCGATAATTATTAATTAGTCAATGGAAAAACATGTAGGCCTATATTTTTATAACATAGAGTTAGCCTAGAATAGATTCATATTGGAACTCGATTCAATCAGTTAAAATGCCGGTATTAATATTGTATGATCATTGTGCATCCCCATAATTTTGATGTTCACTGATTTTACTGATTCAGATTTCAATAATTATCATCGTTTTATGAACTCCCAGCTTAATACTAGGCTACTTTATCAACATAATTTCAAATACCATGGATCATGACTTTCGAAGCTTGACAAGTAAGGGCAATCATGTTGAAGAATATACTGTACAGTAGATCAGAGAGTTGAGAGGTGTCAGATTGAGTCAGCAGAATGAATTTTGTATAGTGGATGCGCAGGAAGAAGCGAAAATCTTAGGTGAATTGTAATGCTATAATATATCACAATGGAGTGAAACTTGATAAAATAATTGAACCAATTAGTTGATTATGAATCAATCAATCAATTGATATTGGGACATACAGCAATCAATTAATTGATAGTTGGAATTGAAAACAATCAATTAATTGATATTGAGTTGAATACAATAAATTAATTGATAAATGAAATTCAGCGCAATCAATTAATTAATTGAGGTTCAATTAATTTTTGATGACCCCTGTTAACAATGACAAATAACAATAACAATAACAATGACAAAAAATGAAAGTCCGAATTTTTAATTATATAATTGACTTTATAGTTTTAATGAGTAGCTAGACACTAAGACAGCTGAAAAGGAGCACATTATAAGCTACGGCAATAACATTAATAAGTAACCAAAAAGATAATCCATGTTTTGATTCTATAATTGATTTTGCAATCTATATGAATAGACAGCTGAAAAAAGAACACAGTAGACTAGGCTACTGAAAAGGAGAAGGTAAATATTTACTACCGTAGGTATTCTAAAATAAGCTCCATTATCAAATTTGAGAAGCTACCGGTATACATACATATAAAGGCCCAAAATGATAGTGACAGGAGCTTGGATGTAATGCTCCACTCGGAGGCGCTTCCGGTAGGCCTGGAAGCGGAAGCGATGGAAATACGACCGCTTCCACAACACTGGCAGTTATCATGTATTGAATTCCTACATAGTATGCCTACATGAAAAATTGTACGCAATAGGCTTCGTAGAGAAGTGAATACAAAGGCGTGCTGAAGAATCAACCGTTGCTCTCGTTTCATAGACTTCCACAATTCACGCAGACTTGTAAGTGAGCCGGGCCTGAAAATTCGTCACTTCCATTTAGCCAACTTGTAACGATCCATTAAATAATGGTTGCTGTTCTCAATAGTGGTCATAGCCAGAACCAGACGCGAGGGGTCAGAAAAGCATTATTTCATTGAATGGTGTAAAATCAAGTTTGAATTCTGACGAATCAAGAGATTTACATCACTTTGTGCACTGTTGGTAATATTGAGATATAGTCCGGGAGCTAGCGCGAACTTGTGCAGGGAACGAGGTAGTACATAAAACTTTCACATAGCATAGTACACCTCTAACCTACTGCAAAACTTCGCGTCTGCCGGATCAGATCATTTGCTTTTCAGAAATAGAGAGGATAACACAATCCTATGCATTTCCAGTGGTAAAATTGTGACACTTAAGGTGTTGACTCCATTTTTTCGAATTTTTGCTCATAAAAGTTGCACAAATTGGTATTTTGTTGAACTGGTTATTATAGAAATCATCTACAGATCATGATCTTTCAAATGAGTTATCATTCAGTGACAGAGGATGAAGTAAAGTGTACAAACAGACACTTTTCGTTAAAGTATATCAACAATTTTCCTGAAATTTCTATGTCAAAATTTGCAGTTACACCAACGAAAAGTGTCTGTTTGTACACTTTACTTCATCCTCTGTCACTGAATGATAACTCATTTGAAAGATCATGATCTGTAGATGATTTCTATAATAACCAGTTCAACAAAATACCAATTTGTGTAACTTTTATGAGCAAAAATTCGAAAAAATGGAGTCAACACCTTAAATGTCACAATTTTACCACTGGAAATACATAGGATTGTGTTATCCTCTCTATTTCTGAAAAGCAAATGATCTGATCCGGCAGACGCGAAGTTTTGCAGTAGGTTAGAGGTGTACTATGCTATGTGAAAGTTTTATGTACTACCTCGTTCCCTGCACAACTTCACGCTAGCTCCCGGACTAATAGTGAAAGTAAATTGAGGAGCGAATTGAGAAAGCGAAAATTCTTGGAATAAATTGAGTTCGTAAGAACAGTGTGAAAAATAGTTCAATTTGACGAATGTTTTTGCTGCTGCGTAATAAAGTAGACAGTTGAAGTTCACATGTGTTCTCTAATTCTGCTGAATTACGCTTCCTTCACCTTGACCAGTAGTGTGAGACAAAGGGAGATGAATATCTTGTCAATATCTTGTTGAAGCTCGACTTTTCTGAAAACCACGCGAGTTAGTAATCCTACTTTGCATAACACATCATTTTTGTAAAGCTTTGAACAAAAATCTAGTTAAAAGTCGCAAATTTATAGATCAAAAGTCAGATATTCATAAAATTAATCATGATGGTATAACAAATGCAGTACTCTAAAGGCCTGTGTATTATCGGCTTACATGACAAAAGCACAAAGTACGGGCCGAGCAGCTCGAGATGAGCGGGCCGGGTCTGGACCGAGCCGAGCCTTGTCTGAGCGAACCCGGACCTGGCCTATTTACAAGTTTGCTCATATATAATTATTGGCAAAAGTAGATTTCACTTGAATTTGAAAGATTGAGAGGCGATTTGATTCAATTATCTGAGTTCCAGAATGATCAGTTTATCATATGCACTATGAAATATGCAGCAATGTGTAGTTCCCATGCACCGTTTCAATTCGCATTCTCGCATCAATATCAAAGTTTGGCTAACTTTGAAAAGCACATGAGATCACTTGCAATGCCTATTTGTGTGACATGACCGGAAAACAATAACCCAGTTTCTTTCTTAATACAAATCTAGTGAATCATATCATAGAGGTATCTATAAAATACTGATATAATCATCTGATAATCATAAAGCATGAAAACAATTATTGCATGCATAATCGGATTTCATTTGAAATCGACCGAAATCAGTTGTCCGACTCCCTAAAATGAAGCTTGACATCTGATCTACAAAGGAATTGAAATTGCCATTGTTGAACTGAAAGATTCTGCTGTTGATCTGAATATGCTGTTAAGCGTACAATGCCGATATTGACCTGCATGCGCCGCTGTTGAACAGGAATTGTCGCTATTACTCTGGTAAGTGTCGTTGTTGACCGATAAAATCTATATTGCTAAAGGTCTACTTGTTGCCAGTGTCCTCGAATGAACGAAAGCAATATTTTTAGTTCACTTAGCTCTTCGCTCATTTGACGTTTTTACTCGTTCACACCAGAGTTGGAACCGGCCGGTTTTAGTAACGCCGGCCTGGCTGCGGGCCGCAAATTTTGATAACCGGCAAATATAACCCATGTCGACCGTTGACTCCATTCAGTCTACAGTAAATTGCTTAGTCAATCATTACAACATTAAGAACATGTAAATGTAACATAATTTGAGAGTGTCTGCACGCATGTTTTGTAAACCCTATTTTATCTCAAATAATGTTTCCAGAATAATATATTCTAGCCTGTATGAATTTCGGAAGCATTGTGTATTCCTCAACCTATCTACTGCAAAGTGATTCCAGATCTTGAATAATTTCACTACATGAGATAGTTTATATAACACGAGGAACTTAGAGATGCAATGAGTACTGAGTTTCAATGCAACCTAGGTCCTACTTTTGAACACTACCCGACCATTTGACAGTGAATCGTGGATAATTGTTTGACAAGCCAGCTGCACGCGATAGATTTTCACTGATGTACTACATGTAGGTACGGCGACACTCTGGCTCGGTCTTGGGACACTCACTGAAATGAAAAATTGATGACAAGTTTGGCGAGTTCATTGTTCCAGACTCTTACACGTCAGCTCCGTTCATAAATGTTAACTAAAAAGATCTGAATTTAAACTATTGTGTAGAGAGTTCTCTATTGACGTCGCAAATCACTAGAATTCCCTCACAGGTGAAGAAGTAAACATCACTTCTTTGAATCACTTCAAATCAAGTTTGCACGTCGCAGACATTTTGTAACATCAGCAAAGTCAGTGATCAAATTGTTATCAAATTGTTCATCATAGAACTTTTATCGCCAGAAAACTTCCATTATATTGGAAATTAGAATTTGTTGACCGATTAAAGCTTTCTTTTGGAAACGGGATATAGATATGCGCACATATTATTATTGTGTCAATGCTATTATTGCAACAATGCAGGTTTGGGTCATTATTTTGGTTATCTGCTTTCAACTTGCTTGTGTTTGATTGACTCTGAAAATGCAGTCAACATTATCATGAATTATAAAGTAGGCCTATAACTCATTAGTAAATAAGTTAATTAGTAAATAAGTCGTTCCACGTATTGCCACTCATCACGCAAAACATGATATCAAAGTGAAAATAATTGCATTGTATAAAATTGTATTGTAATAGTTACCTTTCTCTTAAACGGAGCACCGGTAGGCCCACCATTCATGCATGTCATGTATGCTATATGGTAATTGAATGTCCAATGGCATAACTTGGCCATCGTAATGTCTGCCGATCAAAGCCTTGACCCTCTGGTATAGAGACACCAGCCACCGTCCCATCCCCGACCAGCCAGTTTTGATTACACTGGCCGCCGGCCCAGCCGGCTCCAACCCTGTTTCTCACAGTTCGCTGTCGTTTTATGTTCGCACTAAGCTGCGCACTTCACCGCTCGGCTCACTAAAAGGTCAAGTCGCTCAGTTCATTTTCCGTTCTCTTTGTGAGACTGCATCGGCATGCTTATGGCAGGGCTACGGAGGCGCAAGCAACTATTTTGCTCGGCGGCGGTTCCTTGCTGAATCGCCTACGGATAGGGCGCTCACTTTTATCGACTTACTAGAAATGAAAGAGCTATTTCATCATAACATAAATCAATTCAACATTCTGCAAATTTCAAAACAACTTGTAAACTGAATGACCAAATATAATCCTCAGTCGAAAAATGGGAACAGATCAGAATAACCGCCATTTCATTCAATATTAGGAATCATCAGTAGACCTTGTTCACATCCAACAGTTGCCTGTTTAAACATGCAGCTTTACCCGGAGTACGCAATTCAATAATAATGACAATTGTAGATTATGATTGAATATTCAATTATCCTCTCAATTTCAATTGAGGATGCAACTCAACATTTAGTGATATTATCTACATTTCGTCTTCAAAAAGCATCATTTACTTTTTTATCGGAGAGTACCCGATGAATGAAAGTTAAGGGTGTCCATGAAGCTACTTCCGTTCAATTTGTACAATTTCTTTTTATAATAAAACATCAAAGTATAGGACAATTAATACATGAGGTTTTCTCGAGTTTCGAAAGTTTTCGCATATTTATTATTTTCAAAGTGCGTGAATTGCAATTTAATCGCTATCAGAAATAGAACACCCTTCGGCAACTATTTTTCGGTAAATAATTTTAAGATAAATAACACATTATGAAATAACACCTCATGAAATTCGACGGTGCATGTTCATCACTTTAATGTATCAAATTTGATCCATGAGAAACCCTGCATGCCTATTATCATGTGCTAAAGAATATTATTCCTAATAAATTGTCACGCAGTGGTAAATTTAGCATTCCGTACTGTAGAACGAAGAAGAGACAAGCAGCCCTTGTGCCATACGCATCATTACTTGTAAATGACATGACTTAAATGACATTTTATCTTCTTACCCATACTCTTTCGTTATTTTATATAACCCGAATATTTGTCTACGTCGATGATGTCGTTTCTGCATCTTTATGATTTGTATGTCCTATGATTTCTATTTTGAAGAGAAATTAACACCTACGTGACTTGACTTGATCATCACAATATTTTCTTAAGATGCTCTTCTTTTTGTGTATCCCATGCAGCTCTTTAATTCTTAAGTTCTCAAATATTTTTCAAACTTTTGAATTCCAAAAATTATTTTTAATTTACTGTATTTTGCCATTCTCATGGCTTTAAAGCTGTGCTTTGTCATTGTTCTCAAAGGCTTTTAAACCGCACTCCTGGATTTTTTTTAACTTGTTATGAACATTGTTGCTTTCATCACATGTTTTTAGTAGCAGTGGTTCTAAGTGTTTTCAAACACTGTTTGAAGCATGCTTTTAATTAAATATATTGTTTTTAAACAATAAGAGTTTCCAGCATAATCTAAGACTTTTAGATAAGTTTAGAGGACATACTTTTTAAACCCCAGTAACAGCCAAACTTTATTCCGTCATCATAGTCGTTCCCATACGTATTCTGTCTGTTAGTTCATTTTTTATGATTGACCCTAGTACAGTAATTTTACGCATAATAGCAATCTCAGAACGTGAATATGAACCACATCTTCTGTAAACTGACGCAATAAGGGACAAAATTGACGTTTACGCCTTGAATGGATGTTTACCTTGGAATCTTCATACGAATAATGGAAATTTACTGTAGATATTGGAGGCAATAGTATAGCATTCTTGGATGTTAAAATAAATATTGCGAATAATTTGGAAACTAGGATTTACCTTTTAAAAGTTTAGTCGCTTTATTCAACCTCAAGCTGTTATTCTTTAAATTACAGCTTATTTCATTCTACTCACGAAGTTTACCTCTGTAAATGCCTTAACTATCATCAAACAATCTTTCCAGCTGTGACTCCATGAGGTCGATGAATGGCCTATAGAGCAGCGTCAAACTTTTGTCGCAGAGGGCAGATAAATGAGTATGGAAACAGCTGTTTCCTTCAGCGACATCTTAGCCACGTGGCCAGAGCAACCGGTGCGACCGATTTGAGTAGAAATCTAAATGTGCGTGCGCATCTAAACAGACCTTCCCCAATATAGTGTTCTCATCCTAAGTTTCAGAAACCGTAATGTGAATGAATGGCATTGGGAGGATAGGCTGAGAGACAAAAGCGAAATACTCAAGTTGTGTGCTGTGTGAATGTATGACGATAGTGTGTGCGAGTTTGTGCCAATACGAAGTCTTGCGCCATCCATTTCTGTTCCGCTTAAAGCTTGCCATCTCTTCCGCCAATCACACGCTATCTCCGGCACCACGATCACCAATCTGTTGTTCAATCCCTCCCCGAAATGTATATCGATCCGAACTTTGTTCCCTGAAATACGCATCACTTTTAATTGTCTCGGTCAGCTTCGCCGGAACATCAGAAAGTGTCACACGACCAGAGATCTAGCTGCAACTTCTTTGTGATCGATCGTGATACCGTTCCACAATCAGCTTCACCAACCGGTCAATTACGCATTTCACACATATCACCAACGTATCTGATCCGAATCGGTAAGAAAGATAAATGACTTTGACAGATTCCATAGCTATCACATGTATTAGTAGCCTATTCTGTGACATCTTTGAATTGAATAAAAATCAGAATCAAAACAACGCAGAGTTTCAGATTGATCTTAGCTGATTGTCTACTTTAATTTTTCAGGGAAAACAAGAGAAACTTGACGTTTTGGTAAATCATCAAATTTGAAGAGTATTCATGTCATCCAAGCGCAAACAATCGAAGCCGACCAGAGGTAAGCAGGCCTTATTTTTTCCATAGGATGCGGTCATCGAATATAAGATTTACTGTGCTGCTCTTGAATTGAGCTTCACGCGTGGCGTTGAACAAGGAGTGTTTTTGTGTTCAATTGTCACATAAGTTCACGACGCTCCATGAAAGTCTGACCTGTCAGCAATTTTCAAGTTCCCAGTGGATGGGGTAGTGATAGCTAACACGGCTTATTTCTCACCTCAGTTCACCTTTGCGGCTTCTGTTGTGCAGATGCCTTAGTGACCTTATACCAGTGGTGGGCAACGCGTGGCCCGCGCCGCCGACGCATATTGGGTGGCCCGCCACCGAACCTCACATCCAAAGTGGCCCGCGGACATTATTTGAATCAGCGATGTTAAAATAGCCAACTTCGACTTTGACCTTTAAAAGTGCTTCTCAGTTTGAGGTTGATCTTCTGTATAATTTGCAAAAGCAAAGCATTAACTAATTACTTAATGAGCTGAAACCATGCTACGTTCCAATGAATATCTTCTTAGTTTGAAGGTAGGGGGTATAGCCATCAACTGTATGAGTGCTAAATCACATGGTGTTCGTTCGATACCTTGTTGAGTATGTTTCACCACGTAATGAGCAACGTTGAAATTAGCCTATAAATACATCAAGTAGGCTACGCATGAAGGAATCCAACATAAAAATATCAAGTTTTCTTTC
Organism: Prostheceraeus crozeri; assembly: GCA_907163375.1. Lineage (NCBI taxonomy): Eukaryota > Metazoa > Platyhelminthes > Polycladida > Euryleptidae > Prostheceraeus > Prostheceraeus crozeri. Next base: position 99,171 of record CAJQUW010003943.1, read on the forward strand.
TGGATTGTATTTTTATACTGCATCAATTTTGTACTAGAATGGCATTATCGCACGAACACTTTTAGGGAAGCCTATGCGTGGTTTTCGAAAGCCACTTAGATTTGCGTGACGCATGCCTATGTGCACTCAGGTGCATGCAGTTTAAACAGTCTTTATTTGTATTATTTCATATTATACGATATGCAGGCGAATAGATGTGCTATATAGTTCCAGACCGTCATTTTTCGATAAAATCTGGTCATATTTTCCAATATGGTTACATTTGCCATCATTTGATAACAGAAAAAAGCTTCCGCAATTAGTTTGACCTGATCACTTTTCATTATTCATACAGATTTTAGAATGTAAAATACAGTCCTTAAAATTACGCTCAAATGCACGCAATAAAGGAATTTGAACATATTTCTGCCCTTTGAAATTGGTGGCTCGCGGGCCACTACTTGTGTCCTTCTATCTCAACTTGGTTACGCACCACTGCCTTATACCGTTGGGGTGGACAAGCCAACACCATACTTGGGACACAACTTGGGATGTAATGATCGAAGTTGTATTGCGTGCTCATTTACTCACGATCTACTTTTGTATTCAAATTTTGCTCATGCATCATGTACACTATACATTTGTGCAATTAATGACCAAATGATAAGATGTCACTTAGAATGATGTATGCATTTGCGCAGAAAACACCAATGATGTAATAACACAGAACCCAAAATATCTGTTGATTTTCTTTACTGGCGAAGCAGATTTAGCCCAAGACAATGCAATGCATCTTCCACTGTCTTTTATTTAGACCTCCTTCCTTAATTTACATGAGAATCTCCAATAAGTGGAACTAAGCCAGTATTTCGGCAAGTATACTTGTCGAAATACTGACTTAGTTCCACTTATTGAGCAATGAATATTGTTGTAACTGAAATTGTGTGAATAAACTCAATTGCTAACAATGTCATGCAAATTATGCTTCTCTTCTGCGAGAACCGTCATTTTTTAATATTTCAAAATGTTGCTCTCATTTACAAATTGTATTTTCGCTGACTTTCTGGTGTGCTTCGACCGTCTTCAGAGCTATGATAGCTTCGTTATGATTGTCTGCACCATAAGATGAACATACAACCGTAATATACTACATTATGTAATGACTTCTTTGCCAGCAAGCCTCATATATGTTAACTTCACATGTGAAAGCCATCTAGCCTATTCGTCGTCATAAAAGATTGCGTACCTGAAAATACCTTTGTTTAATGATTTCTTTCGTGCACATATAAAAAGCTGATACATCATTATTTTGAGTAAAATTCTATTACGCAAATATTTCGACTTTAAAAAAATATGACAGATGGCTTATAGAAAAAATTGTTAACTATGCATGTCTGATAACTGTGACAAGTCGCAAGTCCTCCTTCATATAGCATTTTTCATTTGTCTTGGAAGATGTTTAAAGAATCAATATATTGTAACAATGCATCAGATGTATTTTGTCTTTTCTGTGAACTCTGAAAAGGAGCACTGCAAGCTGTAACAGACACAATCACCATGTAATTGAGGCGTGCGCGTTCTTTAACAGAGCTATGAATCACTGAAATAGTTAATCAAAAGTGTCGGGACCCGAAACGTCGAAGACAAAAACGCCTGTAAATATTGTTTATAACTCTTGCAAAAACTAAAGGGAGAGCATACTTTTACTTGTACATAGCGTTAGAAATTAAAGTTATCTGCATAAGTGTTAATTCCATGAAATACTCTACTATCCGATTATTCCGTGTATGCCATGTAGACAAGCTTTTCGTTGACTCGATCATATATCATGCAGTAAGAATTCATGTAAGTGGAGGCATCAGCCTTTACACAATCCTGTGTGTAAACTATCTTTGCGATCTGCTTGTTTTAAAATACAAGATGATGACGGTATTCGCAATTTATTTTTCGTGCTGTTGAGGAACTGCTTTTTTGTTCAGTGACCCGTGAAATTCGAATTTGCGGAACAATCCTCAGAAATTGTGATTTGAAGTTTCCCATTAGTGTTAAGCGAAATTGTGTTGTCGCGCTTTTGCTCATTTGATTCTGTTGATTGGACGCCCAATAGAAAAGTCTATTCATCACACACTACATCATGAGTTCGATAGCGCAGTTTTCTTTTGAATAGAATTGCCTAGTCTATGGTCATTAGGCCTGCACCCAAAACAACAGCTTCAAAACTGTAGCCATCCGACTGTGGTCAAGTTCTGAACCAAGTTGACCGAATTTCAGGAAATAAATTTTTAATTAGTCGAATCTGCTTAACAAGGTCTGATTACTTCACTTACTCTTCTTTACTTTACTTAACAAAGTCAATTACTTTATACAATTTACTTATATTATCGCATCAGTGACAAATGTATGACCATGACCAAAAACCGACAAAGGTGGATTACTGCTGCTGATTATGTCACTAAACATCCAAAAGAAGTGAATTGAAATCGAATTGGCAATAGTGATGAAGTTCTACTATTCTTGATATGACTTATACAAAGTCAGGAAGTTCTAGCGCGCTCATATTTTCAAAATTGTCGTATTCTATGAATGATCTTATCTTAAGGGAAAACATGTTATATATATAATGTTGGAGATCAACTTCACGCAGCTGATTGTGATGAAGCAACAAAAATTATTGCCATAAAAACTGTTCTTCCATTTTACACCATGGTCTTCTTAGCATAATTCGATACTTTCTTTCTGGACTTATTTTCTCATCAATGAGTAGAACATTTCTGAAATTAATGTGTGCTAAAAAACTTCATAATAAAATTTGAGCTCAAATTAAAATTTAAATTGTCATCCCAACAGCTGATTTATGGCATGCATGTAGGCACCTTTACAAGTGTGATGTCTAATAAAGTTTTCGTATTTGCAGCGTGACTTATTAAAGGATGTGATCCATAATGACTTCATAATTAAGAAGCTGACTTATATTACTGTACCCAAGAAATATTGGATGATAGATTATTTTTTCTTTCTTGTGCATTGTAATGTAAAACATTGCTATAATCACTTCAAAACCCATTCTACTTTATCCGAGCAGAGTAGTAGCCTTTGACCTGTGGCTAAACAAATGTCAGCGTAAATAAGGAGGAATTATCAAAGGTAAACTTATCTCGCATTTGTCAGCCCTATCAAAACTCCTCATCAGAAAGAGAGTATGAAAATATCCTTTCACAAAAATAGTACGTGAGCTAGCATGATCTGTACAGGGAACCTCCAAAGGCATGAAACCTTCAAAAAAACACAGGAGGCACTGTACACCTCGTAACTACTACAAAACTGCACGTCTGTCGGATAAGATCGCTTGTCTTTCATAAATATTGAATTGAAAAGTCACATGTGATTCAAGTGGAGAAATTGTGGCATATTGGTTATAAACACGATTATATTAAGTTACTGACTACAGTTGAAGGTCGAAGAGGTATTTCTTCAAAATTATTGGTATAGAAAGCATCAAAGATTTTGCTCCTTTACATGAGTGATTGCTTCTTTTCAAAACAGGGATAATCAAAAATTAATTCAATTTCAATTAATTGATTGCTCAGAAATTCAGTTTCAATTAATTGATTGGAAAGAGCAATAAAATTGCAAGCAAGTTTTGTTAATCCCTGTTCCATACCCGTATGCAGCCTTTTACTGTCTTCATGTATGCGTGTGCTACATAGTATACATACCTGTGTACATAGTGATGTCAACTCATACTTTGCTTTTACTATAGGCCCTATATCCGTTTTGCGTCCTTTTTCCCACCTATGTTGGAACCTCCAGGCGTTTCATCATTGTTATAGGTGCCAAACATCCTAATGTAGGCGTTAACGATAATGACTCATGATATAGGGCCTACATGTATTTTAGATTCATGATTTAATTGTTAGAATAGAATTTTGTTCATTTAGTTGACTGATTATTCACCACTACCAAATTCAATCATTTGCTTGTTTTGACTTCAGTTTCAAATGATCGATTACTATTGATTTCAATTAATTGATTGGCATTGTTTTCAATATCAATTAATTGATTGCTCATGATTATCATAAATGCCAATTTCAATTAATTGATTGAAAAGAGTAATTAAACGCAATCAATTTTTGATGATCCCTGTTCACAACATTTTCATAGAAATTTCAACAAATATAGTATGCGCCATTGTACTTGCGCTTCGTTCACTTGTTTCGAACGAATGCTCATGTGAAGGAGTTAACCTGAAGCTGTTTTCCATACAAATCACATTGAAGAAATACCTCTTCAACTTAATTCTGCAGTCAGTAACTGAATAAAACCGGGCTTATAACCAACAGGTCACAATATATCCATTGGAAACTCATGGGATTTTCATCCACGCTATTTGTGAAAGACAAATGATCTGATCTGGAATAAGTGCAGTTTTGTAGTAGTGAAGAGGTATACGATGCTGTGTGAAAGCTTCAAGTACGACCTCGTTCCCTGCGCAACTTCATGCCAGCTCCCGGACTATACGGGATAATAGCGAGAACCTGATAGCGACAAAATAAACTTGCATTTTAAAATTTGCAATTTGACCTTGTCAGTAGCTACTCAGACGTCTATAAATGAGCAATAATATATTGAACACGGCATCACTAGGCTTGGCATGTTATTTAATATAATGGTGATCTAACATGCTATCGCATCGACAGTTTAGATCAAAGGTTCGGGCTCTGGTATTCCTAAGGAAATAGAAATATTGTCATATTTTGCGCTATCATTGAATTAACAGAAAACTGTCAGTAATAATGTCTGACGCACCAACATTTCAAGTTAGCATAAATGTTGTGAGGAAGACTCGAACTTTGAACCTTGTTATTCACATGGCATGGCGCTTATCACATCGACTATCTCAGTTACTACATATTTTTTTCAATTTTCTTTGTCCTATCCTTCACATTGTCTCAGTAGTTGCAGACACTGAGATCTATCGATTCTGAATGAATGTTGTCGCAAAAGAGAAGTGACGCCAGCACATATATCACTAACATCTGCTTCCATCTTCGATTGCGACACACCAGCAGCTACCATCTCCTCACAAAAGATTTCAACAATCGACGTAGACGCAAGTATACCAGCAGCGGCTGTCAACTTTGAGTTTAGGGGTGAAAAGGATGGTTGGATTTGAATCCTATCGATGTACAGTTTAGAAGCGATGAGTTGGACAAGAAGAGCATGTAATTGTTGTGCCCGTATCTCTGGAGATGTGAGTTAGATGATAGTTTTTGGAGATGATGGTCATCATTGAACAACTCATCATCAATATTGCACACGTGGAATTCAGTGTAATGTTATGTATCGCAGTGTTTATGTTAAGTCTGTCCAATTCATTTGACATAGCAATGGAATGTCTTCCTTGCAAGCGATCAAAGAGAGCGATTCATGTGTTTCTTTTCACTTGACAAAATGTTTTGTTTTGAGTGTCATTTATGACTACAGAAAACGTTTTCTTCCATCAATTATTTAATTTCTGTTGTAATTAATTGATAAAATGACTCGCTTCAACTGGCCGGAAAACTTGCAACGTTGATGTATAAATAATTGAATTATCTATACGCAACCCAAAAACTGACATGAAATGATTACGTTGAAGTAAATTAGTTGTTTCACTAGAAAACTACATAAACGAATATATAAGTCTGTAAATTTCATAGTACAGGACTCAAATTCTATTCCATGTATTTTTCTGTATTTCAATCAGAGCTTTAGGCCCGAACACGGTCGGGGTCCGCTTTGACATGATATTATCAGGTATTGAGATCTCCAGTGAGTATCAGGTCCCAGTGAGATGGTATTGGATTCTTGACTCGGCGGGTGACAAAATTTATCGATTTTTGATCCTAAAGGAAGGCATCAATAATAAGCTAGCTGAGTATAATCACTAAATCAGTCAATTGAACTGACAAATAATTGGATTACACGATAATGGAGCACTAAATCGCAATTCAGATGATTCGTGTTGAATTAGCTATGTTCTGAAATTGAAACAAGGGATACTAGGATCACCTGACATCCTTCCCGGCCCTGCTGAGGAAATGAAAATGCTCCCGTCAATAGATATGAGAAATTTACCTACCAACTGCACATACAGACACGAGTACAGGTAAATCTCTTACATACGATCCTAAAAAGAATGGGTAGACATTGCTAGTGGATTAAGCGCACTCACAGATTGGTCATAAATTGTCGTGACTGTCAGAGTGGGACACTGGGCCCCAGCCTGGATATTCGGAAATATGACCGGACCAGCTGGACCCGAGCTACAGATTCCCTTCATTTTTTCATCACAGAAACTTAACATTTATTTTGCTGCGTTGATGTGCAATCGAGTTTAATTTTTTCGATTTCAAATCTTGACTATCATCATATACGACAGATTCATATGCGATGTTTTCATATACGATGCTGTCTGAGGCTTTCGTTGCAATTCTATTTTTATGTCTTCTCGTTCCTCAATAACGATTTGCCTTAGCAAGAATTTGTGAATAGAATCCAGTCCATTACCTGATTCAATCAATCAAAAAAGAAATTGAGACATTTGCATCTCTGCCTGAGTGGCAAGCAATTTGGTCCTGGGTCTCTTCCAACTCTGATTTTTGACAGATATACACTACTTTTCATATAGGAGCTGAAATACAGCATCATGTCATTCATTCTTAACATTTTCAGTCGGTAACTTCTCTCTTCCCTTGTCAGGTTCATAGCAATAAGAGTACAGCGGAAATGTCAATGGACACTAACGGACATGAAGCCTGATGAATTCGAAACCAATCTATGCTTCATGGTGCTTCACAATATTTCATTTTTATCTGTAACTTGACTATATTTTGCTTCTATACTTGAAATGTATAGATAATTACCAAAGATTTGTCATACTTGTTAGCTGTCATCATCCAGATAGAGTTAAAGAGAAAAGTTATAAGCAAAAAAATACATAACAGCATTAAGAGTGGACAAAGGTATTCATCAGCGTTCCATATCGGAAGCCACATGCACGTGTTTCTGAGGCAAATGGAGCACAAATTTCATAGTGCACATTTGATTCCAATCATTCGTAAATATGCTATAAGTTCCTTCATTTCCTAGATGCATTGTTTATGAAATTTAACAGCATACCAGGTTTCAAGGTTTCAAATCTTCCATTTTTTCAAAAATTGCCTCATGCTGGTCGTAAACACAATTATCCAAGAATTTATCTACTTTTTGAATTTTATTTGCTTTTTTGATATCGATGGCACAGTTACATAGAGATTTGGTTTTCCAATGGAACTCTAGTTGTCATTAGAAGCTGACAAAAAGGACCTCCAAATTGAAAGCTTGATTACGCTCCAGTTTAGTTTGACTACGTCAGGACCCTCTATGTGAAAAGTTGTTAGATCTTCAATCAATGACTGGAAATTCTGTCAAGAATGCCAAATCAAGCTTGTGAGTGAGAGCACAGCCATTCGTTGCCTATTTTTACTATGCCCGAAAAGTTATTTGATTATTCTCCTGAACTTTCTGGACATTACTCTGAAGTATTAAGCATCAGTCTTCAATTATAGCCTTCAATTACAGGCGAATAATTAAAATGTCTAAAAATAGTCACTGCACTCAAATATTGAGAGTAACAACCAATTACACGGCTAGCAAGGAATTCAGATCAATTGCTCATTAATCATATTTGAAAAATATGGCAAACTCCCACATTCGTCATTGAACTCCATGATTTACAATGATATTTCTTAAATTGAAACATGCCATGATATGATTGAAGCAACAATTCATCAAACAACGGAAGGCCACAAACAGCTCACAAGTTCTTCGTACACTATTCCTATACTTAGTCTTCAGTTTTTAGCCTCTACAAGTTTAAATTTCCAGCCACACGCTAGCAAAATTTTGATATTCTGGAGTTCGAGTTGAATTTCAATTAATATAGCTCCGAGTAGTACATGGTTAGATCCATTTGTTTTAATGAATTGGAAGCCAAATTCAAATGAACTTATGAAAGTACAAATCATTGCTTCTACAGGGTGGTCTACAAAAAGTACATTGATTGTATCCTCATCATCTCACGTGTGTTGTCGTACGTCAACTTCTCTTATCCTTATGTAGAGCATTTACTAGTCTATATCGAATATCAAGAGCTCTTAAATATCATACTTTTTTGTGCCGAAATTTAGAACTTTAGAAATGACACACTTTAAGATGTGATTTGAAATTGTTTGTTTGTTTGTTTTAATCATTTAATGATGATAATTTGAAACAATTTAAATAATGACTGGTAGAGCACCTATTTCGATAAAGTTGACAATTAACAGTAATTTAGATTGGCAACTGTCACTGACAATTAACAGTAATTTAGATTGGCAACTATCACTCGTTTATAATTACTCGCTATACAATTATTACGACTTGCCATTACTGACTTGCAAGCACAATAACATGCCATTGATGTAGCCATCGTTAAATTCACATTTCATAACTTTCGATTGAAATACAAAAACTGGGAAAAAATATCAAAATGCCAACTGCATCGAAAGCTTTTGAAATATCGCAAGTCATTAACTACATGTTTCACTATCAAACCTTTTCAATATTCTGACAACACATTCACTATATTGTTAAAGCCAATAGATTATGGATAAACTATTATGGAATCGCACTTTTCTTCTAAGATACAACTACTAGCAACTTTACAGATAGCATGTTTAAGACAACAGCTTACAACTGATCAATGACGGCATTTGTTTACCGACCTCATAATTATGACTTACGAATGTAGTGCTTGGCAATAATAACATGAAATTTGTTATCGAAATCCGCCACTGATTCTAAAAACGTTTGTTTATATGTCTTCATCCAGATATGAAATGAAATTTTTCACTGCACTTTTGTACATTCGTCCTGAAGTGCAGCTGCAGCTGAAATTTCACTGTGATTTTTATTTTTAATTTTTCTTCTATATTTTGACTATATTCGTATACCATTTATTCAAAAGATAAAAATATAATGCCAAATGTTCAATCATGCTTTGCACAGAGGCATTACCGAGGCGTGGTTATTGCTAGTTGAAAACTGCTCCCAAATAAACATGTACAGCGAGTGCTACATTTCTACTCGTAGGCCTGCTAATTTCATCGTACTCTTATTTTTCAATTACCTTCAGTTAAGTTTCACTGGCATTTACCATGTTTTATAATTCTTCCATTGTGCAAGAGTATTACCTGTTCTGATGTTAAGTTACATTACGCAAACTAAATTTTCATCATAATGCTGCGGTTTTCAGCAACCCAGAAAAATTATTTGAAAAATCAATAAATATACAAAAAATCAGTGTGGTGGAAGAATTTTCGAGTCGATTTAGGGAAGTAAATTTTTCACATTTCTTTCCATCACCAATGTCACATTTTCATTCACAATTATCATAATCTACTTGTAATGCTCAAAACTGTTATCTAAATAATTGGCGTGGAGTCACAGAATTTCATTGTTGTTCATCAAATGCTTGCTGTGAAGATCTCACATGTTTGTAAGCTGTACATTCTGGGTTCATAAGTATGTGCGCGTGTTTCCAACTCGTGGGAGCATCACAGACAGTATCAAGAGCAGTACAGCAGCAACTCAATAATAGAAAATCACATCAATATGAAGTCTCTGGCAAATAAATGACCGTTTGTAGAATGCAAATGCTTCGAGAACTCGGCAGCTGTCCCAAAATGGACCTGATAACGCCACTTATTCCATCCGCAGAGGCATCATCACTGGCTTTGAGGTCATCAGCTATGTTTTCAAAGTGAATGAGGACCGCTATGTCGAAATGTGTGAGAAATCGGCACTTTGTATCGATTTAATTGTAACCACGCTTATCCGTCAGAAGTGGCTTCATCACGACCTCATCACGGATACACTATACGCCAGTTGGCAGTTGATGGTATAGTAGACGACGCCGAACATGCAATGAGGACTAGTTTGAGAATAGAATGACGAAAAGTAGTGAAAAGGGACATGAACCGTTATGTACAGAGATAAGAGATGTAAGTAAACATTATCGTGAGGTTCTTTCATGCTCCAACCCGCGCTGTTGTTAAAAGTCTGAATGTAACGTAAAGAATTGATAACATCTTTCGATAAAGAATCGGTTGCGTTTGACGTTACGCCGAAGGAAAATTCTTTCAATTTAAAAGAAAAAATATTCCGCGAACATTTCTCAATGCGTAGATAAGAATAGTATAGAGGTAATTAATGAAAACTCAAATGGCAACTCCGAAATTTCTGGGAAATAGTGTAAATTGGCTTTTCGGAAAATGTGACAAGTTCACGAAATTTTGAACGGCGCTATTTTCCTTTTATCTTCACAATTTGAATCCCGTTAAATTCGAATTCATTAATTCTGTCTCTTCCCGTTCATATTTGAAAATTTCCTCAAATTCATTTGGAATCAGTGCATCTCATAACTTTAATCAAAAGATGGATTAGAAGGTATATCATTTATGAGGGCACATTTAATGGGCCAATGTTGATAGATCATTGTAACTAATTCAGTCATCATCAAGCGGCAGAGACACACAGCGAACATTCGTCTCATTATCGAGTTTACTCGAAATCACGCACTTGGCGTTGTTATACTGGCAAATAGTAGCCTGCTACTTTTATTTATCCAACCAGTTCAAAACCAGCTAGTTCAAAACCAACTAATCATCAGATTTATCAAAGCGCCAATGTTACGTCTATCACTCAGCACACAGTCATTCCTTTTACCTTTAGTATAAAAATATCTAGGAGAAGCGAATAGATAGTCTCACCACACCATTTTTTTTCTAACCTTGATTTGGCAGATTTCCGATAGTTTGATTCAAAAATGAATCATCAGTTTCACGAAACCATGTGTTCTGGCTGAAGTCCATAAATGGACCTGTAAATGGGTCTCATGCTTTTCGACCCGGTCCGACCTAGACCCTATTCAGACCAGGCCCGGCCCATGCTTGATGCTCTTGCTTTAAATAGGAAATGTCGACTTTTATACACTCATCATGGTTGCTTTTTTACGGATTTCTAGCATTTAAATCATGGAACTTGATGAACTTTTGCTAGAGCTCTGTCATAAACTACAAGTAAATTTGTATTTATTTGGCGGCAGATAGCAAAACGATAGGCGTATACGCTTAAAAAGTATAATCTATCCTGCGCATCTCAAGAAATGAGAACAGAAATAAAAGTAAAAACGCGTCCAGTCAACAACATCGATCCATCTTTCTAGATTTAAGTACCCAATATCAATGATTATGTTTTTGTTCATTTGGATTTTTTGTTTTCTAATACTAGAAAAATAATCGAATTTAATAATTTGCACTCATTGAGATGCAGCCACGACGACAGCTTCATTAGATTCACATGTATGTGTGAGAATGAGAACTCAACTGGGATATGTGTGTATACTTTCACATGTGAGTTTCACATCTCGACAAGTTAATGAAAATGTCTTATCTTGGCTCAAACTCGTTTCTCTTCATGCTATCAGTCCCAAGCCCATCCCGACTTGGCATGGCCTGAGACTTTCATCCTGAGACTGCAGGGGTAGAAATCATCATGTATTTTTTCATTTCTAAGTATTTTCAGTCTATGTGGCATCTCAATTTTTTCCAACACATTCTGTAAACTCAGAAATGAAGTTGATCTATCGACTTCTCATTGAATTCTACGGAAGTGTTCTCTCCCAGGTTCCAAAGAACGCCGGCGTGCTTCCATTTCCAAGCATTAAATGAGATTTTACCGCTACTAAGGTCGACGGTATGCCCATAAATTGAGAGGAGACTTAGTCTACCTCAACTACTCATATTCCTAAGACGCGAGCATCCCAGCAGTGCCTCCTGGCCTTCTCCCCTTCTCCTAACTCTCGCTGCAGCCGACTCAAGCAGCTGTTGCATGAAGCATTATTCTAATCGACTCTGTACACACACGCTCAGCCATCCTTGCCTCGTATGCTAATCATAAAATTTCATTGTTTGACTGCTACACCATCGGCTTCGTGTTTGCAGATGCGACCACGGCTGGGACAGTGAGGGGCTTGAAGCATCCAGTTTAGTCTGAGAAGGACATGTGACGCTCGTTGGGGATAGAAATCATCGTCCTGAGCAGCATTCCTTCCCTATCTTCACGACTGTTTCGTTGACGCGTGAAGAGACACGCATGTAATGTTTTTTTCTTTATTTCTCCTTCTTGCCATCGCCGGAAGCGGCTCATCGTTGTTTCTGAGCGCTGCGGTGCGTGCGTGCTGAGATTTGAAGGATTCGCTCCCAAGGCACACATGGCGGAATTGAGAAGGGAAGAGGGAGAAAGTTGGACTACAAGATTGTCGTTGACATCGCGTGTCCAGCGCTCCTTTTGGTGGGAGATGTAACTATGATGGTCTTCCACACGTGTGCGTGTATCGGCCACCAGAAACAATTGAAAGAGAATGCTTGGAAATATCACGTCAATGACATGTCAATAGCTCACATTTTCGAGGATGATGTAGCGTTGCGTAAGCTGGAGGGATACAGAGCTCAACGACAATGATTGATTGCTGATGTTAAATTGGAAGATTTTTAAGTCTGCCATCTCTGATCCATCATTTGGTGAAAGCAAGATTAATGGAATGTCTTAAAACAACCAAAGTTTCTGTCAAACAGGAACCTTGCAAAAGGTAGTGCTATTTCTATATGGCAATTTTGATGCGCGGAATTTAATCATTATAGCGGCCGTTCAGCAATTACTCAACACGATTTTTCTCCCTTACTCTCGCCTGAAGATGAGTAGGTGTCTCGAATTGCTCCGGCTTTGTGTACTTGATCTGAATTTTCCTTTTATCTGAAATATTTGGCAATGGGGCTGCTTCGGAGTTCAGTGTTTTCACTGTTAAATCGAACATGACCTCCCCATCAAACCTTCCGCTAATTGCGCATCACATTTTCTGAATTTGAAACACCTCACGCGTTTTTCAGCAATCATTGAGCAATTATCTTGATTTAATTAATGCATCAGTTTTTATTAGATAACTAATGCTGATTTTGTCAGGAAGCTTTGTTTGTCCTCACTCCAAAAAATATCAAATGATAAAGTATTCATACTTTACAGTTTTTGCGAAAGATTACGGCGATAACTGATAACCAACCACTCTCACACTTTACCTGGGATTTTAATTTCTGAACGATGCCTTGTGATATTTCATTCTAGACTACACAGATGAATCGTAAGTGAAAGTCCCATATGAGATTTTGATCGGATAATGATGATGAAAAAGTTGAATATTCAAGTGATTAAAAACTCAGTTTCTTATAATTTGAACTACTGTTAGACAATGTCTTCAGAAAGTTTCGTTTAGATCTCCTTGCTTTTTTCATTTTTTAGCTTTCTTTGACTTCATTTCTGATGCTGATAATGACATTTACACTATTCCACAACTATTCGCTGCCTTCCGAAAATATGATTTCAACTTCAAAACTGTCAGACAGAGAACATGTACAATGCGCATGTGCTTTCAGACAAATAAAACTTCAACATGATATACTTGCCTTGATAAAATGTCCACTTAGATTTTCGTATTGCCTCTTTAAGTTTCTAAGCAAGCTCTGTTCAAAATTCAGACAGGAATGCAATGCAGATAGACATCTGACAATGTGCAGACACTTATTATCCAATGCGGACTGTTTGTTATTAGGGACTTTTGGACCTTGTTATGACTTTCAGCCGGTGATTTGAAAGCACATTTTTTAAGAAAGGTCTCTTAAAGAGAAAGGACCCTCTCGGGAAGGTTATCTACTTCCGATTGACCAACAAAATGACATAGAACTTGAACAGTATTATATCAATAGAATGTACATAGCAATTACAAAATCCTTTTTGTAATAAAGAAACATATGAAATAGTCTGTGAAATTTTGCGCACATACTGGGATAGGTATTCTGTCAAAGTAAATCCGAAAATTCGGCTAACATAGTTATGCTGCATACACAGTAATATTCAGAATTTAGAGCTAAGTCCGCTTACAACTTCGGAACACTATCAGATTCCGACACTAATGGCGCGATGAAGTACAATGGAGGGTCATATACCGCAGAATGACAGCATCGTCCTGCAAGAAATCAACAGCAGATTCCGGCAAGCATTATCCCATTTCGCAGTGATTGAGAGTGAAAAGAAAGGTGATAAAAATAACTAGCAATTATTTCGCACATAATATAAGCACGTCAGATCTCATAATTTCATCTTTAATTAATTTTGTACAAATCTGATTAAATTCCCATCGATGATAATTAACAAGAGTTTGAGCTGGACTTTCATGAATGTAAAAACAAGCATGTCGCAGAGACGATGGAATTCGCTCCCATCGAAGGCATTGATGTCACTCATGAAGTGCAATGGCATCTGAAATATGTCAGTGAAAGTCGATGGCTGTGATCGAGGCATTCCATCTCATTTCGGATGACGAGGGGGCGCAGGTAGCTGACTACTCGCTTGCCTTCAATTTGCATGATGATGAAGTACCACAAGCGCGAAGATGCAAAATGATACCTCCTCATGCACCGTCCGCCCCCGAGCGCCAACCCTGGCTTGCTGTGACGACTTTACACAGGAGGAATACGACAGGCCTCCTGCTGCCGCTTTGAGGATGCTTGGCTGCTCAAGCTTGTCATGTTTGGCGCGCGCTGATGGAAGAATGGTACCGTAGAATCCTGTGCTTATGATAAGTCGAATTCCTGCTGTGCAATTTCATTTGAGCTGACATTGCTTCGGAAGAATCAACTCTGCACGGATCTAAGGTAACTCAAAGCTCCACTTTCGACGATAATAAGAAATCTCTCTCAATAGGAGGTCAATCCTCTATCTCAATCTTGTATCACGTACCTACTTTCCTTCTCATAACCGAAGACAAAATCTCAAGCAGTCAGTTGATTAGTATGTACTTATACTTGATCGCCACTTCACTTTCCGACCTTCATTTTCGTATATCACATACTTGTGACCTACATTTTTATTCTATTCATCATTCGGCATTAGCATTCGTTAAACTTTAATAACCTCCAGATTTCTCGCATAAAGGTCTACAGCTTTTGTATCTTAAGTTTGTTAAACCTCTCCTAAGTTATCCATGCTGCTTTAAGCACTGTTAGGACAAGAGTCACCTTCATTAGGCTCCATGGAAGCGGACATTTCTACCGATCGGGCGATTATCGAATACATTTGCATTTATACAACCGCTGAAAGAAGACTGTATGGAATAACTGAGGGTATTTCAAGGAGCAAGCGGACATCCATCGAACAATTGTCCAACGTTGTTTACGTGGTGCTTTGTTTTGAAGGCAGTTTGTAAAAGCATACTGTGGAAAAGATACCAAACCAGCAGTCGTCCAAAGCAAGAGAACTACAAATTGCAATTATATTAACACATGATAGATTATTAATACAGGAGCATTGTACAAGAACTTATTAGACAGAATTCCCTGACAAAGTAAACAGTGGAATAGATAGTGCATTTATATTATTAAGCTTACGCAAACTAATGATATTTGAACAGGATTGAGTGATATTGCAAAGGTGCGTCAATTTCCATCACTTTTGAAGTACGCAAAGCTATTATGACCGATTCATAGACTAATTCATTAATATGCAATTAATTGTTCCCTAAACTTTTCAATGGTTGTTTTATTGATTCCCTCTATGTGTAAATTACTTGTACTTGTTCTGTTGCAGTAACCTTTGCTATCTTTGATTCGATTACTTTGATAATATGAACAGTTATTTCTCCAAAGTTTCAATTTTTAAGGTCATCAGATGAAGGTTATCATCAATTACACGAAAGTAATTGAGCATTAATATTATTCTCAATTAATGAAAATTAATAAAATGGTGAGCATTTAATATTATGCGTCAGTGCTCGATACATGCTATTGCTAGTATATATTGTTGTATTGTATATACTACAGTGTTATGTTGTGGAAGCCTGACGAGCTTCAAAAGCGTAAATTTAATATGAAAGAACATCAAAATTACTATGAAAGATATCTCAACATTCCATCACTATAAAATCAAAGCTACAATTGAAGTTGTAGTTCTTTAATTGAACAGAACAAAAGGTCAAGCAAATAATGACGCTGTTATTCTTTTGAAGTACGGAAGTGAAAGATTTTTGTGCCATACTTTAGCCATTTGGAATAATACTCACAACTTTAACCAACAAAGAATCATTTCACTTTTGCTTTGATGAAGAATACTTGACTTTGAAAGAGCAAAGTAGGAATTTTTGCTTGATCAAATATAGATAAACGTTCAATTGTCTTTGAATATGATACGGTCTGGCTTCAAAAATATTTGTGCAATCGAAACATTGAACAAAATGTTCATCATTGCTATTTGAAGATGTTAATTGATTAATTGATCATTTTATTTATAAAAGTCAGCTGTTAAATACATGGATGCCGCTTCTCTCAGATCTAACCTGTCCGATATATTTCCCACTCTGTAATCCATTGTCTCACAACTGTTGTTCTCTCGATTCCCAAGAAACATGCTCCCTATCCTGCAGCGTACCAGCATGATAAACGGAATAAATCTACCATCTGATTTGTCTGCAATAGTCACGTTTACATGGGCAAAGGTATCTAAATAATGTGAGTCATCTGGAGTTTATGAGGAGGCCATGAGTGGGGAATTTATGGAAACCACTCAATCAACGATTTGATCGGGATGTCTTCTTCAATAACTATAATTCTATGATCATGGAAACAGCTGCATTTTCCTCATGTTAGAGAAGCAGCAAGGAGGATTCTAACTAACATGAAGATGTTCTCAGTGGACAAAAGGGCGTTTAACAGATTGATATGTTGCTCACACTTCCCTAAATGCGACATTTCTGCTGAGGTCAAAACTTGAAAATCTGCAACGATGATTACAATTTCTCATGCTCATTTCCTTTGTTATTTTGATAGAGAAATCTTTTTTGGACATGTCGATTTTAATAACAACAATTGAAGATAGCATAGGATAAATGGATGGCATAGCAATCACAGTGAAGCGCATAGATAAGAAATACTTAGAAGCTTGTCTTCGGGAGGAAACGTTCACTTCTTCTCGAAAGAATGCTATATTTATATGCCTATTTAGAGGTCAGCAATGATCCAATTGGAGGTCGCGTAAGCGACCTCCAGTTGGATCATTGATGACCAAGAAATAGGCATATATAATTACATTGCTCAGGTTATCTATGATACTATACAGAACTATGCCCAGTGTGATGTATCATGGACGCCTAGATATATGAAGCACCATATTTCATTTCATTTTACTCTGTGTCAATTAAGACAATATATCTAGCTTATGTGTGCTTCATATATCTAGGCGTCCATGGAAACCTGAAATCTTGTTGGTGTAACATTTATCTGGTTACTGTTGGTGTAACATTTAACATTGCTTTGTGCAAACATAATTACTGTAGAACAAAATCCGAAACAATTTTAAGAACAAAGTTCTTAGTATAACCATTGCATTCAAAAACTTTTCAGAATTTTCTCAATTTCATCATGAAATATATTCCAATTGCTGGCTACCGTATATGCTCTACTCAGCATTCCAATAACCAGACCCCGGTGCCACGCTCTTGGACAGTTTGCTTCAAAATTTAATAGCACATTTGTGAACGTTTCTTTTCTAAAGATGCTAGTTTCCAAATTATTCGTACTATTTATTTTAACATCCAAGAATGCTATACTATTGCCTCCAATATCTACAGTAAATTTTATCGCTGTCGCAGATTGCTGATAATTGTGATAGACTAGTGGTTGAAGCTCAGATTAAATATGTACAAAAAATGATTAAACATGACACCAAACAAATTGATGAGATTACTTGCAAAATTAAGGATCAATTGTCCTGGTTTAGACTTGTGGTCTTGAAACTGATAGTGATACGTAATATTCAACCTAAGTTGAAGGAGGTTGAAAATAAACATAATGATAAACTAAAACGGTTATGGTTAAATAATCGGATCAAATCTCCGGATTGCCTTGTTAATCTAAGTACCTATGAATTAACCCTACCTAAAAGAGCGTGAAGCACTAAGGTTTGGCCTTAAACATAGTGTGATTCCTAAAAATATTTGTAATGATAAGATTAAATACCAATTAGAAAAAGCTATTGCTGTTAACATTAAAAATGAAAATGAATTTAATTTAACACCAGTGGTAAAACGTGAAATTCAGGAAGCTGCAACTCACTTCTTTAAAGCTGGAAAAAAGATATGTAATGATAAATACAATCGTGAAACCCACAAAGTACTGGAAAAGTTGGCGAAACGCAAGGATATAGAAGTGTGTTCCTTTGATAAGGGGAATGGATTGGTGATAGTCAACTCATTTGAGTACAACAAAAAAATGAGTGATATTCTAAAAGACGTAACTAAATTCCAAAAAATTGAATATGATGAGGATGACATTCGCAAACATCCGACAGTAACCGAGGAAGGCAGATTGTATCGTTACATTTATAAGTATTTGCGTAGATATATTGATGAGAAAGCGTACAAGTTTATTAGTCCTTCTGGCAGTGAGCCCGGTAGGCTCTATGGTACTGTGAAAGTGCACAAAGATAACAAACCTATGGGACCAATAATAAGTACTATTGGCTCTGCAAGTTACAATTTGGCAACATTTTTAGATAATCTAATAAAACCACATGTAAATTCTAAACATATGTTGAATTCTACCCCTCACTTGATAGAAGAAATTAATAAAAATCAAGAACTTTTTCATGACAAACATATTTTAATTAGTTATGATGTTGAATCACTGTTCACGAACATACCTGTAAATGAAACAATTGAGCTGGCGGCTAATTTAGTCTATGATAAGAATTCAACTAATAAGCCTTTGTTTGGCAGGGATGTATTTAAAGAACTGTGCCTGTTTGCCACGAGTGGTCAATTTTTATTTAATGACCAAATGTTTAAGCAGATAGATGGTGTAAGTATGGGTTCCCCCCTTGCTCCTACACTCGCAAATCTATTTTTGTCACATATGGAACAAAATTGGATGAATGAAGAATGCAGTCCACTTTATTACGCAAGATATGTAGATGATTGCATTTGCGTTTTTGATGATATAAAGAAAGTAGAACGGTTTCACCAATTTTTAAGTAGACAACACAAAAATTTAAAATTTACTGTAGATATTGGAGGCAATAGTATAGCATTCTTGGATGTTAAAATAAATAGTACGAATAATTTGGAAACTAGCATCTTTAGAAAAGAAACGTTCACAAATGTGCTATTAAATTTTGAAGCAAACTGTCCAAGAGCGTGGCACCGGGGTCTGGTTATTGGAATGCTGAGTAGAGCATATACGGTAGCCAGCAATTGGAATATATTTCATGATGAAATTGAGAAAATTCTGAAAAGTTTTGAATAATTACTGTAGCCTTATCATTATTGTTATTATAATTACCTTAGCCATTTGATGACCGCTTTTTTCATCATTGTTGACCGCTTATTAGCAAATAGTACCATAGATAGTCTGAACAATGTAGCTTTTCATTTTGTGAAGCTTAGATGTCTATTGTTCATTATGAAATTGATGGCTATACCGCGAAATCTATGAATGAGCTAATCCAGGGACTATATTGATATCTTGGTAGTCTCTGGCTAATCATTGTTACACAAGACAAGTTAACTGCGGGAGGAAAAGTTGATTTTTCCTCCCGCCAGTTTGCATTTAACAACAATGAAATTAAATAAACAATAGATCAAATTGCCATGCAAAAGATGTGCGGCTGGTAGGATTCGAACCTACGACCAAGGTTAACTAGACCTGTGCTCTAACCAACCGAGCTACGATCCACTTACGCGACTCTGTCAGTTGGCAGGATCAAACCCTCACCACCACACATCAGTTGTCAAGGCAATAATAATCAATGAATAAATAATTCGTCACAGTTGTGACCGCCGACATTAAGGCAAGTAGCGGGGATCGATTGTCCACCAAAGCATCTTAAGCCATGTCGAGAATGTCGCCATAGAAGAGATATATTTTCACTCCCACACAAAATGAAAATGTTTTTTTCGTGCTACTGCTCTGAACTATTTTGTAGCCAGTTGGCATTAACTGATTGATAGGCCTACACACCAGGGTTGGAAACGGCCGCTTATTCAAATTGGACTTGCGTCGACGATTGACGACAATTATTCTAGAATTAATTGTCTAATCAGTTAAAATAGAACTGCAACATTGTAGGAGTATGATAATTGCAAAGATGATAAGGCAAACATTGCGAACCGTTTCTTGAAAATTATTCATCAAATTATTATTCAAAGGGCTGCCAGAACCGTGCAATATCACTGAAAGTTGGATTCAGATAACAAATCACTATCAACCAATTTGCAACTGCCTGTTACACATGTAGGCCTACTACAACCTGACCTCAACAATTATTATACTTATTTGATAAAAAAGTTCTTTTCTTGAAAGACAAGCGAACATTCGGGGCAATCCACTCCCATAACCTCGCTTGTGGTGCAACATTGTGATGGCAATTAGTTGATTTATTCTTTGCCTGATGCTTGAATGATTTGCAGATCCTATATTTTCGATCATTACACATACAGCATAATTTTATAAAGAACTGTATACCTTTTTGTTCTTATTTAATCACAAGAAGATATGATGTCCCATATAATGAATTCTTGAAATTGTGAAGATAGACATGTATTACCGAATAAAACAGGCTGTACATTTAGTTCTAAACAGCGCACTTACTTGATTCATATGCTATGCCATTAAGTTTGTAGTTAATACAGCATCGATATCAATGCGAAAATCTAAATTTGATTTAATTTACAAGTAAGTCACCCCATGTCACACCATGTGCAAAGGGTGACATAATAGATTTTGTAGACAAGATTTATCGCAATTTCGAAGAAAACAATGGCAGTTGAACACACTTTCCGTTATAAAATAAAAATCATTTTTTGCTTTCATGCTAAGCATATGCCGTAAATCAAGAAAAACGTGATAAATTTGCTTAATAAGTGATTAAAATCACACTTGCCAAGTACCCCATTCTTATATTTGCCTTAACTGAGAGATGACAGCATTACACCCTAGAGTCTTCTAGATTTCAATGTTGAGAAGAGGAAAGGGCATTATCTTTTCAGCACATCCCATTTGCGAACAGCTGGACACTCATCGGCATCTGTATGAGCACTTTATACCGTTTCATCGCCTGTATTGAGGAAGGAACAATAAAGATAGGAAGGGCGACACATCTTCAATCATTGACACGTCAGCCAGCTAACACAGATGTGGAGACTCTTGCTGTGCTCAAGCCGGGAAATTGTTGCTGTTCCCAGCAGCAGTACGTGAAGAAGTGTTGAGTCAAAGATGAGGGGCTGAGTGTGCACCATGATGGCTCCACCGTCTAAAAGAATTGTAATTATTTTGATCTTGGAGGAAGCAGCTGGCTTCTCTGCAGAGGATACATGTGGGTCGGCGGTCAGCTGCCCTACTGCAACCCATCCAAGACACACGCACGTAAAGTATGAGCATGCTGGCGTGTCGAGTCTTGTATCGAGAGCTGCACAACTAAGACAATTGTCATCCCAATCCGAGTATATACTGCGAAGGAAATAAATTAACAAAATCAGTTGGCTTGTGTGAGGGGATCTGTGACAGTTAACTCCCAGCCTGCCCCTCAACCAGTCGGTCCTTCTTATTCCCCTTTTTCTAATTCTCAAGACAAATTGTAGCACTTCCAACTTGTCTCGTTGTGTGTATTGCTGACAGTCAATGTCGGCTGAGGAAGTACTCCTCGCGTCTATAAATCTATCAGGTTTGCAGAGCGAGTGGTGTCTCCGTGCGGGTTGCAGATACCAATTATCACGATCACATGGATCTTCTTAATTATCACGATTTTTGTGATATATTCTACAACTAATTGTTAATAAGTTATTTTAATTTATTAAGTACTGCCAACAGCAATGACGATGTAAAAGCTGACGCTCAGTCAATGAAACCCATTGTCTGTGCTTTTATTCTTCTCTGTCTGTATGTTTACAAGAGAAAAACATTTTTACATTCCATTAGTAAGCCTTGCCAATTTCAAGTTTTTTCAGTGGAAAACTAATCATCAAACTTCTGCATTACCGCATTATTTGTTTATCGCGAAATTCCGCTCCCAGCTATCTCCTTTTTCTGTCTCTAAATTGTAATCAACTGGTGAGATAGCTTCGCAGCTTCAAATTCTGGTTTGGATTATAAACCTGAGACAAATTTTATCGCTTATTTTGACATGTTTGCGCATTAATTTTCTGGTCGACTCCACCTTCCAGTATAATTTTAAATTCTTTACAAACTTCTCACGTATGATGCTTCAGCTTTTCAGGATGACCCTTTCATCAAGATGAATTCTTTAGAATAATTTTAATTCTCTTATCGCTCATGGATGTTTGCAACCAATTGATCTCAACATCAAACAATGGGAAACAATAATCAACTCCTCACTATTTTTGAAATGTCAGTAGCTCTGATATGTACGTGCTAGCTCGTTTTCGAAGACTCTTACTCCTTAAATCCTAGATTTCTTTTGAATATCGAAAGAGAATGACAGCTATTAAGTCAATACAAGGCACCAACACCCTTGATTCCCCGACCGCACTCGCCTGACCTAGGAATCGAACCGAAGTCCGCGGTGGAAACGAGCTCTCACCTTCTTCACTAGGCCACGCTGACGGTTCAAAAGGAATGCGAGTGAAGGCAGAACTCATCTCTAAGTGATATCGACAGCATATTACACCACAGTAGCGGTCAATTCACGTCATTTACACCACAGTTTTCTTACAGCTGTCGGTAGAAACTGTGGAATAAAATGTCATACACCGACAGTTTTAATCATAGAAATCTGATTGATTTCAAGGATTAAGTTCCATAGCGAAGACGTTTCTGCTTTTCTGTATTGAAGAACGAGTTTATTAAAATACCACCGGCGACACTGATGCAGTTGATGAGATATCTATGATTTTGACGACCGTCCGTGGACCTCTTACAGCGTTGATATTTCTCGGACTGAAATACATATGTATATAACAACCTAGGAATCGAACCGAAGTCCGCGGTGGTCAGGCGAGTGCGGTCGGGGAATCAAGGGTGTTGGTGTCTTGTATTGACTTAATAGCTGTCATTCTCTTTCGATTTTCAATGAACTGCGACAGACCTTTGTTGTCAAGATTTCTTTTATCTATTTTTTTGTCGACTCCGATGATGCACTTCCATGCTGTATCGCGGTTGCTTTTCGGAAGCTGCTTGGAATTCATCGAGCTCGTCATTTTTACATTTGTAATTATATCTCCGTTGAGTTACAACGAATTTTGTCTATTTTAAGAATCCATTGAGATCAGTGCGCAAGTTTACTGACCATCGTTATACAATCAATTCATTTAAAATTATAAACTAATCTTATTTTCACCTTGAAGCGTTTCGAATGTCTAAAGCGACAAGCACGCGCTTTTGTACCTCCATTTACAAGGCCAGTTTTTAAAGTCCAGATTCCTGTTTTTACGTTCATTATTCGGTATTTTTATTACTGAGCTATTTCTTTTACATTTTACAAATCCTTGAGCTTTTCAGTATAGTTTTAGCGATTATCACAAACTTCAATCAATTTATCATTTGCAATTGTTACTTCCATTAGAATCACGAAATATCTAATTTTTTTATACATACATTCGGTCTTCGTGCTTTATCCTCATAAAGTATTCGAAATAAGTGCTCTATGTAACACATCTTGACGTCCTTATGATATCTCATTTATAAAGATGTCCTATTTAACATATGTTTTTAATGAGAATTTACAAGGTGATCGCATTGCAATTGAATCATTTGACTAATTTGATGTGTTAAATTGAGAATATATATTCATCTAAATTATAATGGTGCGTGGAGCTGATTGATCATCGAATATTAAGACTCATTCAGCTAAGTTTCTTTAGATTATTATATTAATTTCATGCAATAGCTTTGTAATGATGATTGAAGCAAATTTTGAATAATAAATCTAACACATACAGATGAATTTCATGTATGGATTCATTGATACAATAAATCAAAAACAAGCTAACTGACAAAGTAATAATTCATTGGTTTGAAATCTCATATTTACAATTTTGATTGTTTTAAGTTGTACAGAAACTTTCAGAATGTTATAGTTTGATGTTTATTTTTCTTCAACCAGCATTTAACATTTGACAAACTTTTAAGCCTGTATGACTTTCTTCCTCTGTCTTGAAACTGTAGAGAAGTCAATGTACACAAATTGAAGGAAGGGGTCGAAGTTGTGATACGTGCACTGTAAAGAAAGCCAAAAAAACAAAATTTAAAACTGTTGCTGTCTGAGACGTGGAAATGAAAGCAAAAAATCTTTCATGAGTAGTGCGAAATCTATGGCATTAGCATCGAATATTTATGACTAGCTTGACATTGGCTAGAAATCTGGGATATGTTCGCGACCAATATGTGCAGAGCACGTCATAAACGAATTGTTCAAAGTCACCACCATTGGGAAGACCTTAAGAACATTTAAATTGTGCGCGCAGAGCACACCATAGTGACTTCGAACAATGTAATGAATTTCACTGTGAACGCGAAAGGGTTAAAGAAGACTGTGACTTTTTACTGCAAAATCTTCTTCATTGAAAGTCGGTGCTATGCCACAGAAACAAAGTTGACAATTAGTACTAAAAGTTATTCTTCTGATAATTGCTGACACAAGTGTCTTATCTCTGCTCCTTGAGTTCTTTGTTTCTTCCTTAATTGATTTCGATTTTTGAATTTTGTTTATCTTTACAGCAAACAATCATTTCATGTGTAGCAATAGCTATAATCTATTTACTATTACCAACTATTTCTTGGTCTCCCAAGTCTTGCTAATTTGAATACCGCTTTAACATATTCACCCATTGGTGCTCTCGAATTTCAGTTTTGACGAGATACATGAATATCTCGATGTTAAATCACCTCCATGTGCCGTAGACGTAAATTATGTATGGAATATAATGTTGTCTAAATTAAAAGCATTAAATGAAACATTTTATTTCTCTGTTTTCTAAATTAAATGAAGAACCTGATACATATAGTCCTATTGATCTAAGCAGCTAAAGTATTCTGTATTTCGGGTTATGTTGCTGCAAGTGTCGGCAAACAATGCGCAGAATGCAAATCCCTCTCTAGTTTCTGATTCTGAAGCTCCATTTCCACAGCTGGATGATATAGATAAAAAATTGTGAAATTTCTAACGAGTATTTTACTGGTGAATCGATAAATTAAGTAATTTCAGGGAATACTTTATGTTGCAAGGGGTATTACATTCTCGTGAGAGCTTTCATGTTTTTTAACTGAGTAGCAAGGAAGCATTTCAAGGATCATTCGGAATCTTTCGTAAAAGAGGAAAATCATTGCAAAATACAAAAGCAGCGTGGCATTTTTCTTTCTTTCTTGGTACATCTATATTTTGTAAAGTTCGATGGAATTGTTTTTGATTACTTGATTACTTTCTTGGTATAGTTGACCTCCAGTGGTATTACCTGGATATCTGCGATCAGTCCATAAATTTCTGGCTGTCCATGTGCCGACCTTTTCGAAATGTTTGGCGTTAAAAATTGTTCTTGCAATATCTATTTCCATGTTATCTTGCTTTATGCTTCTATTTATATTTTTCCTATGTTAGTGATTACGTGTCATTCAATTCACAAATTCAAACTCAATTAATTGCACAAGAATATATGAAATATTTTTGATGTTTACTATTTGCTTTATATATTCACGCGTCTTGTTTACAAGTGCCATGCAATATAGCCTACAAGAAACATCATTTCCTTGGTATCTGAATATCGCGAATACACAGTCCGTTTGATAACTAACTGGAGGCCTAAGTAAAATACCTCATTAGCAAAGGATTTTTGAAATTGTGTAGCAAGCAAGTAGCAAATTCTAACTTAAGTTCATCTGCATGATTACAAATCTTATTCAAATATGTTTCTTCAGAAGACTTGCTCTCATAAGCTCTTACGAATTTTGTAATGCAAGTCTTTTGGTGCATCCCAATTCCCGAAAGCTTGAGATATGAAATTCGCAAGAAAGCAAATCATCTAAAGAAATTTATTTTAATTGCATGCGTGACATAAACTTTATCACACAAAATCGAGTTGCTGCTGTCAATATTGAAAATGGCATCTGTCAGAGGCTCTTTTGGATTCTTTGGGACAAAGATTCTGTTGTCATCACTTAAAGAAAGTGCTCGGCACTAGCGATTAAATTAAGACCATGCGATCATTCACAGTCATATTTTTTGGTAGAGCAAGAACTATCTATTTTCTTCGTGTGGTAAATATAGTTAATACGTTCTGTGTTATCTCAAACAAAACGAATGGTCTCCGATGTCAACATCTTGATATCTTACTATAGACTTATAGAGTAAAGATGCCTTTGTGATGTAAATATATAATTTTATATAAATATGCGTCAATCTTTTGTGCAGAAAACACCAAGTGCATGCAAAATGAACTATTTTCTATGAACATTTGAAGGGTTGCTTTCTAATACACGCTATATTTCATTTTTTCCGAATCATGCACTTAATATTCAGACAATCACACAAAATATTCACAGAATTCAGAGCACTTGTGAAGCTACTGCATTCACCATCAATCATGCTCATGAATTTTTCAATATCATCTGCAAGTGCCTACATAACTTCAGAAATTTCATTTGATTGTCAATACTTTACATAAAGTTCCACCTTATTAATGCTAAGAGATAGATTCCGATCATTTCCGGTAGCCAAGTCATCCGTTTTAAAAACATAAAGTTGATTCTTGATTCTCTAACGGTCAAAAGATTAATACCATTGTTCCATAGCGTTAAACAGGATTCTGAAAATAGCCAGAATTATGTATAGATATTTTTATGATAAAACTAAACATTGCGCAATGAGATGGCGTGGCATAAATGACATTTCTGTTAACAATGGGATGCCCGCAGCGCATCGAATGTTCGTCCATTCTTGACGGAAATTATGCTATCCGAACAATGCGCTGCTTGAAAGAACGCACGTCTACCAAACATAAAACGCCCAGTTGCTATCGAGGATTTTCCAATTTCTAGATGGAATCAAGTTGAGGTATGATGACTGGGGGCACGTCAACATCTCCTTTTCTATTCGACCCTCATTGTTATCTGGGTCAGACTGATCTTTGCGCTCAAGTCCCTCCGGCATTTGGCAAAACTCCAACGATAATGAGATTCTGCTGGGCTGAGAGCCAAGTTTCGGCCCCTCTTGCTCAATCGGCATCTCCCCATCAATGGCTTGGCTTTCTGCCCACGTATCAGATCAGACCAACCTCCTGGCTGCTAGCCAATGAATGAATGGGTGAAGGATAAATGTGAAGACTTGTGAATAGACAATCATACTCAAATAGATAAACGCGAAAGTCTCTGTTTACTCTTCATCAGTTGTAGCTACTCAGGAGAGGCGGCCTTCTATAGAACATTCTGTGCCTTTACATTTTTTTACATATTCTCTTTTTGGAGTACGGACTACTGAGCAGGTGGTGAGTTCATATTGGGTCACATTTAACGTATAACTTGTCCTTGCCAGCAACTGTAGAGTATGAATATTTTGTGATATCAAGTCACCTACATCAGCTGATTGTGACTGATGAGTTCTGACACAGGTACGTCCTGGGTACTATTCGACTTCATATGCATGGCTACTCTGGAGAGCTGTTTTAATGTAACTTGAAATTGAGTTGTGTAATTATCACAATCATAGGCAAGTTCGCTTTATGCTGCTTTGTTGCAATAATTGCATATTCTTAACCTATGTATTATGGACATTTACTTGCTCGCAATCTGCCATCTAGCTCATATTAATAAATAATATCGCCTAAGTGCTTCTATACATGCAGCTCCTCAAAATATTTAGCACATTATCAAAGTTATCGATTGTTCTGATCATCAATATAAAGAGATACACGCACATATAATTTCAAATGAAGATGTTCGAAATATACATATTTATATTGTATTGAAGATGTACATATTTATACAGACTAGTCATCAACCATAAACCATTTTCATAATTTGTTATAACAATTTACAATCAATTACAATCATTTTGTTTTCTGTTTAACCAATAGGTGATAAATATGATGATTAATTATAACTTAGTGCAGGCACATTTCATATTTTGCTGTTTTTACTTTGTACATGAAAAACTAAATAATTCGCAAACAATCACTTGATTGTTTTACCTTCCAACCCACAGACTCCTAGACTCAGGACATATCCAGGAGTCTGTGAACTTGTCCATTGAATTATCAAATTCATGAATTTAATGATTTATTTATTTGTATAGAAAACCAAGTGCAAAGAACTTGGAATTTTCAGAATCCGAAAATAAAGTTAACTAAAAATGGTGGCTATCAATTTCCAGAGACATTTGTCCTTGCTTCTGAACCTATGCTTATAATTTGATGCACGGTATTCAATTTGTCAGGTTATGCAGCATATCATCAGGGATATGATGAAGGCATTTTCTCTTTTAAAGCATACAATAGACTTTCTTTTGTCAGTTATGTAATTGGCATTTTCACTGTTTGCTTCCAGTAATTATGAGATATGTGGAGTATATTTCTCCTGTCATGAGAACAATTGAAAGATGAAAAATCCGTTTCTTTATTACTGAACATGTTGGTATACAGACCAAAGAACAAAAACATGCTGACTTTCTTGCTTTTTCATCTAATGCTTGTTGTAGCGTTTAAGCACGAAGGTACATCGTGTCATATTGATCAATTTGACTTTTGGGTGATTCGTCGAATAGAAAGAAGCGCAAACTTTGTTGACTCGATTTGTATATGACGACGAGACAGCTGTGCTCAGCGATAGAACAATAGAACAAGTAGGTGTCTGATGTTTGCTCATATATCACATCGGAAACTCGGTATTAGGGACGTCACTTCATCTTGTTGCTGTTAAAGGCATCGATTTGTTGCTTCAATGGTTGCATTGCTTAGGGTGCTCGAAATCATTATTGAAAGGATAAGGACAAGGAGGAGGAGCAGAAGGGAGGAGCATTAGCCTTGTAGGAATCGAAATTAATGGGGAAGAAGATTTAGATCACCAGCTGCGGTTGGAAGCTCTGCGCTCGATGTGCCTCAGTGTTTGCGTTTGGGTGACTCGGGAAGGGAACGGTTGATTCGAGAAACTAAGTCTTACACCTAATTGCACGTTGAGCAGCATGACTATCGGAGATTATCGAGCAAACATGCGCCATTTCGAGGAAGAGCTGTTACTTCTTCCCAAATGAAGGAAGAAGCGGTGATTGTATTTATTCGTGTATGTTTACTCATTCATAAGATAAGTAGACATATAGGAAGCTATTGGGGATACGTGGTCTTGAAGATTCAATATTGATTAGCAAAACATCTTCGTTTGTTAATAATCGGTTGTCAATAGGACGAAGTTTCTCCTTCGCTAATAATTTTCCAACGCCGTTTCAAATGTTCTAAAGGAGGGTTGCCGTCAGCGTTAGAATCAATGTATGGAAGACGAAATGTTTATTGAGCAGACATTCCTCAATTTTTTTCGTGAATCATGAATAGCATTTAATTATCCATTGAGCGACAAAGTGCGATTTTTTGAATTATTGAAAACTTTCAGAATTAAACCAGCCCGTAATTGATTACTGCTCAAATGCTTTCATAAAAATATTTCTTGAGAAAACAATTAAACGCTGCGAAATGCTGGCGTTATTTTGTGAAGGATTTTTTATTATAATTAAGATATTTGTATATGCATAAGCGCATGTCACAATACAATGCATTGGCAAATTTCAAATTTAACTCACCTCTGCAAATTTCAAGACATAGTTTTGTAAGAATTAGAGCATGGGATTCTCAACATTGGTTATATCGATGAGATTTCTTAGCAATCTTTTTCTCAGAAGGACGATGACATCATTGATTGTTCGTTCAAAGATTAAGAGATGAGCCTTTTTCTATGGTAGTATTTCCATTCTAGAAACTTCCGTTTATTTTTTCATATGTTAAATATTGAGCTTTTACTTATAAAGTTTTAGAATGAATACAATTTGCAGTATAATTTTAGTTTTTCTGTTGCACGAATTCTCTCTTTCTACTTTAATCCAAACTGCTCTTTTATATCACTGTAGATATACCATTTTGCAATTTCTATCCCTAAAATAATTGAATTGACTTTGACTGCAGTTACAGATTATAGCTTCAAATTTGTCTATCACTGCTAGAATCACCATGAAATTAATGATAAACATTTCATGGAAGTCAGATAAGTACTTGTTGTAGAGGCAACAGTTTGAAGCTTGAGCTCTGTCTTTTAATCAGGCGCTGGTGAGATACAATGACTGATTCTCCTCAATGCGTTATCAAGAGTACGTGCATTTATTATTTGTTTAATCTCATCTGCTGTTATTTGAAATGATCCGATAATTTCTTCGGACTCATCCCTTCTTTATCACCAAGTTTTCCGTTTTCAAGAAGTAGCGGTTTACATGGATAGAAAAATCCCTGACACAAGTGAATGAAGTTTTGTTGCAGTTGATTACTTCAAATGGTTACAATAAATTTGAAGTCCATATATGTACTAGATATAACCTATAAGCATCGACATTTTTCGTTATTTCAGTAAAGAACGTCAACTGAAAAATGTCATACATGCTGCTTTTTTGTTTACTTCAAAAATTCCCTTTCTACAGCCAAATTTCATGTAGTGAAGGGAATGAAAACTTTCGAATGTACATTTTGTTCTGGGTATGATATACGTGGTGTGATCCAAAATGTCCCGGACTAACCTACTTGCAGATAACCTGTGATAACGAATACTACTTCAGATGTAAATTTAGGTCTTTAAGGCATGAGAAATATGGTCGCCGAAATTTTTCCGGTCAGTTTTCTATTTTTTCAAAATTTTCAAACATTTTTGTCTGAATTTCAAGATTTTCCTATAAATTCTAGCGATTTAGAATTAATATATTTAGATTAACTTGACAGTTAAGCTATCACTAATAACCTGACTAATAATTAACGGAAAAACAAATGTTTTGTTCCAGAAAACAGTTTACTTTTCAATGTATGAGCCGTTAGCATTCGTCACTTTTTGCCAACGAAGTCTCAATTCACAAAAAGCTTTATGAAAAAATTCCGGTGTCAAAGAATCAAAAAACTCAGTAACTGCATCCCGCAGTTCAACTGGCGATTCAAAATGGTGTCCACGAAGATGCTTTTTGAGGAATCTAAACAGATAGAAGTCACTTGGGGCCAAGTCAGGTGAATAAGGAGGATGGCTCAATAGTTGAAATCCGTTTCTCGTTAAGGCATTGGTTGTCTCCTGCGAGGTGTGAATCGGAGCATTGTCATAAAGCAAGTAGAGGGGAATGTTTCGTGGCTTTCTTATTTTCTTCCTCGCTTCAGATAACAGATCGGAATAATATTCGCTATTGATTCTTACTCCTTTATCCGCAAAGTCAACCAGTTGGATTCCCGAAGCGTTCCAAAAGACCGTCAGCATCAACGACCGGCGATGTGATGTTCCGGATCGCATTTTCAAAGGGGCAGACTCGCCTGATTTTCGCCACTCTGCAGATTCTCGCTTACTTTGAGGCAGATACAAACTTAAAGGTGTTTCATCCTCTGTAAGGATGCAGTTCAGAAACTGATCTCCGTGCATTTCGAGGAGATCCAAATTTGACTGTGCCGCCAGAAGTCTGTTCTCCTTCATTTCAGGTGACAGAAACTTCGGTACGAAACGTGATGCCAGTTTGCGATATCCAAGTCTTTCGATGATGTCATGACAGGAGTGATAACTGATTCGCAACTCTCTTGACAACTCACGGATGGTTATCCTTCTGTGTGCTGTAATCACTTCATCGCACTGACTCGATTTCTCTTCCGGAATCTCCTGCGGCCGACCAACAGTTGAAAAATCTTGCTCCACAGATTGTCTTCCGCGTTTAAATTCGCTTATCCAGAAATAAGCAGTAGTTCTCGATGGAGCTTTGCTTCCATATGCCAGGCTTAATTCCTTTAGAATGTCACCATTAGCGAAGCCGCGGATCAGGAGGTATCGTATCACACTGCGATATTCGACTGAAGACACGCTTGTCACATCCATCATGAAAACTGATAGAACAAAGAACCATCGTTGACACGGATTTCTTAATGAATGCGTGCTGAATGAACTTCACTGATTGATATCGTAACACATGAAGCAATTAACAAAAGACGTGCAATATTCATGGCAAAGATATCCGTCAAATAAGGTACAAATCAAAATCAATCTAACTATAACAATAAGACAAATCGGATCTCGATCAATTCAGAAAATACAGAAATTCATGTTAAAATGTAAAAATATTTTTTAAAAATAGAAAACTGACCGGAAAAATTTCGGCGACCATATTTCTCATGCCTTAAAGACCTAAATTTACATCTGAAGTAGTATTCGTTATCACAGGTTATCTGCAAGTAGGTTAGTCCGAGACATTTTGGATCACACCACGTATATTGCAGATTCTGGAAATTCATTTGTTTCTGGCTTCAATAAGATTTCACTTAATTTATTTCAATTTCGTTCGGTTTCAATTCTAGTCCTGATCTCCTTATTCCTCTCATTCTCATCATCTGTAATGCATCTACATGGAATATCTGCTTGGTACAAGGTCAGATATTTTTCCATCACCTTATCATTGAAAACAAGTTGCCGACCGAATTTTCTCGAATTTTATCCACGGTTATATGAAGTTTTCCTGTAATCTCAGTCCGGGCTGTATTCAATAGAAGTTGTATGAACAAAACTTCTTCTTAGTGATTTGCTGGTCCACATTTTTTAGTGATGAAGTACATACATTGTTTACGTTGATGATGAGGCCGATACGACAAGCAAGAAATCGAATAGTGACGCGAACTCGAGACGCAAGAATTCCAATAAGCAGAATTGGAAGCTTATATTGAGTGACGAATGACGATATGCTATTAACCATTTTATTTTTATGGGTAATTTATATATTTATTTTTTGAGTATTGTTTGAGTGATTATCGATTATATCAGAACTGTA
Organism: Prostheceraeus crozeri; assembly: GCA_907163375.1. Taxonomy (NCBI): domain Eukaryota; kingdom Metazoa; phylum Platyhelminthes; order Polycladida; family Euryleptidae; genus Prostheceraeus; species Prostheceraeus crozeri. The sequence continues at coordinate 132,345 of CAJQUW010003943.1, forward strand.
ATACATGCTAAAGATTACATCGAAAATGAGTTCCTTAAACAAGTGTTGCTAATGAAGGAAAGCAACATCGGGGCAATACGATAATGAATAGTTATGATATTTGTTAAATTGATGATCTGAAAAATCAAGAGCTTACAGTAAGACTAGCTTTTGAACAATAATTGTATGACTATCTTTTACAACTCATGTGCGAGTTGTGTTCGATAAATGATTTTGTTCGAAAATGTTCCATACACTACTTGATACTGTACTTACTATTACTAACTTGGAAATCGTCTTAACGCAGTTTTACTGACATTATGCTACCTTATTCATCACATTTTCTACTTACTATCAGTAGAACAGTTCAAGTTGAAGTGTAAATTCTCATTTTATGTTGAAGTACGCAGATGAGTAGATCGATATTTATGGCATCATTATTTTCTTTTATTCATGGATTTGATGCATAGTTTCTCGATGAAGCATTCTTTACACTCATTCTGTTCTTCGTATTGAAATCGACTCAAACTTTCCTTCACATATCTGTCTTTCTCATCCTTTTCTGCCAACCTCTCATGTTTACCTTTTCTGACGACTTTGCACGCAGGGAAGATAAGAGAAAATGTAGAGAAACGCACAATTGTTTCCGATCAATAACCAGCGTTCGATGAATGTGATGGATATTGGCGTTCCCTCTTTACGTGCAACTCTCACGTCTTTTCTCTCTTCTTACTTGACCCGATTACAGGAGCATGCGTCATTAGAGAGAGTCAGGGAGCATATCAATCCTCTTTTGTCTCCTCCTAATACGCAGCTGTCTCGAAATATGTACGTGGTTGAAGCCGATGCTGCTTTATTGGAAATCGTAAAACGTGCTGGGTAATATGAACTATCATAGAAGTTAAATAGCTACATGTCTGATGAACAAAAAATTTGTAGCGAGTGGAGAAACTAATTGCATGGCGTGGCCTTTTTTAGTATGGGGAAATGGGAACTGCTTCTTCTCTGCCTCTATGGAATTTAAGCAAATACGAGCAGGAGTTGCTGAGTCTTTCTATCTTCCAGTCAAAGTAATCTACCGCATGAGAAGAAGAATATATTGGCTCTGCATGTACGCTTTTCGACTCATGTTTTGTTTGCTTGAATGGCATTCAATAAAGTCATTGTGAGATTTGTTTGACAACCTTGAAATTGGAATAACTTCTAATTGAGTTCACACTGTATATGTGGGATAAATGTATTCAGATTCTTTTGTTCTTACTGCTTTCAATTCGATCGATTTTTGTTCAAAATTATTCAATTATTTTATGGTCCTGAGAGTTGGTCAAATTAATTTGTAAATAAAGAAAACTGAAAAGTGAACATTGTCGCTCGATTGAAATTTGTTTCAACTCACACAGTTTATCTTTTTTTAATGATTAGACGGAGATGTAAACTGAGTAACGGAAATTCATTGTACTGTTGAAAATGATGAGTTGCAGAATCACGCATCGTTTATATGCAGTAAAGTGTCTTTTTATCTAATCTCAATTTAATTGTTTCTTTATACCTGTCATGTATTCAAGCGCATTTATAATTATCTTGAATGACATTGAAACTTTTTAAATAAGCTCCCCCGCCGAAAATTATATTTTAGCATGAGCTTGCATAGAATGTGATAACTAGACAGCGACAATTTAGGTGAATCACCTAAAATAACTTCTTTACCTAAATTACGGATATTTTGTAAAAACACCTAAATCACCTAAATGTTGTCATTACGACTAAAACTTGCTATTTGATTAGCTCATCTAATCACATTGGAAAGCATTAAGAAAATCGTGTCAACGAATTGCTTTTAAAATCGGAATAATGAAGACATTAATGAGTGATTCTGGGTAGTGCCACATGTTTCTGGTCATGGTTTCTTATTCTTTTGTATACATTAATAGAGTTTATATTGCATTTGAAATACGAATAATTTTGATCTGTTTGACACATGCAAAATTGTACATTTGAATTGTCAATGCACAATTTGAAACATATATAGGCCTACTTTGTTGTTAATGTTTGATCTGTACAGTTGTTATAGCTTGAAATGAAATCGTTCCGAATCGCGATAAAATCTAGGACTTACTTGTCATTTTCTTTTCTCTAATACGGAGATTATTGTCGCGGCATTTGTTTACAAATTAGTTACCGAAAAAAGCACAATTCATGAATATTAACAAAAAAGATCATCGCTCTCGATGAAGCTAGGTATTTCAATGGATTTTTGATTCACCTAAATAGGCAACCTAAATTTGCAAAATTATTCACCTGAAAAAACCTAAAATGACGAATAATTTCACCTAAGATGTCGGTGTCTAGTGATAACGAAAAACAAGTAGGTAAAAAAGGAGCATTGAAGCCTCCATTTAAAAGAGGTTGGTAGAACCTATAAACTTAAATTCATCTGATGTGCATATCTTTTTATTTCATAGTCACTTTTGACACCTGTCAGACATTATCATATATCATGCATCATCAGATGATGTAGCCTAAGAATAAAGAATGAAAATGTTTTCATCAATGTTATTTTGAGACTGACATGCGAATTGGAAGATAATGTTTCCAAGCTTTCTTGTACCGTCATGGGACATTGTCTAAACTTCAAATGATCTCAACTCCTCATCAGAAAATTTTGGATACTTGTTCAGGCAGCTGTCAGCGACTACTTCATTTTTTGGACAGTTTATGCATTCAACGAGAAACGATGAAAATTTCATTCTGGATTCACAAATGACGACAGCTGCATAAAAATTTACTAAAATAGACACTTGATATTTTGTTGAAAGCATATGCATATCGAATCATTGACCTTTGTGGTTTTGATGTTTAATACGTTGCCTCCACTGATACACGATGCGCAAATTCACTCATTTACAATCTATGCACCGAAGAATTTCTGATTGGCGTTGAATTGTATTAGACAATCAGCATCGTCAAAACTTATATATTTGTTGAGCTTTCTGGCATCATCATTAAATTAATTAATTTCAAATTCTAGCAAGCCAGTTTCTGAATATTCATCGTAAATGCAAACACTGACGTGAATGATGGAAGTTGAATGAATATGTAGGATGGTTAATGAGCAATTAAAATTCTGTACATCATTGCCCAGATGGAAGGCGTATACGTTTGTTATGTTAATAACTGACATCGGAGTATCACAGATATTTCTCAATTGATGCTGACATGTTTACTTTATACGGATGAGTGCATATCTGTCAGGACTGACAAATATAGTATGATGACGGAGTCTTCGCGCGCATCCTGGTCTCATCTTTGATACCGAACTCAGTTGCAGATTGTAGTTGAATAATCGGTGCTGAGTGCCACTTGTTATTGAATTGTATACATGTCGAGTGTCATGACCTGGACGTATAGTTTCATCAATTGTGGTCTGGCAAAACTACGAGTATAGTAAGACTTTGAGAGGCTCGTAGTTTCCATCTACTATATACCGTTAATTTCAACATGTTTATCAGAATTTTGAAGTGAGGGTCATTATGTTAATTCTATATAATGATTCGTTCCATTTTTATTCAAGCAGATAGAATTGTGTATCTTAAGCGATTAGTCAGAATCAGAGGAGAGATTACTAACATTATTACTCATCATTATACTATTGAGCATTGTTGAGATAACCTTGATAGGAATTATCTGCCACCTGAATCACCTGAACAGAAGTGCGAGTGGTGATGTCTGTATTCCGATTTGCTCATGAAAACACCTTTATATAAACTCACCCTAGAAAGACATGTATCTGTGAGTAGGTCATATCGATCGCCATTCACGTGCATTCTTTTCGCTCTATTCGTTGGCGGAAGAGCGACCGAGGGGCGAGTCCATTGCAAACACAAACGGGTGGCTAAAATGATTATCTTTTATCATGTGTCATTAAATGTACTCTGCTCGTACTCGATAGTCGAGAGCAGTGTTCTTGTTCGACATAAAGGCGCTTTCCTTCCCCATTTCGTATTTTTTCTTCTTTTTTCAACAGTTGGCGAGATGAACGCGGTTGCCAATCTCAGTGTACCTTCTTTACCGGACCTAACAATGAGAGTGGGCGAAAGAGAGGCGAACACTTCTATGTCGGCCCTTGATATGGCAATCACAGCCACGCGCATTACTCAAGCTCTGCCTCATTCTCCTGCACCACCTGTCTTACTCTCTCCTCCCCCAGCTACTCATCCAGTTATCTGGCGACCAGGTGTAGACGTAGAGAATGACAAAATGAAAGCGGTGAGCCAGGACTCGGACAGTCGTCCGATGGAAGTAGAAGATGAAGATGAAGATGAAGATGATGAGGAGGACGAAGATGAGTTCGAAGATGATCCAGAATCAAATGCCGAGGAAAATCAGGAGGTCGATGTAAGTTTTCTAATATCTCTTCCTATCTCATATTGAAAAGTTGACGTTTAGTTAGTCTTAGAGAGCATATCTTCCATTTATTCTCAATTTATCAAATTTGACATTGTTCATCTTAGGGCACGACATTATGCAAGGCATTGTTAGAATGACGTTTTAAGCCAGGAAATGTATATAGGGTGATATGAGTGGCCGCTTTACCAACAGAGATGCCCATCGTTAAAGGATGAAAGGCTATCTCGTTATTTCAACTTCTGCGGTTTTGCAAGGCATCTGCATAAAAGATAAAAGACCTACTATTTCTCTGGAATATTTTATATTTCTTCTCCCAACTGCAGTTGCGACATCATTTCAGGTATAGGACAATCAGTGTACATTGGTAATTCAACATCTTTCAGGGAAGAAACACGTTCATAAACATATGGCTAAAGTTAGTATGATCATCGGCTTCATCGCTATAGACTTGAGGCTATTTATCTCTCTTCCTTAAATTGTTAGCTTTGAGCAAGTCAGCTGATGCTTCCATCTGTGGATGCTTCTTCCCGCAGGTAGCAAGCCTCGATTGCATGACTATCCGTTCACTTTTATAAATGATCGGATTATCAGAGAAAGTGGTACCGAAGAATTAACCGATGAACCTCTCCTGTAATTGACAACATTAGATCATTAAAATGTTTTCTCTGATGATGTATTTTATTCACTAAACAACCGAGATCGAATGATTTTATTAAATAAGTGACATCAATGAGATGCTCGATTTACTGCACCTTAGATAATAGCAGATGATTATGAAATTAGCAGGAAGCCTCCTTGCGCGGCATGACGTTAGAAAATTCGGATTGCAGCTGGAGCCTCTGGAAATAGATTTTAAAGGAAATTTATCATTTGAGTCGCAGTGGTATTTGATTATTGGCCTATAACACAATCATGAAGAAAATGAAAATGGATGGATTTTATCACTTCAGATCCTGATGAGTTAACCTCGTGGTTATTGAGAATTCGACCTTCACCCTTTTTGTCAAGTCAATCCACTGTCCATGCCGAGAAACAGCAGAGTTATCGCTCCTAAAGTATAATTGTTTATTATCTTTTGTTTTTCACACTCGTTAACCAAAGAGTGGACGTTTCAAACTTCGGCTTTCACAGCGAACAGTTGTATGTTAAAGCAATATTATGTTAACAAAATGAGACTTATGTGCTTCCATTGCTTCAATGATTTCATCAGGATTCATTCATGTGGTGGACACTATGATCCGTGAACCTTACCTGCTGAATGTAGTTGATGTTTGTTTAGTATTATCATCGCATATACTACCATTGGTTCTCCCAAAGTGGACGGTGCAGGATGGGAAAGGAGGAGTCAAGGGAGCTTTATCTGAGCATAGAATTAGCTTCGAAGGACCTGACTGAATTGGTTTTTATGCATGTTTAATACATTAGTATTTTACAAACTAAATACATGCTCAGTTACTCAGAAATTTTATCTTACGTATTTTTTCATTATTTATATCAAGGACTTGCACCGGTGAAGCAGACAGCTTGACAGTGTCTCACGAAAACTCTGCCTTAAGCAGTGTGGGCGATGTGGAGACGCGGTCTGCAAAGTTATTGGCATGTCATTTTACCTATTCTATAGTTGATGTTGTCCGTCTGTAATATCTAAATTCATCTTACTAGTGAATGGCTTTCATTGAGAAACTGTACATTAATTTTCTATCGTAAGATTTGAATTGCTATTTTGTGGCCTTTAGTTAGCCATATGAGGAAAATAGCAAAATAATAGGCAGTAATCCCTAGCACTTTATGATCGTAGTTATTAATAAATCATTGGAGGATTTGTCAGTAGCATAAAAGTTATTCAGCAAATTCATTTATCACACTATGTAAGCTCTCCGTGACGCTTAACATTCCGTATAGAATGTCTGCTGGATTGATCCCAGGTTTATTGCTTGAAGGACATTTTTCAATTTTTATCATTCCTCAGATGTACTTCATTATGATATCAGTAGGCGTCAACATTGCCGATTTTTTCTTTGTTTTTTAATAGTGCTTACTTTATGTATCTATTAAAGCAAAATCATGTCAAAGTCGACATTTTTGTTGTCAAATATTTGCAGACGAAACTAATGAGTTTGAACATTCAACATCACTAAATCTTCACTTTCTTTGTTTCGCTTATTTTTTCCAGTCACAAAAGTAAATAAGTTGTATGTAGACTTTGGCGATGTGGTCAAGAGCATTTGTATCTTAATACTTTTGATTGCATCCGTTGCAGGGCTCCTGCGATTCATCCAGTGCTTCCCCTCAGAAGACGGGCCTGAGCAACAGAAAAGGAAGTCGAGAGCAAACAAAGGTAAGCTTTCATCGTCTTGAATCGTGATGACTTTCACATCAAATTCGAGTAGAAAGTGTTCAAAATTCTCATGTGCTCCTCCTAGCGGGTGATGGAAATTTGATCTCAAGCTGATGTTTGCTTACTTCTTTTGTTGCCGACAAGCGGAGCAACAAGGTGAAGGTAATAGTTTCTATGTCAGCTGTAATGTCGCTTTCTGTAAACAGCATGCTTTGCAACAATGTGGTTTTATTTAATTTCTGATAATTATGATGCATGTTGATAATGACCTTCAAAATGAAAAGATAAGCTTTTATGTTACTTTTCCCATCCGCAGAGGGATTGTGATGCTTTTAGTCCTGATGTCCTTCTTACCGGCTTCTAATCACACTTACGGGCTCGATCTCTACGCCAAAGGATTGCTAGGGGCTAACCACTTTACCACTCACTGTGCCACGGAGACTTATAGGCCTAACCTCAATGACTAATTATTCAGTTGTAGGCGTCTATTCCCATTCTTCTTAGAGACAGCTTAAATGCGAATTTCGTTAAACTGATGACTGACAGACTATAGATGAAATCGTCCTGTTAGTGCTCTTCAGGAAAGCTTTTCGACTGATACATCTGTATGGGGAAAGATAGTGATCTATTGATAATATCGCGTAATCTAAAAAAATGAACATACAGTTCCTAGATGGAAAGAAATCATGTAAACTTTCGCACTAAGCTGTCACTATTCATCAGTTGAGTAAACGAAATGTAAACTCATCGTGCATAATAAAAATCAGGCGGCTGAGAGCTTAAAGTATTTATGCGTATCCAAGACTTTCTGGCACAATTGCCATTACTCAAACTGCACATGTATTCTCTGGAACATACACGTTCGCTTGAAGAGAAGTTGAATATGTTCGATTTGTTAGAAGATCAGAATGAGATAACTGAAAGTTAGTTGCAATACTTATCCAAGCAATAATTTACTTTTACCACATTTACCGTCTGCTATATTATTGCCGCTCTTTGTAGACTTATTCTTCAAACGCACTGAGTGCCTTTTGGCTGTACACGAGACTAGCTGAGGAAAATCCAATTTCCTGTGAATAAAACAAGCAGTCCTCAAGTTTTACTATTTTGATGAAGTCTTTGGCTTAAATAATTCTTTATTGGTGGTCAAGTGTTCCACATTCAATGCTCGCTATACTCACACATACCCTCGCTATACTTTCGTTCATCTTGTTCGACGGGCTAAGTAGAATCCTTTTTAAAATTGAGGTGGCGAACTATAGAATGAAGATGTTATTCTATTGATATCAATTTTTGCACATTACTAGGTTGAAGTGAAATGCTCATATTTACCGGTGCAGTGCGTTGAAGCGCTGATGCATTGTTTCTTCATTATTTTTTGATGAAGGATTTATAATGACTCCGCGTAAAAATTGTTTATATATGATACTTAGCAGATTCCATTGCTAACTTCGACATTTAAAGGGTTGAAGCACATTGTAGCATCTGGAAATGTGTCTAATTATTGTGAAAACTAAAAATTTGTATTTCCAATTATCCGCGAAATGTTTAGCACTTGCCCACACGGGACTGCGAAGATGAAATATTACTGCAATATTCCGTTTAGTCATAGCATTGTGCGATTGAAACATCAGATCATTGGATTACCAGATCAATATATTAAATTTATTTAGGCATTATTAATTTTTTAATCTGGTTTTAATAAAGTCTTAGCAAATAGATTTCGCTGAAGAAGTTTTGATTCATACAGCTGAAAAACTGAACAGTATGTGTCTGATTCCATATGGTGTGAGCAATGTATTTCCTCTTGCTTGGCTGTGTCATCTCAACGACTTTAGTTGTGCAGCGTACTGATTGGAATTCTCTTAGTTCATGCAGTGCCAACTGCCGTGCATATTTACTCGAATATGTATTACTACATTTGAGAATCTTTAGTGTTTGTTCTTGTTTATGCAGCTGTCTACCTCATTTCAATGGAAATTGTTTCAATCTGTTTGAATTTGAATTCGCTTACAGTACATACGTTGTATGTGATAAGTTAAACCTTTCGCGCAATCAGTCAAGCTGGCGATGATACCTACATGTACAGTGTACACGGCATGCAAAAAACAACACCATTGTTTATTTGTGTATACTTCTATAATATTACGTTTAATTTCCTTTCGTTGTATTTGTGTTTTGAAACTTTGTTGTGTGATAATGTTGTAGAATTAGAAACACAATATTATGTTGTCATCTTAGATAAGCAGAACCTGTTATAAATGCTTCGTTGTTTCATATTTTTGATCCTTCAACAGAGTGGGTATTATAACATTAAATGTTATTTCACATTCAAAGTTGTATCATCAGAACCGATGAAGTGGTAGTGAATTTTGGCAAACTGCTGTAAATATTTTCATAATTTCGGCCGAAACCGCAATAACGAGTCACAGTCCAAAATTTCCTCTTGTGATCATTATGTCACTAAATGACACGATCACTTTTTTCACTGTGATATGATGTATTCACTGACTTAACCGAGTTTTGCTGACTGGACATTATTTAATTCTCAATGCTTTAACTGTAATTGTATCTAACTTGTAGTTTTCTTTAATCAATACAAATCGGCCTTGCTATTTCTAGATTCTACTTTGAAGCAACAACATTTACTGTTTATTCTACATTAGTTAAGTCAATGTCATCAAATTACTGATCCATTTTTTAGATTCATTAAACTTTTTAGTTCTCAGATTTGAAAAGACATCTTCAATTTCATTATATTTTTGCAGATTCAACCATTACGTCTGGAAAGTGGTCTCGAAGCATTCCGCTGTCCTATCTGTTTCCCCGATGGTCATCCAGGGCCTTACAATCCCATTGCTGGAAGAAAAGCATTGACGGAGCACTTGAGGTGGCATCAAAACCAAGAACAACAGCAAGAAGGCAGATTTGCATGCTGCTACTGTTCAAAGGAGCTCAGTTCTTATTCTTCTTTGGATCGACATTTGCTTACGCATACAAGTAAGTGTCTCTTCGATCAATCGTAGATCATAGAATACTATATTTGAACCATAAACACAAGTACATCACTTGTACTTCATTTGCCAATGTTGGATTTTTCTACGATGGAATGCAAATAATAATTCTACCAAAATGTAAATATTTTCACCGCAGAACCTGTCTTTGAAACAGTTAGCCTAAAGTACAGTATATTTGATTGAGGACCGGGTCTTGTAGTAAGCCTATGCGATGTAACTTGCATGTGCGTTGTCTCTGCACTTAAAATTCCGTCAATAAATGGACCTTAAACAATAATGAAAAATTATACAAATGATAATTATATATGACTCGAGCCGCCTGGGCCCTAACCTCATGAACGGCCAGTTTTTCCAACCGACACATTGTGCACTATTCATACACATTTCATATTTTGACTTCTTATCACAATTTATAGAAACTTTTTCCTAGTTTAGATGATAAAAAAATCATGCACTCTCACATTCATTTTCCAGATTTTCGACCATTTGTTTGCAATCACTGTAATAGAGATTTCACTACAAATGGGAATCTGAATCGGCACGTGAAAACCAGTCATCAAGCAGTACGAAATGGATCCTCAATGCCTTCTCTTAATGAAGATGTTCCACCAGTGATAAGAAATGGAGCAGTTCCTCCGATAGATAACAAAGGTTCTCCACTTGTTATTCCTCCTTCGAATAAATCCGTTCGACAACCGTTGAGTGCTGCTCATAATCCAACGAAATCTGTTCCCCCTGTCATTACACCTGCGACAAATCCGCCAATGACTACAACTCCTCAATTCAATCCTCATCCTACATTTCCAATAGGAACGAGCCAATCGTAAGTGAAATGAAGATGCTGAATACTTGTAATTTATGATTCATATGACTCACTGAATATATGTATTTATCACTCATATGCACGCTAGTTGAATGCGCAGAACATTTATCGGAACTTACAAAAAGCAATCAAGACCTATACATTAGATAGAAATAGTAAGAGAGAAGAAGTTTTAAAAATGACAATTGTTGGAAAATTGAGGAACTTTTGAATTACGTGTAAATTTTAATTGCTTACTTTGAAATTGAAAATGCACGAAAAAAGTTGAAATATTATTGCTTGTCATTAGCAATTAATATTTTTATTCAAAGATTGGCTTAATCACATGCAATAATGAAGTTCAAAATGTGATTACTCGATACTTCTACGAGCGCACTTGCATTCAAATAAATAACAACGTTAATAACAAATACATAAAAGGTATTAAAATGGAAAAAATATCAAAAACAAATATTAATAACAAAATCAACCAACAGAGTGATACAAAGACAAAATCCGCCGTTTCGGTTGTAAAGTAATACTTGCAATGCGCATGCAACATTTACTGAATTTCACTCACATTTTTGGTAGTATTACTTGCATAAACACATTGTTGTATCGGTGCAAGCTTATATTAATGTTAATGTAAATGTATGTTATATATATTTAATATATATATAACTTTAATATATATATATTTAATATATTATTTATATATATTAATAATGTTAATAAGCTTATATTAATGTTTATATTAATATTAAAAATAAGCTGATCAATAATTAATTGAAATATCAATAAAGTGACATGTTTTGATACACCTGCTTTACACAGAATTGAAATCGATTTGCAGAATGCCTTCAATGACCGATGGAAGTTTCGTCACAACCTGTTTATCAATGCCCATGCCAACAACAGCAGCCGCCAATCTTCTACCTTCTACAGCTCCAACGTTTCCAGCGTTCGATCCTTCTGCAGCCCCATTTGCAGGTTACAACGCAGCGACGTGGTTATCCATGTTCATGCGCCCGCAATATCCGGGCTCAACACCTCCAGTCATACCGTTTCCTCAGATCGGACCTGCTGGTCACCCACTTATCCCTCCTAGCGCACTCCTTCAGCACGGCATCATCGGATCTAGTGAGGACTCCAAGCTCTCAGGACCTCGGCCCATGCCTGTTCTTACACCCCAGAATTCCGTCTCTGCAAACGAGTCAACAGCAGAATTGCCAGCTCTTACTATTGAAGAAATTAAGGATGAAGAGGGAAAGTCGAAGAATACTCAAAAACGGGCAGAATCTTCAAATCATTCGTCAACTAGTGCAGTTTTATCAATTCGTTCCAATCCTATTGGTAAAGCGAGTGCTAGGAGTGCAGATTACAGGAAGCTGAAAACAAATGGAGGTAAGTTGTGATGAAATATGGCGGTTATTCTCTGCTGAAGTAGACTGAAGCATAAAAGCAAACAAGTAAGGCCTGTTTATGTTCGGAAGCACATTAGGTGAGACGTCATGTGACTGATTTTTTTATTGATCCCTCTCTCATTCTTATATGGAAGAGAATAAGAGACTTGCTGGACTTAGAGGATATTTCCCTTTAGGATGAAAACCAGACTCTTGCAGCTGCCGTAATATTTAACTTTTTTGATTTTCTCAGTCATATGATCTGTCTCAATCGCATCATTTAATTTTTTCATTTTCAGGAATAACCAGGATGCGGTTGGCTGATAGGAAAAAGCTTATCTATAAAGCTGGACTTCAACATTGGGGGCGAGTACTGCGCAGCAAAGCCATCGATTTTCTCAACAGGTGAATATTATTTTCTTGATCAATTAATATCACTCATATTCACAATTTTCGTATTTATATTCTCGGTAAATAATGCCTCAAAAGAAATAAATGACGAAGTTGATGTGATATTGCAAAACTGACGAATTGTGCAATAAATTCAATTGTATATGATCTCTATTAATATTCATTGTGCCATTATTGTATATTTATTGGAAGAGGCTATTCTTCGAGCTCTGCTAGAATATTATTACTATTTAATTACAAGAATATAATATTTGTTCATTATTTGTTGTCATTCCATTAATTATTATATTATGTTATTTATTTTTTTGTTTATTGTGATTATTCATTGTGAATGTTTATGGAATGCTCATTCCTCTTTGTAGCCGGCAGAAAGTCAAGACTCTGCGAAAGAACTCCCTCATACCTGTTCCACCTCCTGTCAAAGAATTCGTGAATGGATCGCTGAATGGTTCACAGTTCGGTAGAGAGGACGTCTGTCTTCCACTGGATCTTAGCATGAAAACTGGGATCTCTACCTACGAAGACTGCCACAGTCCGACGCAGGAGAGAGCTAGAGAGTTTGAACGGCAGGCAATCATGGCCTCACTGCCCTCCCTCCATCCTATGACTGGAACGACGGATGATTCGGTGTTGGACCTTTCTGTTCGAAGCAGCTCTCTGAGTGATGGAGCATCACCACCAGCTTCCAGAATCCCTGTTGCCCCATGCCCACCGGGATTAGGCATTCAGGACATGTTTGTGCCTCCTATACTTACTCCCACACCACACATGGTCCTTCATATGCAATGTGACGATGTACTTCCCAAATCGTCCATGCAACTGCTTGAGAGCAACAACAATTACAGCTGTGATAATTCGGTGAGTAGTTAATTTTGAAAAAAGATTAAGACTAAGTTTTGATGTTTCTTCTGTAAGTGGTGCATATTCACAATTTGCTGGATCGAAACTAAATTTGACGAAATAAGTATCGAGGTGATACAAATCGAGCAATAAATCAATATAAATGCTTCGCCAAATATTTACAAGCTGACTCACTTAAGACATCAGCTATGAGGTATCCAAATTAATAAATCAATAGTCTCACAGTGAGTAATCATAACTCATGATGAAATATTTATATACCTAATTTTGTAAATGGACGATAAGCTTGTGATGATATTTGATAATTGGAGAACATTTACAGTCAAATATGCAAATATTTGTTAGGATGTGCTACAGCCTATTATTCGTACATGTGTTCCAATTAAGTGATCATTATTACTACAAATATTTGAAATTTAGTGTTATATGAAGTATAAGATATTTATTATTTCATAATACACTCGTACATTGTGATGCACCACAAGTTATCAAGAAAAGAGCTTCTAGAGTTTACAAAGCACCGCACCGCATTTTTTTGATTAGGAGACGTCTCTCTAATTCTTTTTGCAGCTAAATTTTTCCATATTTACTTCAAGACCATCTCCAATTAGTTTTTACTTATTTCCTTGTTTTATTGATCACATGCATGTATCGTTGGATCCGTGCGCATATAAATTTCTTTAACTTCTAATGAATACTGAAGATTTCGGCTTCCGATTGTTCAACATGTTTAATGACAAATTCTTAAAACAAACATTGACACAATGTAATGTAAATTTACAAGCCTGTATGTATGTAATATACATGAACTTTGTGTCCTAATTTTTATATGCGCTTCACATTCAAGAGCGACGATTATTAAAAGAAACAGGGTATATCATCTTGAGACAGTGCATGTATACACTCAGTCTTTACGAATGAACACTGTACTTTAAAATGATCTCCTTCAAGAGATAAACTCTCATTTGTTTGATTTAATTTTCTTTTCTGTAGGCTGACACTCAACTTCCGATAATAGAGACAAAGAAAAAAGTGAACGAGCCGCCACAAATATTCACCGGGCGGTATGCAAAACGACGACCTCAGAAGAAGACTAATCTTGCTCCGCCTACTCTGAACCCATATCTTAAGCTTTCATCAGGGACATTGGATAACAGTATTGATGTCTCAATGGACTCGGTAAGTTTGTCACAATATTATTATTATTCCCACGTCGATGATGCAGCCTAAAATTCTAATTTTTCAGAGCACCGATCATATCATCACCAGTCCCGACTCCACTCAAATCGATCGAAATGGAAAAAATCAAACCAATAGGAAGAAGAATTCGTATAAAGATGCTCCTAATCGAATGCTATGCCCAATTGAGGGATGTGAACAACAATTTCCATGGAAGAGTTCTCTGAAGCGCCACGTTATAACTCACTACGGTAGGTGAATTTGGTGTAAAATTGCAAAATATTTAATGAAATGGTTACTTACTAATTACAGGCAGTAGTCCTTTAATTTAATTGTATTTTTCATATTACAGATTTTAAACCATACAAATGTGTTACATGTGGACGTCATTTCTCTACCAAATCCAACCGCGAACGACATATCGAAAGATTGCATGGCAATAAATCGAAGCGTGGTGGTCGTCAACCGAAGACGGTTAACGAGAAAACAGACTGCAGAGAAGCATTTGATCTCTCTATTGGGAATGATGATCTCGAATCTATGAATTTTTCTGATCTGAAAGCAGATCGCATGAGTGAAGAAATTCTGGAGAAAGCTGGTCATATAGTCACTGCACCAAACCCTGAGCGCATTGGGGGAACATTTGCTGGAACTCGTCCTGGGCGACACTCAATGTCCCAAGAGTCACTTTCACCGGTCTTGACGCGACCTAACAGCTTAGATGCAAATGATCTTCCATCAATGGCGACATCTCGAAGTAATGCACTGACATGCGATCATTGCAAAGTGGAAATTTGTGGAGGACCTCAAGGAATGCAAGTAAGTACTGCGGAAATAAATAAAGAGTAGTCGCTCTGTGAACAGAAAAACGAGCAGCTGAATAGCTACTTCTGACAAATTTTTTAGTTACTTCTCACATTATAATTGAATAAGTGGAAACTATTTCACGCATTGTATATTATAGTAATGAAGAAATTGTTCAACCTGCTGAGGCCACAGAATTAGATTGTTTAATCGTGTCACTTTGCTAGAAGTGCAAACTGAGGCACTTTTCGGGTTTCCCCCCCCCACATTTTTTCTTGAATGAAAACAAGCCGGTAATCAAAACAGTTAAGCTTCTGACAAGATGGGCTTCAGTGCTATTGTGCTGATTCATTCCTGATCTCAACCGTGCTATTCCCTATTCGCTGTCGCTTAGTACTATTGTGCTCGCTCATTGCCATCATTGCTGAATGCATGCATAGTAACTCGGGTCAGTCGGGATGAATCTCTTCCGCTTAGAGCACGAACTTCACGACAAGCCGTCTGCAATTGCATTCGTACAAAGTCGTGGTTTGCTTCACAGTAGCCGATCCTGTGATAATGATCATCCAATGGTTTTGAAATTGAGCGACCGAGAAGACAGATGGAGGTGTAACACAAGGGGATGTCAACAGCAGAAGCAGTTGAAAAGTGGAACATGGCTGCAATGTTCTAAGTGTTGTTTTTAACCCACTCCACATCAGAACAAGAAATGTGTTGAGTAAATGAACTCATTGTCATTTTACTTTTGCATATTTTTTCTCATCTAGTTAGTTATCAAGTCACTTGCGGACTCGTCAGTACCGCTCGGACTGGACCAAAGTAGCATGGGTGATTTCCATGACTGAATAAGTTGTAGTACTGCGCAACAGGCTGCTCTGCGTTTGTTTATCCTGACTTTGCCGTGCGGTTGATAATCATAAAGATTGCAGATTCACCTGACCATAGAATAGAAATATATGTCCTCAGTCTTGAACAATGTAATTCCAAACATAACTCGGCAGCCGTCGAAGCTGCGTTTCAATTGTTTAAGTCGGAGGACATCTTCCTACTTTATGCCCAGGCGAGCTGGTGCTCTACAATTTCTATGATTAAAAATGACCTGTATCCACTGTTAAATATCAATGCATTTATTGATAAACATTATTTATATCAGGCCCATAGACACGGTCTGCTGTAAAGTATGTGTGCGAATCGATTACCGTTATCAGCCAAATGCTATTAATATCATCATTTTAAATTTCGTGTCTCTCTGTTATTTATAATACCGCTAAGTTAGGTAGCCATTAGATAAGTCTCACGGTTCTAGAGAAATTAAAGCATTTGGAAGGGGAGAAATTATCTTGATATCAAATTACAACACTGTAACATTATACATGTACTTCACTTCATCTACACATTTTTAATCATAATATTTTGTTTGTTACAGGCACATATCCGTACCCATCATCAATCAGTTTCAACTCCCACTAGCGCTCAAAGCTTTATCGATGGCGGCGCCTTCAGATGTCCTGTTTGTGCACGCGAATTCGCTCTGCAAGACGCAGCCCTTGATCACATGCAAACTGCACATCCATCAGAGTGGGAAATGACAACATCGAAGTTGAAGGTGGACAAACTCATTCGCGGATTACCTCTGGGAAGCTCAGGCTGGAGCGATGGTTACGCGAGTGGTGGTGACGATGTGGAAGGACAAAAGCGAATCTTATGTCCAGTTTGTCGTCGCAAATTCGCTTCCTTCCAAGATCTTCAACGGCACGCTAGATCACATACAGGTGAAAGGCCGTTCATTTGCTCTGTATGCCATCGCGAGTTTGCTCTCAAACATTCCTTAAACCGACACATGCGTACACATGAACCCTCAGCTTTGATGTGTGGGACCAATATCAGTGGTAGCGGTGAAGAACTGTGATTAAAGTATTCAGACAAAGACGCTCGAAATTCATTGAGTGACATGCAAGCCTATAGAAGTGTAAAATAGGGAGTAGAAGATTTACACAATTTTCCACATTTTGAAATTTTTGCATGTATGCAGCAATAATCGAGTAATATTCCTGTTGACTATGGAGAATGTACAACTATCAAAGTAATACATGCAGGCAACAAGACTCTGTTTTACATTTCTGTAAGCTTGTGTTGAATCTATCCAATCATATAATGGCCGCTATCTCAATCTAGTTTGTTTTTGCTGCTACCAATGTCTTGTACAGCTGATATTTGCATTTGATTTCTATCACAAACTGAACAGAGAGTCTTCCTCACTATCTTCTTTGGATCTCAGACTTGAATCCCCCTCCCCTAGTGTTTCTCTTTGGTCCTTGTTGACAGTGTGTCTTTGATTTCCTTTTGGTGCAAGTGGTTCATTTTGTCATCAGGCTTTGCTTCGACTGATAAACGGCACGCTTGTGTATATTGCACAAAGGCGTTCACTTTGAATATAGAATCATTTTCCGTTTTTAGGCTTTTCTTTAAATTGAATTTTTAATTTGTTGTTGTACTAACGCGGCAATTGTTCTCTTACGACTTCTCTATCTGTCTCAAAGGAAATGAATTTGCCTACATCAGAAGAAAGCTTGGGTGTTGGGCAAAGAATATACATATCACACACATTGTATATATGAATTACTACTTTGAAAGGTATGATGGAAGATTTTGTACCAAAGGTTACATATTACATTGTTTGTTTACGTTTAAATATGTTTTTGACTGTTTCTGTCGATATATTGTACGACATACATGTAGATGAAAATCATAGTAGATGTCGCTTTGCCAGAGTGCATGTATTGCCAGTGAACGCGTGTTAATTTTATTCTTTCGTTGAAATCTGAAATTAAACTGACAGCCATATTGAACGCAAGTCTTCCATTTGTATTCAAGCTGTGTGCAAAGTCTACTATTTGGAGTTGAATTTCGCTTTTTTGCAACATTATGCTGTTATATTCGCCTTTCACAATACATCCGATATAAGAGAGAATGCCTTGTTTTTGATAACCGTATGATATAGGGCTATCTCAGGCTATGATATATTTAAGACATTCATATAAAACATCATTAAAAACGTATGGATAAACAGTGATGATCCACTGCAGACGATGGTGAAATCAGATGGTCTACATGCGAACTAAGTCTAAAAGTCTTTAAACATGGAAGAAAGATGTAGCCTACGTGGAAGTCTATGTTGAAGACGGGAATATTTCGCTTACGTCAGAAATGGAAGCACAGACAGCGATGAAAGACATTACAACAAAAAAAAGTAGGTTATATTATGGACTGCGTTTGAAATTTGAAGCACTGTTGAAAGCCGCTGAAGATCAAACGCTTTGCAAAATAGGCCCATTGTGTAACCGACTCACTGGTCTTTTGGTAGAATGATCGCTCTGCGTCCGGGAGAAGGGATCCTTCAAGTGGAGTAACTTGTGCCACGGTCGTTTTTGACCTTCACATCCATTTGTAAGATTTTTAACAATATTATCGGTCTTGTAATTATTTTCTGTAAATTTAACTCGATTTAGCAAAAAGTTACATCCGCCGTGAGATTTCCTACAAAATTCAAATTGTCAGAGATTTTTTTGAAAAAAGGTCACTTTTTGCACTTTTTCAAAATGCAAAAAACTTGCATGTGGTGAGTATCGATGCACTATTTTAATCTTGTTCGCACTCAGATATCCTATTATATGGCGTTTTGTCATGAGATACGAAAAAGAATGAAAAAAATTGGTTTATTTTTGAAGCTGTGAGACTAATTTTAGCAAAATTAGTCGATTTTCGTGGCACAAGTTACCCCGGAGATCGGTGGCACAATCGTTACCCCTAAGTAATAATATTGGATCTCTATTACACGGGAATGCTTTTCATGAAGTAGAATAGTGTTCAAGAATATTGATTATGGTCATTGATCAATAAAGTGTAGAGTAAGCTACTGGAACCTGTG
This sequence comes from Prostheceraeus crozeri, assembly GCA_907163375.1. Classification (NCBI taxonomy): domain Eukaryota; kingdom Metazoa; phylum Platyhelminthes; order Polycladida; family Euryleptidae; genus Prostheceraeus; species Prostheceraeus crozeri. Next base: position 151,474 of record CAJQUW010003943.1, read on the forward strand.
CAAATGTGAAGACATATGAGTAACAGTTTAGTTGAGCTTCTTCGTCCGATGCGTTATAAACCAGAAAGGCCTGTCAATGAATATCGAAGCTGGCCGAAGTGTACCTAACTGTGAATGAAATGAAATACTGCACTTCATTACCTAAGTGCAAGAGAACAGACGCGCCGAACTTTCACATCTCAAGCTTAAATGCCGATTCAACGCTTGAGTCTTTAGGGGACGTGTCAGTATCACCCGATGGTGGGAATCAAAGAAATTACTATTGGAACTTTGACTGAGGTGACTGGGTTTGACTCGTGAAACTCATTTTGCTTTGATCAAACAACATCCGACATAATATTAGGACAACTGCTGATCATTCATGAAAATGCCGGTTTCACACTGTTTGTGAAACAATATCGGGACGACAACGATTAATTCACTTTTCCGGAGAAAGACGATGTTTCCACATTGATTGCCAGCAGATTGTCGGTAAAGTATAAGCCCACCTCTCGTTCTTAGAAGAGGCGTGCTTCGTTTCAATGTTAACTGCAACGAATGGAATTTGGAATGGTATTGCGATAAATTGCGAGAACTAATGGAGTGCCCCGTAACGCGCGGTATGTGTACGCCAGTTTTTGCTGTCTACCAACTTCGATTGTTACAGCAATTCCTCGAATGATCATTACAGTGTGTGCTTTAAAGCCCTTCAGTTTTCTATTTTTTTATGCGAAGCTCACATCAAACATCGAGTGATATACGATAGATAAGATGTGTGATCAATTTTAATTAAAGGGTAAAAATACCCTTTTATGATACTTGTTTTTATATTTGCTGTCGATATTTTTTCATATTCTGCATGATCTTCGAGTTTCATGTCCGACTGTCCGACTGTCCGACTGTTAACCGTTCGTGCGTGTTCTCAAAAATACTAGCTAGTTTGCGTTGTGGGGTAGAATTCTACCCCAAAGACATTGTAGAATTATTGCCGTAATTTTTCTGTAAGTTAGATCTTATACATCTCTTGCAAAGATATAATTGGCACCTATAGGCATATGATTTGCCCTGCTGAGACTCTAGTTTTGATTCTATCTCTTCATAATTGATAAATTGGGGCCTACGTAGACAAGGGGGCATCTTGTAATAGTCATGAGCATGTATTTTGTAGGTATATGACTTCATTTTATAAACCGCCAATTCCTATCAATTAGAACGAGTTCTTTTATTTCTTGATGTTTACTTCCATCATACTGGCTCCTGTAAATCATGCAAAAGTTTCGAAATCTTAATCTGCATAATCGTGTAGCGTACATGTAGAGTAGAGGGACGTAAAAATTAATTAAGTTGAGTCTTTCAGACAATCTGGATTGAATTACAAATGAAGATCACTGGCACAAATGACTAATGGTCTGTGCTCTACTTGTATGTAACAACAAATGTAACAAAATATACCACTAACGAATGCCTGTATGGCTACAGTTTTCACAGATCACAATTTGATGCCGTGCGCAGATGAATCTGTGGCATTGCAAACATAATGGTCTTGTTTTGCTGTCATCAGATCGAGGGCAAACTTGGCATCGTCCAGGTTTGCTTGCCTTCGCAATGCATGTTGTAGGAGTGGTGACTTCCCGAATTCCAAATTTCGACAAGCACTCCCTGATGTCAAGACGTAGTCGCGGGTTTTCAATACGCCTTTGCATAAGGGGTCGACATAATTCATATGCCAGCTCCTTTTTGAATTCATTGAATTGGACTGACTTGTCATCATTTTATGAGCGCAGATAACACTAACGTCAACCAAGTTCATGGCAACTGCATATGGCCACCTCCTGCACTTCCTCTTTGACCTGTATGTGCGTACAAGCTTGTCCAGATTGTCGACACCTCCTTTTGTTTCGTTATAGGTCTTCACTATATCAGGCTTTCCATCTTCCCGAGTGTTGTTCGTTTGAGGTCCGATGTGCATGGATGACAGCAGCAAAACTGGACGCCTTTGCTTGTCCCAAAATGAGCAGAGAGTCATGTCGGGGTGTAGTAGTGACGGGTGTCTCCCTTGACACGTTCTGACAAGCATTTGGATCTGGCAGGAAGTACTCAGTTGTTTTGTCTCACAGTAGGCCTACCAAACGTTGTGTTGTGATCTAATAACTCCTGCACTAGACCTTCGCTATTGAAGAAATTATCGGCAGTCACATTTCTTCCTCGATCCAAATAATCTTCAACCAAGCCCATGACAATGACATGAGCTGATGGTCTAGATTCTTGCTCGCTCAGTGTCCCTTTACCGATGTAAACAATGCATTTCAGTGGAATTGTTGTCTCCGAGTCAACACACCAAAAAATCTTGATGCCAAATTTTCCTGGCTTGGATGGAATATACTGCCGAAACTGGACTCGACCGTGGAACTCAACTAACATCTCGTCAACACACAGGAACGGTCCTGGAGTGTACACTGACTTCAGAGTTGCATTGAAAGTTTCGACAACACTGCGAACTGGACTCAATCTGTCGGTAGTATCACGGCGTCTGCTATCATCAAAACGCAAAGCTTTCTTGAGTTGAAGAAATCGCTCACAACTCATGGTTGCCCTGAAGCAAATATGTCCGTCTCGATGTGTCCACAATTCACGTAAGTCACGGTGATGAGCCTTGAAAACTCCTGCTAGCAAATGAAGTCCTATGAATGCCAGAATTTCGGCTTTATCTGTGCGTCACCACTTTCCGATTCGTGCAAATCTACGCAAGCTTGTGTTCGTGTAAATTACTGCTGTATCTATAAAATCATGCATCATTACAAGAAAAGCTTCCGTTCTAGATGCAGGATGCAAGCCAGTTGAGAAACCAGGCCGAGAAATATATTACACATATTCCGTCTGGGACGACGACCTTGAGAAGCAATTTCAGAATTTTCAGTCCACTTCGACTATCGGTAGCTGCAGTGCATGACTATTGAAGGATTCTCAGAGATCTGAATGTACAATAGCATAGGCCTTCATTCGACAAAACTTTGTCAAGGACAAACTGCCCTAAAATAAATAGAAGGTCAAATCTCGTCTGGCAATCAGATACGGAGTGGATTCAATTATGTAAAAATCACGTGATTGATATAAGTAAAGAGGTTTGGCACGCCTACAATGATATCATGATCGCCTAGTTATGTGGAAGTTGATCGTACAAGCCTGTGACGTGTAGGCCTATACTTACCATTGTATTAGGTATTTCCTGTGAAAAAGGTGAAAGATGAAAGAAATTCAGACAAATCAAATGATTTCGAAATCAAATCGAATGTTTTCGATAATCGAAATAGAAAAACAGAAGTACAATGAAACAAAGTTTTTTCAGCAACAGATCAATGATATTTTTGACAAATAATTGTTGGGGTAGAATTCTACCCCAGAACATAGTAACTGTGATTCTTGAAATATCCGATGAAGTACAATATATTTCTAATCAAGAATGTAGCGTCTAAAATGGACCCTATCTAACAAAAAAGTCATAGAGTATCAATGATCAAATGTACGTAATAAAAAAATTACGCTTGTCTGAAAACGGCTGCGGTAGAATTCTACCCCACAACGTAAACGAACGGTTAATGGTGCAATATATTAGAAACATTGGGTTTTGTGATTTCTGGTAACATCTGTAAGTAAATGACCGTATAGACATAAAATACGATGAGTGGCACAAGTTGCTCATTTGATGGGGTAATTTGAACCATTTTTTGTCGGGTCAGTGTCAAAAGTATATCTAGAAAAAAATTCAAAAATTATGTGTGATATTTCTAGAAACCTGAAGTTTAGTACCATGTACGTTTGTAGTTCTAAAAACTATGTCCCTGGGCGCAATCTCAAAAAACGCAAAAACGTGGAACAAGTTACGTTGACGGTTTAAACCAAAGACTGCATTCTTGATCAATACTCAACTCGAAAGTGAGATAAAAAATACTCGGCCATATGATAGACAGGCACATCGCGTGCTTCGGAGTATAAATAAACAAGGAAAATTTGTTTTTTTTTGGCCAATGAAAGGAGGTCCACCGATCCGAAGTGCAGAATGCGCCAAGAGAAGATTGCATGGGTACTCTAAGATAGCATTTAAAAAATACCTCATCAGAATAAAGTGGCAAGGTATACACGAATAAATCTGCATAGATGGCATTAAACTGCGTCTCTATTCAGTTAGTTTAGAGTATATGCACATACAGAATAGACCGAAAGATGCCGTCAACGCTATGGGAATGGCAATAGCAGAATATAGAAAACCAGATAGAATTTGTTTACAAAAGCGAATAAAAGATTTTCTATTCTATATCGAGAAGCCTTTGAAAAAAGAGGTCTAAAATGTCGAGCAGATCGAACAACAGTGCCTTTTTGACTGTTGGGCATACCACAGAGAAGATTTATTTCAATGTCTTCAATTTGCCGGAAGTTTCTGACAAGTCGTCAACGGCATCTCAATTCGCATCCTAATTCGCAAATACAGAGAGGCAGTACAAAAAAGAGTTAACTTTAGACATGCCAAAATTGAACCTTTGATTGAGACATCTTCTGAGCATGTTTCTATCAGCTCCACTGCGACGTAAATTACCTAATATGACATTTTTGAATATCCGGTAACTGCCTATTATGAAAAATTTATGACAAATGCTGTCACAACATGTTCATTCCTTTTTAGATCATTTGACAGGAAAGCGCCGGGATACTATAGTGTAAATGATTCTACATGCTGTAAAACAAATAATCACCAGATAGACCTACTGATTACAGTGGAAGGAAGGAAGAAAAGCTACATGCTCGGATTGCAGTCGAATACTGCTCTACTAATAGACGGTAGAATTATTCTGCTGCCTTAGATGCATGCAAGCAATCATAACAGCAGGCCTTAAGCAACTTATTTGTAATATTGTAATGTTTTTTGTAAAATTGTTTCTTTTGATCATCAGTTGAAATAAAACATGTACAGGGTGCCGCATAAAAAACGTTCAAATTTTAATGTAGCATACCTTTTTAATTGTCCAACAGAAATAAATAAATGAAGTCTCAATTTGAAGCCAATGCTCATTTTTATTACCATAATCAACATTGCAATGATTGCATTTGAATATGAGAGTATTTACATTCAACGCAGAAGAACTCAAAACCCAAGCGACTAGATGAAAGAACGACGACTGAATGGAAAAGCTAGCCAACTTCCAATTTTTCACTTACACGGTGATCATCATGATGAAGTCTTTCTGTTGTAGATAATCACACAACATCAATTGGATGATGATTGGATCAACCGTCAGCAATCACGCCTTCTAACGGAACGCAAGAAATTTCGTATTTTCCTGTTTCATTTCTTCCAAGTATCCACGTCTCTTCCAAGTTAAACTCCAAACATGTAGATTATACTCTCATCCTCAAATGCAATCATTGCAATGTTGATTATGCTAACAAAGATATACATTGGCTTCAAAATGAGACTTTATTTATTAATTTCTGTTGGACAATTAAAAAGGTATGCTACATTAAAATTTGAACGTTTTTTATGCCGCACCCTGTAGGACCTTCTCTCTCTCCCCATGGAAGGATGGTGTGATCAATATTAACATTTTGAGACTGCTTTACTTATAAGTAAAGTTTCATATATGAAACTATGAATATAAAAGATTTGGTTGAGAAAGTTCTCAAATGCCTCTCAAAACAATGGCGTTCACTGAGCATAAATCAGGACAATGAAACAGCACACAATGATTATTTGATGAAGCAGCTATACAGCAGACATGATTTTAAAAACTCAGCCCGTATTTGTCACAAAAACAAGATTATTTCCTAAATTTATCGATTACAGAAAACTTGGGAAATTCTGGTCCACACCACTTTGGTTTGGTCAACCACCACTCTGTTTTCTCTGTTTTCTCTGTTTTCACCACCACTTTCTTATGGGGCCCATCATCAATATATTTTATTTTATTTTTCGACGAAATACGAGAATGGCCTGAATGAGTCTAAAACTCCGGAAGATTCTCAACCCTGATTGTAGACGCTTTCTGTATTCCATTCATTGTCACGATTATTCAAAATTTTAACTGACGAATGTTTCCCTAATAATACTGAACGGAAAGTTAACATCTATTATATAGCACTTGCAGTACAGCTGACACGTCTGAATAACCTAATTATGTGAATGGAAGCGCCGTTGGTGGAAATGATGATCAACCATCTTCGTGTGCACATGATCGAACTCGCGGATAGCTGATTGTCATCGTTATACCCATCACTTGAGCAAATACAAATGCCAGTATCTTACTGGGAAATTAACTTTTAGTGTCGAAAATTTTTCCCATTCCCATCTCATATGAAAATGAATTTGAGCTACGCTGTGTCATTTCATGGTAAAACTAGAATTCTAGAGGATTCTAGTTGCATGGCCATGATCATTCCCATTCCACTTCCCATGACAAGGTCTGGATATTCCCACCTATCTGGCTTTCGTGCTTTACATAAATATGAAGCAGGGATGCGGAGTCCTATCATTTTGATAGGACTCCGACTCCGGGTGGCAAGTATATATAGCCTGGTTATTTGAAAAAAAACTGGTCCTACATCGTAGATCATTATAGGTTTATCTAAACCTATTTTCAGTGATCATTACTGCATCAATTATCAGTCATTTTCGATGAAAGTTGATCAAATGTCGCTTTACGTCAGATGCATGCAACTCGGCTCCTCCCATCTTCTTGATGTGTGCTTGATGTTTTTCTTCAGTCTCTACCAGGCAGGAAAATCCCCCATCCTTCTCCAAAAAATATGAGCACACTTTCGATTTTAATATGCGCTTTGGAGGAGTCATCACACACGATTAACGTGAGGGTAAGAGGTAATGTTCTCAAACAAACTAGTATTTCATTTTTGTCTCTGATGTGACCTTTGGTGCGTAGGTGTGATCGAGGCTAGGAAGGCTTGTCTTCTCTACTAAATCGCCGAGTGAAAAGACAATCATTTTTTCGGTTCATTCCCTCAACTATTACAAGCTTTGTATGCAGCAGTGTCTCTGTACTTTTGTTTGACGGAGAAAGTTGACATCAAGACAGTGACAGCTATGCACGAGGATAAATAATTTGTTTGTATTATATTTCGGGTCTATCATTTGATAGGACTCCGACTCCAGCAAAAATGATAGGACTCCGACTCCGCATCCCTGATATGAAGCCTTAGCCCTTTCGACCCTATGACGAGAGTATCTCGTCATCTCCTAAATTTCATTTCAGTTGATCCTGTGTCAATGTAGGCAGTACAGCAATCACTTCAGGTGGCATTCAGCGCATAGAGTTGAAATAATAATCATCTGCGCTACCATTTCTTTTGACAGAAATTGTCCAATGTACGCAATAACAATAATTTCTGACAACAGTAACTGACGCGAATCGATTTCACTTTCGTCGGTGTGAATAGCTCGACTCCACGTTTAGAAATTGCGACCCTTCAATGATGACGATGACCAATCACATTGAAGGGATGAGTTCTACAGGGTTCCTTTCTTCATGCGACTATAGGCATCATTTGAGAAGAAGACAGGAACTGCGAGAGGCAGCATTCAATCCACTATTCTGAAACCGACCTGCATTGACAAATATTGAATTGGGCAGTATTGACCTACAGACTAGCCATGCATGCTAATAGGTACTACTAGGTAATCCGTGCATCCGAAAAAGTCATGCCTGGCTTAAGGAGTCGGACTGAACATCATTGAGATAACTATACAATGCTTTCATTTGGTGTCGTTTCGAAAAAGATGGTAAGTGCGCACGTTTCTGGACTTCCTCAAGGAAACTGTCATTTTCCTAGCTGAGTTGGAATCGACCCCAAAGGTGCAACGTTCGACGACAAAGTTCGCAACGGAGTCGAACACAGTGCATGCCATGGATTAGCACCCAGTTGTGCAAAACAGCATCCAACAAAATGTACGATTCCGACTTCGCCACCGACTAGGTATTCGAAAAGAAACGCGTTGCAACTGCAGAAACTGTCTAAGCAATCCTGGTCTCTATATCAGGCAATGTTTCGACACTTACCAATCGTAATTACTGATATAAATAATATTTCTCATAATGGAAATGATGCCTTTTCTTCATATCAAACTCTCATATTTTCACAATAAGTTAGCAGTTTGCCACAAAATTTTAGACTAAGAAACGCAAAAAAAGTGCAAAAATTCAGAAATTTCAGGCAGATCAAGTGTCACTTGATTGCGTTTAGGGTCGAAAGGGTTAATGATGTTCATCGCGTTTTTCAATCAAGCAATCTCAAATTATAATGCAAATCTACAGGCTTTGAGAGTGACATCTTTATTTTAGTTAATGAAAAAGAGATTTCAATAATGACATCGAATTTCATTGATGCCTGTGACTTCAAATATCAAACGGGAACTCGAGTATAGGCCTACACGATTAAAATAATAGGATTTCAAAGTTTCACGGTAATGAATCCGCATAATTCCGACAACGGTATATTTAGTGCATTTCGGAGAATTAAATGGACAAGCATAATGATATTATCGCTATGTTACTTTATCAGGGCTGGACTTTACACTAGGTGACATGCCACGCTCAATCACGCGTGAACCACGCGCAATTACACATGACCCTAAACATCCGTGGCTATGCGGGACATTGCTACAACATCTAGCCTATAGTTAGTATAGTTGGCAGTCCTGTTATACGAGACTTTACGTCTCATGTGTCTGTATGTATCAGAGGCTAAACAATGTGATAGGACCTCAATTTCATGCTCAGGGAAGACAGAACATGCTTAGCGGTTCATCTTAGTGGTTCAAGCGGCAGCGCAGACAACCGTGGACGACGCGCAAACTATAAACGCTCGACCACGCGTATTCATAAACATTTCCCATGTTTTAACAGCATCAGATCAAGTGATTTCTGACTCTTAGTGCAGCGCGTATGTACGCGGGTAGAAGAATAGACCAAGGATGTTTGGGGTGTTCCGTAATTACGCGTGGCATGTCACCTAGTGTAATTAAATTGTGATAATTGTAGATTTATTAGTTACAGAATAATTATTGCTACTTCATTTTAGATGATTCATCTGTATTTCAAACATTGGTCAAAAGCTGAAGAACTTGAATGATTCCGAATACCACTATTTTTTAAAAAAATCATGCAAAATCTTTCAGTATTTTATTTCATATTGGAAACTACCGGTACTATAACTTATCTTTTAAAATTCTTAACATGATTTTTCGAAAAAATTCTTCTTTTGGATGATCATTAATTCATTGCACTTTTAAATTCTTTTACTCTCCCATTTGTAAAAAGGTAGCGAAACGCAACTTAGCAACAAACAACAGCTGTAGGGCCTAACAATTTAATGAAACGAAACGAGCGAGTGATCTGAATTTTGCATTAAAATTAGTTAACAAAATTATTAAGTTATTGATGATTATGAACATAGAAATCCGACACTATGATATTAAAAAGGACTTAGGCTATAGATCTTACTGGTACATGAAATCCTAATGTCACTCTTGAATGTATAGCATGTCTAAAATAGCACAATGTTCTGATTGAAAGCATCATTGTCTTAATGACTTCACTTTGTCGATGATATTTCCCCTACCGGTATCTGTTTCTTGAATTACTTACTGTGTTCATGCATAATTCTGTGGCTGTCCTTCTTGAGGAACCAAGACCTGCATCATTCACATGATATCCAAATTATGACACTAGCTGAAACATTGCGGAAGAGTTTGACACAGCAAAAAATCGTGGTTTTCTCAAAATACCCAACATGTCGCTTATTGCGTTCTGTATTCAAACACTCCATATATTTATTACCTTAGATTGATTGGCAACTCTTGTAATATCGAATTAGACAGAAATCCGCAAGAGACGTCATGTAGGCAAAGACGATGATCAAAAACTCGCGAGTACTGATAAAATAATTAGTCTACTTTATTCAATATTGAACTATAAGGTGAGCAAAATCGACAGATTTCAAATCACACTGCTGCCATCTAATAAAACAATAGTCAGCAGTACAGTGCGAATACAAATGTTCAAACCTTCAAACAAAACAACATTTTCAAGTACAGTGATTCAATGTACATTTATGATTTTCACACGTCAATTCAAAGTATTGTTACTGTACCAAAAAGAACTAAAAAATGTGAAACACAAATTTAGAGACGACATAAAAACACTTGAAAATACGAGTACCTAAAGTAATACCTAGAAAGCCAACGCATCACCAATGACAAGCACACTGCAGTTCATATCGCAGAGTCAGAAATCAAGGCATGTAAAACAATTTTCCAGAGCAAAATTCGCATTTGAATGGAAAATTATCACTCTTTTCTCACATCTATTTTGTATCTACAAAACTTTCTGGAGCATAGCATTCGTTTAAACAGCAATACATTGAAAATTGTCTAACTTTTACACCGATCTTAATTTCTTAAGTCATTTACAAAGTCAATTCATTTACTAGGCAAGACGTTTTCATCCTGAAGCTTTTATACACTGTGATTGTCAACTGCATCTTGTAATTCAAAACATATTATTCATACATACAAGAACTTGAGAAACTGCAGTAGTAACTCATTACTAAATTTCTGAAGTAGGAAAATTGTTAGTAGATATGCACGTTAGTCAAAACCAATGATCGGATTTCCAATATTCTGAATTTTCTTAGTTGCGCCAATTTTATTACAATATTCTGACAAGATTTAGATGGAATTAAATTAGCTCCTGGACTGCATCAAGATAACGAGGATGGACGACAATAATGACAGCATTCCCACCTTCACACCCATAGCGGAGTTGCAGAAATCCGAGGTACATGTGCAGATGGTTATATCTCCTCGTGATCCTTCTGAAACATCGCATTTCGGGAGCAGTGCGTCTGCACAAAAGCGTTTTACAAAGAAAACTTCTGAAAAGGAAAAGACAATTTGACCATTGATGGGACCAACTAATGAAATCGTGCATGTAATCAAAAATATTGTAACAAATTGTTTATTAGTAGGGGAAGGCAACCAGTGTCGAATTATGCAAAAATCATTTAATGGTCCATTTTACAGTGAATGAAATGAATAAACGTTTAATCAAATTGCCATAAAAAGATGTGCGGTTGGAAAGAATCGTACTTACAACGAAACCAGACTATCAAGGCTTGATACATCGATTTGTTTGCTTAGCGATCGTGGCCTACGTGTGTCAAGTTAATGGAACCACACAGCGGAAACATTTATTTATTATAGCGTGATCCTCTTCGAAACAAGTTCTGTTTCATCAATTTCAGCCACCCGATCACGAATCTGGGATCAGATTCCACAAATTCGCAGTCGTTTTTGAGAATTTCAAGTTTAAAGATAAAAGTGGCTCCGTTGTGAAGTTAGCGGACCACCCAAGTTCTTAATCTCTTTGATAGGCGCAGTAAATCAATTTTATTTTGTCACTGCCTGATCCAATTTGCTGCGCTGATCGCACGCTTCCTTTTTCGCAACAATGCAGTTTTTAAGCGGAAATATGAGTTTTACTGATTGCAGAGTTAGCGGAACCATCTTTTAATCATAAAAATTTCTCAGACTCTTAAGATCTCGCAGATTTCCGGTTAAAAACTGCTTTGTTATGAAACGTGATCAGTGCAGCAAATTAGATCGGGTATTGACAAAGTAAAATTGATTTACTGCGCCTATCATCGAGACTAAGAAATTTGTTCCGCTGGGTGGTTCCGTAAACTTCATACACGTTCGTGGCGTATGTATTTTTTCAAAATATGTCAATTATTATTTTGAATGATAATCTAGTACATGGGTTAAGCAGTACATAGAATACTAGAGTACATGTACATGCTAATAATGTTCATCAAAATTAACAAACATACAGGCAAGCTAAAAAAATGAGTAGTTACCCATCCGAGCTTTCATGATTGTTGGCAATTGTCAGAGGTACAGTTGTGACCAGATTAGATCACACGGTAACAAGCGCATTTCTCATGTCTCATCAATCATCAGTCCGGTTTATTATGCTGGCTGGTTCCCCGATAGTAAGAGTTGGTTTTCACTGCCTTTCGTCTCCATTTATCTCTGTCTGCAGGTAGCTCCCTGGCAGCATTTATCCTCTTCATATCCTCTTCGATCACACTTATCCACTTCTTTGCTGGTCGGCTTCTCCTGGAACTTCCTGCGATTGTCGTGTCATAACTTTCTTCACCTCCTCGTTCCCCTCTCGACGCATGACATGTCCGTACCATCTCAGTCTCCTTTGTCTCAGATGCTCATCCAGGTCATTCACTTTCAGTCTCATGGCTGTGTACTATATCCTTCAGGGTCACACTACATATCAATCTCGACAACCGTCTCTGTGGCTTTTTATCTTTGGAGAGATTCGGTCTTCAATGCCCACGTCTCTGCTCCGCATTTCAGAACACTACGAACGCACACCTTGTGCAACAGGCATTTTAATCTCATAGAGATGCCTTTAGTGCACAACACACCACTCAAACTGCTGAACTTCAACCAAGCTGTTCTTATTCGCGCGGTCACGGCACTTTCGGCACCACCAGCATCGTTCAAATGATCTCCCAAGTACGGAAATTCGCTTACATATTCCAGCTCGTCATCTTCCAAGCAAAACCTTTCCAGTTCTCGCCGTCCTCCATCTCCACATGTCGTGCACTTAAAATCCTGCACTGTTCTTGTCAACACACCTCTTTTCCCAGAACAGCGCCCGCATGCCCCGTTACGAAAAGAAATGCATCGCATCGAGTTTACACCGATTCTCTTCCCCCAAACTCCACACTGATTATTGTCCGCTTCCTTCGGTGTTGCGTTTCGAGTGCAGTTCATCACCTTCGTTTTCTGTACATTTACCTTCAGGTCACTACTCTCAAGCACATTTCTCCGAGCTATTATCTTCTCTTTTGTATCTTCTCGTGTCTCACAAATTAGCACCAAGTCATCCGCATAAAGCAAAGCTTGTCCATCATTCGCAACTTCTTCTGTCACCACATCCATAATAATAGCAAACAAGAAAGGCGAAAGAAAATATCTCTGATGCACACCGACGTTTATAGGAAGCCAACTGGAAACGCATCCTTCCATCTTCACTTGAGACATCGCATTTCATACATTCTCATGACTCACTGTCTACCATTAAAAAATATAATTGATTTATGCAAATACCATTTATTCAGATAGACTGATAAACATTTAATCAATAGTATCAACAGCAAAAGCGTAGAAAAAAGTAGAATCTATGTTGTGTGGAATGTACGTGTATGTATGCTTCGCTGCACTGCAGCACTGCAGAAACGCTTTCAGACATTTAGCTTCGTGGTAACTAGCTTTCCTGTGAGATCTGGATCATTTTGAGTCATCCAAACTTTCTTTATTACATTCTTCAATGTCTCTGTCAATGTTTGCCGATGTCTGTCGAGCAAAACTACGCATCTTTTCATATTCACAGAACTATTTCAGCGATTTTAGTGGTTACAGTTACACCTAAACGGCTAAACGACCCCTTCTGCAAAGAGCATTGAAATCCATCTTTACGAGCTCTTCACCATATCTTCCATGAATTATTGAATTAAATTATCAAAAGCAATATATGAAATTTCATTTTGTGTTTCTATTGGATAAAGCATCAGTAAATTGTTGCGGTTTTTAATGCTTATATGCCACAATGTTAATGATTGCACTAGCGTGTAGCAAGCAAATGTTTGGCACAAATATTGAATTTATATTTGATCATTGCAATGTCTTTCTGTTTGAGTCACATGAGTTGAAAGATGTTGATAAGTCGATTCCCAACAAGAATCATTGCATCTTGTAAGGGTCTGGTGAACCTATTCATCAGTGAACGTTGCCGAACTAGGGGAAGAGTAAGTTTATCGTATCCTATATCCCAGATACCAGACTTTGAAAGGATAATGTTTTCCTTCATTTACTAACTTCCAAGCAGCAGGACAACATTACCCATCATTACGGACATAAATAGGCTGTTTTGCCTGCACTAAGCAATCTTATTGATTGCACCAACTTTTCCAGGTAAAACTTCTGTCGAGGAGGAGACGAAGTCTGAATTCCCACACAATCTTATGTCATAGTAGATAACATCCACGAGATGCATTCGTCACAATTCTCGTAACCTTTTCATTACAAATATTTACATCATCACTTCAAGTCTCGAGGTAACTAATCATCACGCATCATTCAATCAAATGAAGTCAAAGTGAGAAAAATCAACCTGGGTCCGGCAAGACCCGACTGTATCAAGATGTAAAAGCCAATATCTTTGCAAGCTATGATCTAAATGCAATGATACAACTTTACATGTACAGTATTGGAGGCAAGTAGAAAATGACCATGCACCTTCAACACTGTCTGATTTGTAGTTCAGGAAGAATCTCAGCTTTGCAAAGCATGGGTCTGGCCAGACCCAGGTTTGTGGCACAGCAATTGGGAACACTTTGTTGGAACACCAAAATGCAGCAAAGGATGAAAAGACAGACATCAGTAGCCCAGCATAATACGTATATTTAGAAGTTTTTTAAACATGACGTGAATATGGAATCATCTATTGAACCATGCGCTGACATCACATCGAATAGCAAAAAGCGAGCGTGATGTGCGGTGACGTAATTGAACAACGTGCATGGAATCATATGAGGAAAGCAAAATATCTTTATCCTATTATGCTCATGAGTATTCAGTTACGCTGTGAAGCACAATTTCAAGCTGTTCAATGGCAAAACGGAAGAATGATGGTGAGAAGTTGGACATGTAAAAAGTAAAATTTTATACTTATACGAGGGGTGGTTGATAAGTTCCCGGCCTGACATAGAAAGCTTAAAGCCAGGCCATTATGCACATGTGGATTGATACAATGGAATGTGCTGACGGCGCATGACGAATGATCAGTCGATCCGGTGAACTGTTGGTAAACCACAGCTACTTAACTTCCGTTACTAACTTATCAGTCAGTTAGTCAGATAAGTGTTGCGTAAGATGGATCACGTTTCAAATCGAGCTGTCATTCGTTATATCGGCTTGAAAAGACTCACACCAAAGGAGATTCATGATGATATGGTTGGAACACTTGGTGAGAAAGCTCCGTCCTACACCACAGCAGGGCGTCAAGTTAATAGGAATAGACAAAAAATAGGAAAAAATAGGAACGCCTAAAAAATAGGAAAAAATAGGAATCACGCAAAAAAAAATAGGAAATAATAGGAATTTTTCAAGATAAGTTGAATAACAAACAAAAAACAATACTTTCACGTGGATCGAATCTTCAAATGTTTACATGGACTCATAAATCATATGTACATGAATGGAAATTGTTGAAAAAGCGAGAGCAGGCGTTTTATTGCGAACATGTATTAATGTAAGAAAACAATCGCTTTCATTGCTAGTGCGCGACGCCATGTATGAAGGAAACTGTCCATAATTAGAATCAAGATTATTTGTTTGATACAATCAACCCTATTTGATCCGGTTCGCACGTTAATGCAATTTCAGTGATAGATAAGACATGCGTTAACTCGAGTTTTCAAACTAAACATCGTTCACTGATCATCCTGATCTTCCAGTATCATTATCTTATTAGATGACAAAGCCTTGTCAAGCAGTTTGCGCTTTTTCTTTTCATTTTTTCTCTTCTTATTTGTTATCTCATCTAACTGCTTCATTGCTGCTTCCCGTTTCTGATTTGCTGTTTCAAACATCATGGTAACTACTTTCATGCTAAATGTTTCAATACTTTTCTTACCATCGACCGCACTATTCAGTTTCGCAGTTGCATCTTTCATAAGCTCGTCAGCTGCTTTCAATTCTTCTCTAGCCTTATTTTCTTCTTGATGTAAACCCTTTTCTTTTTCCGTTACTGCAATTTTCTTACGTAACAGCTGTTCCTTTTCTCTTTGTACACTCGCTGGCAACTCGGCGGATTTTTCATTTTCATCTTTCTTTCGTTGATGTTCCGCCTTTTCTCGTTCTTGGTTTTCTTTATATGCTGCATGAGCATAACCGTACTGCCCGTTTCAGCTCCTGTGATATAGGAATGGCTTCCGGTCTACAAAAATCGGGATCAAAGAACCTGACAGCGTCTTTTACAACATGAAGTCCAACGATGGTCTTTTCGCCGAGAGACGTCCTTTCTTGTGTAACGATGCGGGAGTTGATAGAGAGACTTCTTTCACTATCAGCGTTTGTTTGCCCTAAAACTAAAGCAGATTTTATCACAATAGGAAGGACTCTGTATTTCAAGTTACCATCAGCTGCTTTTAGTTGAAAAATACCATTCCAAAACATTTCTATTCTGTCACTTGGGTCGTAAATCGGCACATTATTGTCAGATTGATAAAGCTTCCATTCGTCAAGCAGTTCATTCACGTCAACTTCAGGTTGCAAAGCCTTGCTTATTTCTTGAATGAAAACTGTACTTACTTCATCCTTCTTTTTTAAAGGATTTACACATCGTAGTTGGCTAAGTAGCGAATTCCCAAGAGGCAGTTTCTCAATTAAATACGACGAAGCACTTCCGAAAAACAATCGGATTTGATGAAATGCGTATGTCCTTTGCTCTGGTTTGAGATTGCTCATTGCTTTTCTTGTGGAATCACCAATCATAATTTCATCATTTGATAACTGTGAAGATTCACTTCTACAATCGATGGATCGGAGCTCAATTCCATATTTGTTTCCAATCGCCTCTGGTATCATAAACCTTCGAAGAAGTTTCAAAATGAACTCACAAAGTTGGTCATAAAGAATATGAATCATGGGACTATTCTTTTGCAGCAGACGCAACAAATTCTCGAAAATAGGAGTGATATTCGCGAAAAATTCCAAGAAAACTCGTGTTAAGAATTTCTCTTTGGTACTAAGCATGACTTGCACTCTTTTGAAGTTGGCGCTTTTTGGCATCGACTGTGTGCTCTTCCCAAGGTCTGAAACGAAATGCACAATCGCTTCCCATTGTTCTATGACTCTTTTAACAGACGGTCCAATACTAAGCCACCGGACTTCTGTATGTTGCTTGAAATTGTGGGTTTCCAAATCAAATTCCAATTGTATTGATCTGAAGTCTTCACGACGGGCAGCGCTGTATTTAAAAATAGAATGCAAATCGTAGCAAAATTGACTTATGTCAATATCGAACTCTTTGATTCCTTTCCGAAAGCCGTTATGTATTGTGTGAATAGCACATGAATCCAAATATATCAGACCAGGAAAATCAGGATGATCGCGAGAAATCAGTTCATTCAGATTTCTGAAGATTGTCTTGTTAACGTTCGGACCATCTCGTACAAGTGTAGCTAACCTTTGTATCGTAATTTATCATCACACATTTTTTGATACATCCTAAAAGCGACGGTATTACCGTCCGCATGTCCGAAAAACAGAGATGTGTAGAAAGAGCACCACACTTGATTGTGCTGCGGCGACCAGTACCTTATTGTTAGATCCATCTGTTTTTTTACTTGAGTTGTGGATGTTTCATCGAAATGTATAGAGAAAGGTAGATTTGATTTCACTAGGTCAGAAACAATTACTCCTGTGAAGTATGGTGACAACCCATCTCCTATTATATATGATGCGCTCGTGCGACTTAAGCTGAATTGTGCAGCTACTGCACTATCAGGGAACATAGCTTTGAATAAGCTTCCTTTGTTGTCACATGAACGTAACGACAAATTTTTGCATGCCACTTCTGCTAACCAATAAACAGTGGCATTAAGATTACTATCGGAAGAATCCTTAAGAGTCATCATACTAACAGTAGACTTATCAGTATTAGAGCCATACTACAGCTGATGATATCGCATCACTAGGTATCGAAGTTGCACTAGCTTGAAGTATTCATCAGTGAGAGTTTTGTTTGCTTTGTATCCAATACATTTTTCAACAACTCCATGTGTTTTTTCTTTCTAGCATGCTGGAGTAATTGAGCTTTTCCGGAATTATCGCACTTAATATCGATTTGGCATAGAGTACAATGACCATGACTGTCATCCTTTCCTTTCCGACACCAATCGCCCATTTTCTGATTGTTGCCATCGAAGGTAGAGAGCCATGTAACATTGAATTTTGTTTTACCGGAGGGCATCTTACGTTTCAAAGCTCAAGTTGAGACCCTGAATAAACAAAAAAACTTTATTGACACGCTGGTTAATTGATATTTTACGATATAAGATATTCTTCAAACTCAAATCATCATTAAGTGTACAAATCTGCATGCGTTATTTTAATTCACATGCATCGCGCCTAGCATTTAATACAGGGCAATCAGATAGTTGGAGATTGTCAATTATATTCTCATTAATGGTACTGAAAAAATCTTCGGAAGAATATGCCGCTCTAAATTCGTAAACCAGTCTGAAAAAATAGGAATTCATCTTTGTTTACATCACTGATTTACACTTAAGCGAGAGAGTGAGAAGGGAGATTTACCGCCATCTTAGTCTCATAGATTATTCTCCCCTTCACTGAAATGTGACATTATCACCGTTAAGTGCGAGCTTCACTCTATTTGGCGAGGGGCTTCTACTTTCTCATTGTTCTGTCTGTGGTCATTCCCGTAAATAGGCTCAGCTTCGTTAAAGATAGCACACGAGCGTACAGTGATGAACGATATATCCTGAGAATCTAAATCCCTTTCAAAACATTCCAGGTAATTCTCCGAAAGGCTTGACTTGCAAAAAGAAACAAACATTAATGTACATGTACATGTATAAAACTAGTATGAACTGAACAAAACTTACCACATAGTAATGTCTGGAAGCTGATTACTAAGACAACAGGTGTATTTGAAGATCCGTATCCAGTGCTGCGTACCATTTTACCGAATTTAAATTACTGGATGTACGTCCATTTATATCGTTTCCGGACAAGCAATGCACCTCACCTGTTGACTCAAATAGGAAGCAGTAATAACTGAGAACGACGTGAAACCGAAACGATGAACATGAAACAAAACTAGCAGTAAAGCAAATAGTTTTTATAACAAGTTTATTTTTTAAAAGTCATTATAAATGCATATTGAATTACACGAGAAGAAAAACATTATCAGTTCATGGGAGATCAGTTCAGAGAGTCGATCATATTTTTCCAATTGTCATTTTGTTCAGTACTAGCGTTTTAGTTATCTGATAGACTGGAAGCGAGGTAACAAACGGAAAACTGTCTGATCTACCTCATTAAGGATGTAAACCGATATCAGCACACTGCAAAAAAGACATGAAATATGAAAAATTCCATTTCTTAAAACCATAATCCCATTTTCTGATGAGTCACACAAATATGAGTAGCACGTCAAGTTAAGGAACTGATGTAGGTACACGGCTAGCTCTCGATATATGCAACCATCATAGCCATGTATCGAGAGCTGAACGCGAACCATTCTTGTTCACAAAGAGAACTGTCGTTTGCGAATATAAAACGCAACTCTATTTTCTGAATGGTTATCCATGGACCATAATATTGAATAAGATAAAGAACGAGCTACACAAAAATAGGAAAAAATAGGAATTTTGTCATAAAATAGGAAAAAGTAGGAATTTTGTCATAAAATAGGAAAAAATAGGAATTTTATGATAAAATAGGAAAAAATAGGAAAAAAATAGGAACTTGACGCCCTGCCACAGTCAAGAAGTGGGCTTCAGAATTCAAGCAAGGAAGAGAGAGCTTGGAAGATGATCCCCGTTGTGGAAGACCAGTGACAGTGAGCACAGAAGATGTGATCGATCATGTTCAAAAGATTATTCTTGATGATCGCCGTATAACCGAGCGAAAGATTGCCTTCGAACTGAAGATTTCACAAGAGCGTGTCCATAACATCATCCATCATGAACTTGGCATGAACAAAGTTTCCGCTCGATGGGTGCCACGACTGCTCACACCAGAGAACAAACGAGCCCGCTTTCTCATCTCGAGGGACAACCTGTCGCTGTTCGTAAGAGATCCTGAAAATTTCATGGACCGGTTCATTGCGATGGATGAGACTTGGGTTCACCACTATCAGCCAGAGTCGAAAGAACAATCGAAACAATGGAAGCACCCAGGATCACCAACTCCGCGGAAAGCCAAGGTCATCAGGTCCGCAGGAAAGGTCATGGGCTCCATTTTTTGGGATTCGAAGGGAGTTTTGTTGTTGGACTTCCTAGAGACTGGTCGGACTACGCTCATTTGTTGCAGCAGTTACGAGTGCAGATCAAGATCAAGCGGAGAGGGAAGCTCACGAAAGGCGTGCTCTTCCATCAAGACAATGCGCCTGCTCACACCTCCGCTACCGCCATGTCTGCCATCCAAAGTTGTGGGTTTGACATCATTCTCCTGATCTGGCACCATCGGACTTTCATCTCTTCCCAAAAATAAAATTGGAGCTCAGTGGTCAGCACTTCGCATCCAACAGCGACGTCATGGAGGCCGTTGAGGAGTATCTGGACTCCAAAGACTAACACTTCTATGAGCAAGGGATCCGCGCAGTGCAGCACCGTTGGGTTAAGTGCGTTGATTGTAAGGGCGATTATGTCGAAAAATAAATATGTATCGTATGCGAAATATGCTTTTTTCTATATCGGACCGCGAACTTTTCAATCACCCCTCATATGAGTGTCTAAATTTGAAGTTTGTGAGATCTGCTGAAACGGACATATTGCATTCAAAAAACACAAAATATGCGCATACCTAAATACGCGTTGATAATAATCATCAATCTAAGGTCAAGTTGCATCAAACATGCGCAATTCTTACGACTAAATAAGCGACAATCTAGCTTTTCACGGCAATAACTGCAAGACTGATGTTTGCGAATGGCTGCACTGTGTGCATTGTGCTAAAGATTTACACAAGTAGTCCTTCATACAGTTGCCATGAGGATATTGGGGATAAAATTGGTGTTGTTGAAAATCTCTAAATTGTAGCGATATTCTAGGTCGAAACATCTTACACAGAAAATGCATGTACAGTTGTAATGAAGAAGCTACGAAGCAATTATTTGGATTGATATCTACAAAATTACATTGAATTTCCAAATAAATTTT
Source organism: Prostheceraeus crozeri (assembly GCA_907163375.1). Lineage (NCBI taxonomy): Eukaryota > Metazoa > Platyhelminthes > Polycladida > Euryleptidae > Prostheceraeus > Prostheceraeus crozeri. Next base: position 172,504 of record CAJQUW010003943.1, read on the forward strand.
GGAAGTGAAAGGAAAGGGAACGATGAATGTGAAGTGAAGTAAGAATTACTTATCGCTGAACTTGAATCGATCGGCGTTCATTGCTCAATACCGTGAGCTTCAAATGAACAGTAGGAGAGTTCGCAATTTAATAAAATGAAAGTAGAATGAACGCCGTTCAAAAATTTCGTGAATTTGTCATTCTCTGATTTCAATGCAAGTTGCAAGAAGTTGATTTCATTGCTTCGAAGTCCACTTTTTCATAAGATTCATGAATTCCATCGTCACGGGTGACTTATTCAAAAATTGTGTATTGCAATTTTTTCTGAGTTCTGGGTCACAAAGTACCTAAACAATGTTTTCGATGCTTTTACGGCTGAGGTACACTATGTGTCGGTAAGTGAACATGTGAAGTTTCAAGTGCTAACTGTCGCTGGCTTGGGCATAAAATTAAAATCACCGTCCGTTCGATCGTGATGCATAAACGACATGTATGGAATAAGATCGTATATTGATGCGCACTTGTGACTAGCTTCGAGAAGAAAGCTTCCCTCGATGTGTATATGAATTGAATTTCAACGCCCAGTCGATCATGTCCCTCTGTTGATTTGGTTCGGCTACAGGCTAGCCTTAGAACCAAGCACTCTTTTGACTTCTTTGTCGCATGTTTTGAGTTAGAGTGAAATGCAACTACAGCATTTTTTCTATCCGCCATGAAAAACATAGACATGTACACATACCTCGTTGCGCAGGATTCGTCGAGTACTGAATTTGATAAGTCTTCGTGAAGCCACATCCAACGGAGGTACTCGGACTGAAAAAATGAATCTCATCTGTAATACGAATATATTTAACACTTTTAGAGCGGCAAAATGTATTCTTCCACACAAGAATGCTGTCAGTGACTTCGGATAGATAAAGCTATGTAATAACTTAACGCAGTCTATGAACAAAGATTAATAGAACCGAACGACTCTTCTCAATGAACTTAGGAACAGTGTTGATTATTTTATCAGCAAAGAGAACCGGATGAGTAATATTTTCCTTAATTGAACCGAAATTCATCGTCGTAGCTATCTATAAATCCTCTAATCATATGAAATTATTTTTGCCTGATTTCTCTCGGCATTACAATGACACTCATTTCTAGGCAAGTTCTGTTCCAGTTTCAGGCTGCGGAACCGAACGTATGTCGATTTTCGCATTATTAAGACTAATGAGGATTTTACATGACATTTGCACAAATTAAGTTATAATATAATATCGTAATCTCGTGATAGTCTCAATGGGAGACTCAATGTGATTAAGTCTCACCGGCGCTCTAGCCTAGTGGTAGAGTGTTCGCTCTCCGTCCGGGAGGTCTTGATCGAGTAAAACCTTAAGACTTTTAATATAGGCACACTCTTCATTCTTGCTAAACACTGAACACAAAAAGAATGAGAGTGGGATAAATAACTACTCGGCCACATGGAAGAAAGGCTCCGTGCCTAATGTGCATCCGAGTATAAACAAGGTTCAGTTTTTCGTATATTTCATAATGATGCCACAGAACAACTAAATTAGACCTATGCCGTCTACATTAGCTCATGTAGGTCTCCGTAGACATGTCAACCAACTTTTAATGGGAGATGCATGAATGATAATCCGAATATGACAATGAGGAATGATGCAGCGCAGTTGATGTAGCGACCAAGTATAACTCCCATACAAGGTTCTGATACAAAAATTATAGTCTGATAGTTTAAATCCGATCATAAGTGTCCATAGAATCTGACAGCTATCATAGAATCCGGTGAACTGAGATTCTCTGAATGCACACCATCATATCTATTACATGTATTACTTACGGGCGAGCGCGAATATGACGTCGCACGTAAGATTATCATAGGAAATCTCCGTAATTGATAATAGAATTGATCATCACCTTAATAGCACAAAGTAGACCGATGAAAAACTGATCTATTCCTCTGTGTCGATAAATTGAAAATTAACACTCATAAGGAAATACTCCACTGAATATGATGCACTTGTCATCGAACCTCTCAAGAGGCAATCAGCATGATGTATTACGGTCGCATTCGGCGGTCGCGTTCTAGCACCGGCGTATCAATTAACAAGCTGTACAATGGTTATGTCAAAAAAAGAAGACGAGAACTCAGGCCGAGCAACATGTGACGCCAAAGGAAGGTCACTGTACAAAGCCCGGATCAAAAAGGTGTCAGAATCCCAATTTCAATGCTGCAAACTTCTTTTCAGCACCGCGGCTGCATTTTATGCACCCAAAGCTCCAAAAAATTGGATTGCAAAGTTTTGAATATTGCTTTAGCTCAAATTCAAAAATTACACCAGCAATTTAAAAAACATAAAGTCAATATTTTTAATAGATGACCTCAATGAAAATCACACATTTCACAATTTGACTGTTTCATCTTGTAAGCCAGTGCGACTCAGTGCAATTATTGTATTATTCACAAACAATAGCAATTATACACGCCGTAGTTGCTGACGCTGGCGTCCGATAAGGGGATCGACAAGATTTTTACAACTCAATCAATGATGACAGAAGGACAACCGAGTGCCGACATGAAATGATCAGCTATGAAGCAACAAACTTCCAATCACTAATTACTTCATTTAATTAGGCAAACCACACTGTTTCCTAAGACTACCGTCTCGACTGGTCAAGTGAATAAATTTAGTAATCAATCAATTATGAGCTCACGATTAAATTTTATAAAAATAAGTAAAAGATAAAAGAGCTCTTCGTGGTGTACAACGATTTAGGAAACGGACTGTACATGCATGCGTGTATACATGAATAAGATGAAAAATAATTAATGTGAAAATTAAGGTTAAAAACATATTGAGTGGTTGGCAAAACAGAGCTTGCGTATGGTCCGATTGGACTTTTAAGTTCATTAGTTATTGATTTCTGGTTCGATGATAGTGAGCATTTCCTTCGAACGACAAATATATGAACATCTGAAGAAGATATTTATCTGCTATAATTTGTTGTTTTCAAGCGTCTCGGGGAGTGAGAGGACGAGCTTGAAAATTGCCTACAACATCGGCATGAAATCTTCGCAAAGATCTGAAGTTTTTATCATGAAGATGAGTCCGCATGATATTCGGTTTGGAAATGACAGGGATCTATTTTCTCCTACTCTAAGCATGCTGTTCTATCCACTATTTCCTACTACCCTACGCTGACTGTCTTGAGCACTCATGAAAGCCGGCTGGTATCACGAATTTCAATATAGCACCGCTTCGAGCTATTTTTGTTATTTCAATTCAATAGATGAGGTAGTACTTTACTTCTCTCTCTACTCCTCTTCTCTCTACTCTTTCCTCTCTCTTACTTCTCTTCTCTCTACTCCTCTTCTCTTCTCTCCTACTAACTCTCTACTTTCTTCTTCTCTCTTTCTTACTTTCTTCCTCTACTTTCTCTCTCCTCTAATCTCTCTACTTTACTCTCACTACTACTCTTTTCCTTACTCTACTCTTCTCTCCTTCTCTTACTCCTTATCTTACTCTCTACTATCTACTACTTACTTCTACTCACTTACTCTCCTTCTCTTACTCTATCTCTTACTCCTCTTATACTCTTTCTATCTACTCCTCTTCTCTTTACTCTACTATACTTCTTCTACTCTCTCTCTCTCCTTACTTCTTTACTACTTCTTACTCTTACATTTTACTTCTCCCTCTTCTATCTCTCTCTCCTCCTACTCTCTTTCTACTCTACTTCCTTATTCTATACTCTACTCTCTTCTCCTCTACGACTCTTCTCCTCTCTCTACTCCGCCACTCTCTAGCTCTCTCTTACACTCCTACTCACTCCTTCTATCATCTTCTTCTGCTTTCTCTTCTCCTCCACTCTTCTACTCTATCTCTCTCCTTCTTCTTTCTCCCCTCTCTCTCTCTCTCTATCTACTCTTCTACCTCTACTCTCTTCTTGTCTCTCTCTCTCTCTCGTTCCATCTCTTTCTCTCTCTCCTCTCCTCATTTTACTTTCTTCGTTTCTCTCTCTCTCTCCTTGCTTTCTCCCTCCTCTTTCACTCCTCTCATTCTCTACTCTATCATCCTCTAGTATCTCTCTCTCTCTCTTTCTCTTTCTATCCTCGCTCTCTCCTTATCATCTCTCCATCTCCCTGCTACTCTCTTCTCCTACTCATTTCTCTCTTTTCATACGACTTCCCTCCTTTCTCTCTCCTCTCTCTTTCTCTCTTACTTCTCTGTCTTTCTCCTCTCTCTTCTCTACTACTTTCTCTTTTCTACTGGACTTTTCTCTACTTCTTCTACTTTCTCTTCTGCATAGCCTCCCTAACCTAACTCCTTTCATACTCTCTTTGCTCTCTGGCTTCTCCTCCCTGCCTTCTTCTCTTACTTTCTCTCTTCTACCTCCTCTCCATCTGTCTTCTCTCATCTACTCTCTCCTCTACCTTCTCCTCGTCTGGCTGCTATCCTGTCTCCTTAGTTCGTCTCTCTACCTCTACTTCTCTCTATCCTCTTTTTCTTGCAATTCTCTTCTCTTTAAAATTCTTTCGTCATCTACTCTTCTTACTAACTGGCCTCTCAACTGCTACTCTCGTCTTCTTCTCTCTTCTCTCTACTCTTTCCTCTCCTTATTCTACTCTCCGATTCTACTCTGGCTCTCTCTCTTTCTCCACTCCTCTACCTCTACTTTCTTTCTCTCTCTCTTCTCCGGTCGCTTCTCCTACTTCTAGCCCTATCTCCGTCTCTGACTATCTCTCCGCCTCATTCTCTCTCTCTCTACTCTCTCTCTCTACCCTCTCGTTTCTCTCGCTCTAATACATTGCTCTCTCCTCTCGCTCGACTCTACTACACTCTCTCTTCTTCTCACTTTCTCTTCTCCTACTCTGATTGATCTCCTTTCTACTGCATGCTCTCTTCTGCTCTTCTCTAACAATTTCTCTCCTCTCTCCTCTTTCTCATCTCTCTATACTATCTACTCTCTTCATTCTCTCTACATGTATCTTTCTTGCTGCTTCTCTTGCCTGCTTTCTCTCTCTATCTCTTTTTTCTAACTTCTCCTCTTCCTCTCTGAATCACTCCTTCTCTACTCTCTCTCTTCTCTCTTTCTCTTTTCTGTTTTCTTCTAACCTTCTCTCTCTCTCTTTCTCTCTCTCTACTTCTTCTTCTCTCTCTCTGGACTGCTACGTTCTCTCTCTACTCTCTCTCTTCTACTCCTTCTATCCTCTCTCCTCTTTCTCTTCTCTATCCTCTACTCTAGCTCATAACTCTCTAGTTCTTTCTCTCTCTCTCTTCCTGTTTCTACTACCTCTTTCTCTAACTCTCGTCTCACTCTCCTCCTTTCTCTCTCTCCTCTCTCTACTCTCTGCTCTCTCTTTCTCTACTGCTCTTGTCATATCCTCTTTTCCTCATCCTATCTTTCTTTCTTTCTCGTCTCTCTCTTCTTTAGTATCCTAATCTACTCTCCTCTTTCTCTCTTCCTCCTAACTGCTGCTCTGCTTGCTCTCTACTCTCTCCTCTCCTCTAATTCTCATCTCTACTCTCTCTACTCTCTACTCTTCTCTCTACTCTACTCCATCTCTCTTATCTTTTCACCTCTCCTCTCTTTCTCACTCTTCATGGCTTCGCTTCTCGTTCTTTTTCTTTCTCGCTCTCCTTCTCTTCTATTCTCCTCACTGTTCTACTCCCTCTCTCTCACTCTTCTTCTTGCTCTCTCCTCTCTCTTCTCTCATCTCTCTCTTCTTCTCTTTATACTCCAAAATCCTATCTCTGTTCAAATTCTCTCTTTTCTCCCTTCTCTTTTGCTTCTCTCATTCTTCTTCTCTTTTTCTGACTACTCTTCATACCTCTCCTCGTCTCTTTCTCTCTACTATGCTCTCTTCTTTTCTTTTCTCGGTCTCTTCTCTCTCAACTCCTTTTTTCTCTCTATTCTCCGCCTCTTTCTTTCTCTACTCCTTTCTCTACTCTCAATCTACTCTACTCTCTCTCTCTCTCTCCTTACTCCTTTCCCTCCATTTCTTTCTCATCTCTTTCTCTCCTCTCCACTCCTCTCCTATATTCTCTTTTCCTCCTCTTAACACTCACTTCTCGTACTAACTTTCTCGATCTCTCCGCTTTCCCTTTACTGCTTCTCTCTCCTCTTCAACTACTTTTCTTCTCTCCTTCTCACTACTCTCTCTTCTCTCGTTCTCTCGCACTCCTCTACTTCTCTCCTCTACAACTTTCTCTCCTCTCCATCTCATCTCCTCTCTTCTCTCGCTTCCACTACTTGTCCTCTTCTAATCTTCTTCTTCTTATTCTCACCCTCTCTCTCTCTTCTTCTCTCCTCTCCTCTCTCCCTCTACTACTTTCTCTTCTCTCTTTTCTCTCGCCTCCTCTCTCACTCTTACTTCTCTTCCTATCTATCTCCTACACTTTCTCTCCTCTCTCTCTCTCCTCCATAACTCTCTTCTTCTCTCTCTCTTGCTCTCCTCTCTCTACCTCCTTTCTACCTCTCTTATCTCCTCTTCTCTTCGCCTCTCTATCTCCTACTACTACTCTCTACTCTCTCTCTTCTTTCCTCTACTCTTCTCCTTCTTTCCTCACTCTTCTCCCAACTTCCGTCTATACATCTACTCTCTTTCTTCATGCTTATCTCTCTTCTCCTCCTCTAACTCTCTTCCTTTCCCTTTCCTCCCTTCCTTTCTCCTCTCTTCCCTCTACGACTCTCTCTACTTTTCTCCTCCTCTTCTCCTTTCTTCATCTTACTCCTAACTTTCGTCTCTCTCGTCTATTCTCGCTCTTTCTCAACACCCGCTCTTCTTCTTCACTCTCATCACTTGCTTTCATCCCTGTTCATTCGACTCTCATCTCTCTTACCTTCACTCTCTCTTACTTCCTCTTTCTCTCTTCTCTCCTTCTACTTCCTCACTACTATCTCTTAGTTCTTCTAAAATCTCAACCTCCTCTCTTGCTTCACTCTCAAGTCTCTTCCTCCTTCTCTCGCTGCGTCTTTTTCGTTCTTATCTGATCTCTAGTTCTACTCATCCTCTCACTCTTCTCCTGCTCTTTTCTCTCTCTATTAGCTCTTCTCATTTTCTTCTCTCCTCCTTCTCTCTACTACTTTCTCTTTTGTCTATTCTCTCTCCCTTCTCTCTACGCATCTTCACCTAACTTCTCTTCTTCCTCCTCTCATCTCTCTCTCTCTCTTTCTCTTTCTCATCTAGCCTATTCTCTTCTCTTCTTTTCTCTTCTTTTCGATCTCTACTCTTTCTCTCTTTCTACTCTACTCCTATTCTTCTCATCCTAACTGCTTCTTCTGGCTATCTTCGTCTCTCCTCTCGGTCTCTCTGTCTCTATTCTTTCTCTCTCTTCTCCTCTTCTTTCTCCTTCTTCTCTTCTCTACCTACTCTCGTCATCGCTCTCTCACTTCTTATCTTCTCTCTATTCTCTACACTCTCCTCTTCCTTTAATACTCTATCTTTCTCTCCTCTTCTCTACTTTCTCTCTCTTACTCTTCTTTCTAGTGCTCTCATTCCTCTCCTACGTCTACTCTCTCTCTACACTCTCTCTCCTCTCTCTCTCTCTCTCTTCTCTCTCTCTCTCTCTCTCTCTCTCTCTTCTCTCTCTGTCTCTCTCTTCTCTCTCTTCTCTCTCTCTCTCTTCTCTCTCTCTCTCTCTTCTCTCTCTCTCTCTCTTCTCTCTCTCTCTCTCTTCTCTCTCTCTCTCTCTCTTCTCTCTCTCTCTCTCTCTCTCTTCTCTCTCTTCTCTCTCTCTCTCTCTCTCTCTCTCTCTCTCTCTCTCTCTCTCTCTCTCTCTCTCTCTCTCTTACTCTCTACTTCTCTTTCTACCTTTACCCCTATCTTAACTCCCTGATCGAATACCAAACGAACTAGCATTAGTTCAATTATCATTCTCTCGAATATATTGCAACTTCTAGATACCGATGATCACAGAGATTATCACACCTTCACTAGATCAAGAACTCTAAGTCATTCGAGTGTGCAGTGGTCACTGCAAAACACATTACCGAATCAATCTCAACTTGCAATTTGCATCACTAATTCACAAACATTCATGAATTCTATCCTCAACATCCATGAATCTGCTAGTTTGAGGTTATCAATATGAATAGGCCCTTGCATTGACCCAAATGCATGGTCGCAAAAATGATCGAACAAGAATTAATTATCCTCTTGTATTAATGTCCTACGTTGGAATATCCTATAAGCCTTTTCATATGACGCATGCAATGCGCATGTACTGTATATGGCATCATGACACGTACTCAGCTAGAATTAAAATGACATGCGCCAACCTCTAGATTCACTTGCATCGCTTAATTAATAACTCGAGGTGAGCCGGATAAACATTCTTTGGAAACTTCTATCATCTCAACAATTACCACTACGTGAGAAATTGTTCCTGTACTTACATATTTGTCACAAAGTAATTTCTTTCATTTATATTACGTGTGTATGTATGTTCCCTGACCGGCTCACCTATTAAAGATTAAAACACTACGAGGTAGGGGGACATGGGTACATGCATTACTAACATGCGTTGAAGCATGCATTTTTGAGTTATGCATCGATTACATCCATGTCAATGTTCGAAGGTTATGATACCGTCAATATCTAGTGCTGTTACGCATACATATAATTATGTCGGCTTTATAATAATATATTATATCACGTGTTAGCATCATAACTGTCTTTGATGCATTCCAGATACATTTGAAGATATACTAAAACATTTCGCGACCTTGCCTTCCTTCAGTCGCCTGCTAATTGCTTTTTATCTTTGTTATTTATATTGTACTTTTCATTATTGTCAGTTTGTCCACAGTTGTTGGCAATAAACTTCTGACTATAAAGAGGCCTATTCAACAGGCATGACTCTTGTGTGTTAGTAGAAGTGGCAAGATTAGCTCATAATAACAGAAGATCTGTCAACTAAATACGACTTAGGTGAAAATAATTGGTTTATTTAGCCTTGTAGTCTTTGCTTTAGGTAGCTTTACTGTAATTATCAACAATAGAATAAAATGGAATAAATGACAGATCAAATTGTGGCTGGTACGATTCGAACCCACGACTCCAGGTTGACTAAACCTGTGCTCTACAAGCGAACCAAGAGCCACTTACATACGACTGTGTCAATTGGCAGGATCAAGCCCTCACTATTACACGTCAGCTCTCGCAGCAATTACATTATTATCAGTGTGCCGATACAACGACGTACGTATAGAAATGGGATTATTATTGTCAACTTCATAGTCCTAAAAACCATAAAATTTGGATTTCAAAACCCAAGTTTTTCAGCCTTGGGCTTGGGTTCTTCACCCAAGTTTATGGAGAAATTTGGAAGTCACATCCAACCAAAGTGATTGCCCAACCTTGGGTTACCTGATCCTTTAAAAGCAAGAGTGTGTAATCGTCTAAGAAACATCTTGCAAATTTTGATAGTCTAATTTAATAATTTGCATTTCAAGATGAAGGCATATATTTTGAAAAGTGCAATCATCATTTAAGGCTATTATACGTAAATTGCCGACGTATTCGATTATGATAATAATCATTAACATCGAAACATGCGACAGAGCATGTAAACAAAATACAAAAGCCGCAAAATCTCCAAATACAATAGAGAGAAAGATGAATAGCTTTTGGAAACACATGGTAGGTTTATGCAATCGTTGTGCCAACCTTGTGCATACAAAAAGCAATTTATTTTTAATATATTTCTCTCTTATGTTGCAATACCATGGCAGATATCTGTGACAATGATACTTGATAATTTTCACTAAGCACGTATTTGAGCAGACACCGTGATAATCTACTTTTCGGATCAAGACAGTTAATGTGTCTACCTCCCAGTAGACACAAATTATTTGGTCTTGACTTGTAGGACGCTTAACCGTCCAGCGCCTTCTCAGGTCGATGGCAACATCACACGATAGTACTAAGTGACGAATTGAAGGATACTTTCTGCTACAAATAAAGTACGGAAATCAGTAGGATATCTGGATATCTGAGAGTCTTCTTCTACAATGACTGATTGCATGAAAATTGACGTCTGAAAGTAAAAATCCAAACTTGTCATTACCTAATACATCTTCGCCGGGTGGCCGCAAATGACCCTGTGGCCATTGGTTGCCCATTCTTGATCTACAAAATCTATCCGCTCACTTGACCGCTTCCATCCATGTACGACGTAATGAGGATATTACGAAAGTATCACGAAGTAATAAATAGCCCATAAACTTAAAGATTTTGTTTACATAACATTTCAGTTGTCTCCAAGCTGCTAAACGGCAATTACATTGTCTCATCAAGAGAATCGCTGGAAAATGTATGATAGTTTCGCGGTGAGCAATATCGACAAATTAGAGACGACTTCTGTTTCTTTCGTGCGTTATGTTGTGTGTGTCTCGTAAATAATTTCTTCTGATGTTTAATTTTGACCTAACTATCACGAGGATGTTTGTTCTCGAGTGCTACCAGTTGGGGAAATTTCCAACAGTTACTTTCTGTCGGAATCTCATTGTTGAGTTATTAGCTCGAAATCGAACCTAACAGATATTGCTCTTATTAGGCTTGATAAACATGACAATCGTCCTTTCAATTTCTCTCCATCGATCCAATCTTCAGATACTCGTGTTTACATTTCTTCATTGATCGATGAATGTGCTGAGTGGAGTGAGCATTGAAATGAATCACTCAATGTACAGAAAAGTATCGAATGAGAACAGAATCAGAGATCAGAGTTTCATGTCCTTAGAATGAAATGTCTTCCTACAATCGAAAAGAATGATTTCTTCACATTGTGAAAATCCATAATTGTTGTGGTAAATATGGGATGAAATGTAAGTTATCTCCTTAACGTACACATAATCCAACTTGAATTAATTTCTCAATGATTTTCGTGGTGAAATATGCCTACTGACTTGGCCTTCCAATCGTTCGGTCAAATTTCTCCGAAAATGTCATTAGAAGATGACTAAAAGGTATCAAAGTTTCACAACACTGACAAAACGTGAAAGTCACGCTGTGGGAGCGATGACGTCAGACTTTTATTTTTCAGCTGATATTATAGAGTATTAGTTCCTGGTCAAAATGGTCTGAAACTAGGCTTTGATCAGCTTCGAAATACAACTTGAATATCAGAAGCGCTCTCAATAACATTTAAAACTTATGTTTCTGCAAAAAGTTAAGCCGGGAAATGAATTTCTCAGGCTTGCCGTGGGAATTAATTTTGAATTCCCCTTTCCCATTCCCACAGAATTCATGTGGGAATTCCCATTCACACGGGATTTCGCAATAATTCCCATTGGAATTGCCATAGCATATTAATTTTCTTAATATTAATATGGTCCTCTTCTTTGGGACTTAAATGTCTAGCAGGACCTTATACCACAAGTACTTGGGCCTAGTAATCGCAGTGGTTAGGTGTATCTTTGCTAGTTATCATAGGCTATTTGTAGGGTTAGGTCAAGTAGACGCAAGTCTTCTAACAAAGAAACGATTATTATGAATTCTTAGTTAGGCCCTACGTGCACAGTTCATGAGTAAATGTAGGCCTAGTCAAGATTTTTGTCTGTATCGAAAAACTTGTACGACGACATCGCAGTGGAGGAGCCAGTACCGCAGACAGCAGAGTTCAATATATTAACATAAATTATAATACATTATTCCATACATTGAGTGTTGTCATAATGAGTCAGCGTCAGGCACCAATCAGGGAGAAAGAATACTTTACAAGCGAATCACGGAAGCACAACAGCAGGTTGTTCAGTATGAGAGCATGAAATGTGCATGACATTTCCAGCTAGTCTGCACTTGCATCGACCTCTAACTATCGAGCACGATGTCTCCAACTGCAACCAATAAAACCGAAAATGAGGTGATCAACTTTGTCTGGTTGCTGCCGTGAGAGAATAAATTACTTTAATAAAGAACTTCACTGCCTAAACAGATCTAAGATGGACCACATTAAACCAATAATATTCATTATTTTCCCTGGGAATTCCCATGGACTGAAACCCGAATCCCATCCCATGGGAATTCCCATTCCCACGGCAAGCCTGGAATTTCTTGTGAAAGTTTTAAAGTAGACCTTTTTAGCCCTGACAGTGCCATCAACTGTCAGAGGCTATTGATTTTCTGGCTCAAATTAGATGCTGCAGAGAGCGTTCCTGTTATTAAAGCTTTATTTTGAGCCATTCCCTAGGAAGTTTTATGAAGACTATTTTAGAAGTAACTTTGCAGGGTCTCCGTGGCACAATGGACTAGCGCTTGACAGTGATCTTTTGGTTCAGAGGTCGAGCCCCGAAAGTGTCAAAGGAAGTCGGTAGGAAGTGTATCCGGATTTCAAGTACTACCACGCTCCAGAAAAGTGTGACTTTGTCAGCACCGTCCAAGCTCGCAGAATCGGGAAGTAGTGACGTACAGCTTCACCATAATTTCTGAGTCAACTTTGTACGATGACCATTTTGTCTTGACACCAAAATATGTACTGAGGTGTGACGAAATAAATCGATGTGTATTTTGCGATTTTGTTTTGTAGCATGTGATTTACATACAGATTTCATTCTTTCCTTGTTTTAAGGCACAAAATGCAATTTTCAAGTTCGGATCAATTTCTCTAATTATCTTTTAACCTTCTTCAGTGGATTTTTCAATGGGTATTTTATGACATTGTTATTGTTCATAGCACGGTAAATCCAAGTTTCCAAATAAATTACACTCCAATGCTGCAAATCCTCGTACATGGCTTAATGAAAAGTCATCACATCTTAAGAGATTTTCTTGACATCTTTCTTATATAAAATAATTTAAGGACCGTCACGTTATCTTGAAGAACCTACCATATAATTGACTAAAACGATACTTCTACTACCGTATTTATGATTATTTGTTGCGCACAATGTACAGGGGTTGCCAGCAATCACTTGCATTGCCGCTATCAAAAATTACAATTAGTTGATTGATATGATAGAATAATTGCATTAATTGATCAATTTGTGTTGTAATGGGGAGGGTATTTAATTGATTGATTTACTTGCAGTGTCGTCCGCGCTCACCATCGTAGGAACACCATTCTACCTTCATTGATTCATTTATAAACTCGCTGAAGATGCCTTGTTCACAACTGATCGCCTTCAGGATTCTAATCAGGAACTATTTACGCGGAACGCATTTGCCACAATTTTTCAGTTGCAGCACTTTTATGATAACTTTCCATACTCTATCTAATTTGCTCTTATAGGTAGGTGTGATTAATTATTTACTTGTTTCAATAGTTGGCTATCACCATAATTGTAATGCATGGATTTGAGTCTGCAATAAAATTTGTCAATATTCACATCAGAAGTGAAGTAACTGTGAAAAAATTGAAGATCAAGAATTAGTCTATTCAACAGTGATGATAAATCATTACAATTAATTGATTGGCATAACTAAATAATTGCAATTAGATTGATTGCAACTAAAATTCATCGATTGCTCTCCTAAAAATTAATTGCAAATAAATTTTGATAATTCCTGATAACGTAATATTGAATGCTACGGGAGCTGAAAAATCTATCAACTAGGGCAACAGATTTGAAGAAGCCCTCTTGTTTTTGAAAAAGTAGAGGCTTCCGCCTTGAGGACGTCGCGGTGCAGCTCACGAGACTAAGCTGGGAGGGAAACCGAGTAAACACTCAATTATTTTTTTGCTATTGCACCGACCTCTGATATCGATCATACGTGCTCATTTTCGAATTTTTGTTTGTCTAGGACAGTGGTGGGTGGCAGGCCGACCCATGTTGGGTGACCCGCCACCGATTCTCATATCAAAGTAGCCCGTGGACATTATTTGAATCATGTGATGTGAAAATGGTCCACTCCGACTTTCACCTTTAAAAGACACTTCTAAGCTTGAGGTTGATATTCTTTAGGATTGCAAAAGTATTAACTAATGACTTATTGAGCAATGATGGCACAAAATAATATGGTAGAATGCTCAAACCATGTTCCACTCGCAATCAATATCTTCTCAATATGAAGGTAAGTAACATAGCCATCAACTGTGTGAGTGCTAAGTCGCATGGTGTTCGATACTTTGTTGGATATGTTTCACCACGCGATAAACAGAGTTGCAATTAGCCTATAAATATATAAATTCAGCTACGCATGAAGGAGTCCAACCGTTTGAAGATATGTGATATTTATAAGCCAGCTTTTCTTTCAAGCATTCTTTCTGGATATTATATTCTCTGGTTTCATAGTTATATTGCACCAATTTTGTACTAGAATGGTATTATCGCACGAGTATCGTTAGGAGAGCCTATGCGTGGTTTTCGAAAGCCGCTATGTTTGGGTGAAGTAGGCCTATGTACACTAAGGATCGTGTAGTTTACCAAGTTTTTATTTATGTTATTTTACATTGTGTGGCATGCAGGCGGATTATGTAGGCTACTATAGACCGTCATCTTGAATTTAGATTATGGAGCGTAGTTATAGACCGTCATTTTTCGATGAAATAAGGTAATATTATTATATCACCAATGAGGTCATATGACCATTTAATTTCAGAAAAAAGCTTCCGCAATTAGTTTGGTCTATTCACATTCCATTATTCTTATAGATTTTAGAATGTAAAACACAATTCCTTAAAAGACAACAGCTATGTATGCAATGCTCTGCATACATTCACAAATACAATTATGTCATGTACTACAACTATGTATAGTACAGCAGTCCTTAAGATTACGCTCAAAAGTGCTCATTAAAGGAGTTTTCAACAAACCTACTACAATGATAATTTGTATCAGTGGACATCAAATTCAAATACGTCCACAATAGAATGTTCATCAGAATCTATAATTCAAACTCAATTATAATGAAATGTCCACATGAAAGACACTCTAGGACACTGAGATGATTGCTCCGCAGTCTATTTAACTTAAAAGCAATGCCGAACAATCTGTGGTAGCATCGGCGACAGAAGAGTGAACTAAAGAGAGAAGATCAGAAAGATAAGGAAAAATCAACTGCTTCATCCATAGGAATACCAGCATTGTCAGTCTATTATCACATGTAGGCAGACTAGCGCGTGCTATGGATTTAAGAGAGAGAGAGAGAACACAACTGCAAGACCATCGTTTGTAATCTAACTATGGATTCAATTCATTTGCACTAAAAGCGTTCAAATTCATTAGGACGTTCAGATTAATTTCTTATACACACCAGCAAATAAACTTTCATTTTCATCACAGTTTTCGAAGCTTGATGAAAATTAGGGTCAGTTTTCACTCAAGAATTTGATGGAATGTTGCAAGGGATTCACATGCAGCACTTTGTAATTAGCTCAATTTCGGCCAAAACACAATTGTAAGAAAACCTACACGGTTATCATGCGAGTATAATGTACATTCTTGAAAAACTTGCTCCGTATCAGAGACCTACCTAGCGAATTGATAATTGTTAAAGCTTCATTTCATCGCATTATTAAATGACTTAATTCTACTTGCATACGGTCACTTTAGCTGATGATTTCCAAATAAATTCAGCAACAGACTTGCATACAGTGGACTACACACACCAACATGAAGTTCAATGAAAAGAACCACAATGAAGTTCTTTAGTTTTTAAGGCCTGTACAGTAAATGCAGTAAAGGCACTGAGCTGAAAGAATATAGCCGTGTAATGTAAATGCAAAACATACAAGAATTCATTGTGGCTTTTATGTGCACATATTCTTCCAAGCATGAGATCTTCGTCTTATAAAGTTCCATTTTTCTGTACTAATATCGAAGTTGTTTCACCACGTGAAATCAGAGTTGGGCGCGGTCCGGCAGTTAGGAGACCAAGGCTATGCATGCAAAAAATGAAATTTAAGGCACAACGAGCCTTTCATTAATTCAACAAAATTTTCCACATTAACTATAAGCTGTGCCTCGTTATGCATAACGAGGCAAAGGATTATGGTCTCCGTGGCACAATGGTTAAGTGCTTAATGGTTAAGCCCCGAGATTGTAGCTAGAAGACGGCTGAAAGTATCACATCGCTCCAAAAGTGCATATCAGCACCGTCCAACCTCCCAGTGACGTTAAAGCACCATATATCAGCTTCACCTAGTTGTAAATGATATTTAACTGAACTTAATTAAATAACTATTGGTTTCCTGATAATAATCGAGATTCATTCGTTGCCGACAGTATGCACTCATTGACTTACATTGCTTGATAGAAGTATTATTAGCTGACATTTCCCTTGCACCAACTGAAAATCATGTGACTATTGAGAATTGTTTCGGTGAATTCGCATCCTAAGAATAAGACCGAATTCATGAACCGCTACTATAGTTGATGTCATCAGCAGCTCTGGTAGTAGATTAACTATTTCTAGCTGGTATATAGATAATTGACTCGTAAATTGTTAATATGAAGTGCAAGGATAAAGAATCATGTCGAAAATCGATATGAAACTTCATGTTCAAAACTACATCAATGATGTGAAAAAAATCAGTTTTCTCTCCCGAGTAATTTAATGCCACTAAATAATTACGAATAAAAATATGTACGCAGCCGACGTTTCGGGTCCAGACTCTTTCTCAAGGCAAGGCAGCAATAAAAAATGCAGGTCCTCCCCTTTTTTATTGCTGCTTTGCCTTGAGAAAGGGTCAGGACCCGAAACGTCGGTTGTGTACATATTTTTATTCGTAATTATTTAGTGGCATTAAATTAATCGGGAGAGAAAACTGATATTTATCACATCATTGATTCATTATGGTCATCCCGCCTTCAGCCATCTCTCATGTTCAAAACTACATCAATTTAATAATTTGAATTATCCGCTTTACCTAAACCGTCTTGGCATGCGTAGCGAAATTACTGAATGAATGTAAATGTGCAATTTAAATGAGTAAAATCGAAATATTTTTCATAAACACTAAAACATTCAACAGAATGCACCCCAACAACGTCGTCAGCCGAGGACCACCCGCGAGTTCGACCCCTTCCTCGGAGCTCGCTTGCCTGGGATCCACTAAGGATGATCTAGCCGTAGCCGTTGTTGAGTGAAACCTTTGCACGGCTCCATATCCATGCAGATCCTCTCATCGCTGTTTCACTCAACTCTTTCTCTGCTTTTGAGACCTCTCTCCCTATCATAAGCTCTTCAAAAACCGCACCATCAAATGTCCGACAAAGCCGCGGCAACCGACTTCTATCGGCTACATATTGATCGTCCATCCTTTCCTCCTACACTCTTCCACCAACTCCTCACATCGATCCATTTTTCTCTCATGCGCCTCTTCCAATCGATCCTCCCACAGCAGTCAGCTCCACAAACATGCGCACTCTCTGTGATGCTGACCACACGATCAGAGCTGGACGTAGTTGTGTCACTACTACCACCACCGCCGGAAATTTGAGACCGCCGGCCACATCGCAAGACACGACCGAGTCCTTTGCACGACTCAACCAACTGCTCGCCTCTCAGTCCCGAGACATTCAACGCCTTCAAGTAGATGAAGAAGATTGTGCGGATCTCATGCATCCTTCTGTCACTCATGGAAGCATCCATCCAACGACCAAGACTCTTGACAGGTTTCTCAGAAACTGAAAGAATAGTTTTCTGCGATGGAAAATCGGATCCTGTTCGAAATTCAACCAAATCGAATCATAATCTTATGAGATCTTGTTAACTTCACTTTCATTCTGTCCCATTTTATTGCCTTTTGAAGCTTTCCAAGTACTGACAGTGTACCAGTCACTGATCTGTACACCACAATCATGTCCATAGAATAAGTATGTTAGGTAGAGTGTTAACTCCGCATTTATTGAATCCCCAATGTGTATACACTTTCGATTTTATTAAATGAACTCAAGGGAGATACAATCGGAATTGTTTCCAAATGTGAGATATGCGCATTTATGCAGTTTTGAAGAAATTACAACGGAATTGACTGATCATGATTGTAATGCAGAGGGAAATGATAGCTAGTGCTGTACACGCACTGGCTGTTATGCTGTACGACAACAGGGCACAGCCTCTTCGGCAGCAAGTAAGGATGGTGGAATGGTCTTTTCCCACCGTCATTATTCTTTCCTGCCATCAGCTGAAGTCGCAGACACTATAAAACATTCAGCAGAATGCATCCCAAAAACGTTTTTCATTTTTGCGATCAATTTCTTACCGCACTACGTATTTCAATATTAAGTAGTATCACCTATCTGAGTAATAAATAAATAGACTGTGTTCTTGTTGTTTCTGTAGCATATTTTCACAATGGAATAATCATGGGAATAATTATGCAACCTTAAGGTTGGGAAATAATGTCTGCTACAAGCTCATCGTGCACCGCCATAACAGAACTTCATCCATCGACCGAACAGAATATCCAAACATGGCTTTGTTTTCGGTCAGCCTTGTGCGGTACCTGATGAAAAATATTAACAACGCTACTTCGTAAAAAAGTAAGTAAAATTATAAATTAAGTGAGAGAGAATCTGTAACCGACACCTAGACACCGACACCCGAGTCCAGGGTGTCTAGCGAGTTCATAAAAAAGTTACTGACTTTTTGTGAACTTTTTGACTTTTTCATGACCACTGTTTCTACATTCCAGGATCAAATGACGAGAATTATAGTTGATTCAAAAATAGGTACTATATCTGTTAGTCTACCTTCTTTATGTTGGTTTATTTTCCGTGAACTTCATCAATTAGTCATACGTTGGTCAAAAGAGCAAAATTAATGCATGCAGTTCACCATCGCAACAAGAGCAAACCTTAATCAATCTATACCACCGGCATAATAGTGTTCAAGTGAGACGCGATCTTGCAAAATAAGTGAAGTGCGTTGATTGATTCAATTTCCGCTGCATCAAGTTACACTTTTGCTTCATCAGCTTCATCACGAAAAGTCCAAGATTTTCATTCTCATCATTTTGCGAAATGATAACTCATAAAAATACTGTGTCAAGAAACTTTGATGCAATCTACTTTTGCAATAGTTGAAAAACAGACCGTCACCTCGGTCTATTAGAAGAAAAAATCATTGATGTCGTGAAGCTATCACAAAATAATGACTCTTCTGACAGAAAATGTTATGTTCTCTTTTTTTCATCAAAAATGTTCATGTA
Organism: Prostheceraeus crozeri; assembly: GCA_907163375.1. Lineage (NCBI taxonomy): Eukaryota > Metazoa > Platyhelminthes > Polycladida > Euryleptidae > Prostheceraeus > Prostheceraeus crozeri. The sequence goes on from CAJQUW010003943.1 coordinate 191,590, forward strand.
TGGTATTTTCAGAATCCTAACGAAACGATATAAGGAGCGCGAATATGTAAGTTTTTAATAATATATTTTTTCATTACCGCTAAGTGTACAAACACCATGTAAGGCGTGTGAATTTCAAAAAAGCAAATGCATGCCTTTGTTCTCTTGCAGTGACTGCAGATTGTTTACCCTGTATGTTTGTGTAACTTGGGTTGTCCGTTTTTGTGTTCAGCTCTGTTAATTAGGCTTACTTACCACTTTTTTATGAAATGTTTTATTCTTCCGGGATCCTTTTCACAGTAATGATTCAATACTGCAAATTTTTGTCGATCTTCAGTTGTATTGAAAGTGAAATTATTGCACTCAAAACACGACACATTCTTTGGCTTTTTAGTAACAAAGAAGTCGTAGGAATTCTCGTTGACTAACCCATCGGTACCTGCAAAGTAGAGAGAAATCACTCAATGAATCATTGGGCGTTTTCGCAGATAAGAAGCAGTTGAAAATGCTGTTCTTCAAAGCAAAAAATGTTTTGAAAGCTTATACTTGACCTTATTTTCCTCAAGAGAACCGATTCGCAACCCCTCAGATGCTTTGATATCATACATGCAATCAAGCGACGACAGATGTCAGCAACTTTTCCATCAGTACCGAAATGAATATATTTTTCAGGTTCTCATGTTTCTCCAAATCATAGCTTATTGTACAGGCATGATAGCCAAAGTATGCACACGTCTTTTATAAGCACTCTCGGTATGTCCGGTGGCAAACGAGCAGATCCAGGAAAAATATGTGTTTACAGCTATCGAAATATGTTATGTCAAATGTACTTTAAAATGTCAAAATATGTGCTAAAATATGTAATAAAAAACTTAAAGAAATCCTAAAAACAACATTAAGTGCTAGCTTTCATACTAGATTTTAGCTAGTATAACTCCAATTTTCCAATTCCATAACTCCAATAACTCCAGTAACGCCTGCGTCCAACTTGTGAATTCCCAAGAGTTAGCCGATCACGAAGAGCATGCAAGGAGGTTTTGAAATCCTTATATCCAGAAATTTTGCTAAAAAACTCTGTTGAATTTCTCCCTATCTATTGGATGATTTGCGAGTAATCGCTAGATTTTTTCCAAAATTTCAAGAGAGTCGTTGGGCATTAGTCTCCCCCTCAAGGTTTTGAATTGAATCACACGATGATTTCTAATTCGACGGGCATACGTTATGCAAACTTTCGCAGTTCGCAATCAAATGAAGATCCCTGTCTGCGCCATCCCATTTGTCGACTTTAAACTTAAACATGAACACACACGTATAACTTTTAGACTCAGTCGGCACAGAATCATTTACAATGGAACTTCATTTGGTCCTGAGCAGGCTTAAATATGTGTATACATTAACACATATTCACCTATTTATATTTATTACATTTTTTACATACATAATTACTTACATGCAAAATATGCATGTAAATATGTTTTATGTAAATACACATTTTCCTGGCTCTGCAGATAAGTCTGAAATCTTTCAATGTAGAGGACATTACAGCGTACGTTTCAAGGAAGTACATCCCTGATATGTGATGCATGCGGCACAGCATACTGCAACATTTAGTCAGTCGTACTAAAAAGAGGGAAATATGAATTTTCTATTCAACTAAGACATTATGAGAAACAACGATTTTTTCATCTGTGAGGGCAAATAAGCTAGGGAGAATCAATAACATAGTGTTCATATAATATGCTCACGTAATAATTCTCTAATTTGTTGATGTAACCGTCGATCGACTGCATTAAGTGTGCTAGTACGCCCTTTCCATAATGGGATGAAGAGAGTGGATTAACTGTGTATTATGAAATCAAATGGTAAATTGAATGGCATCGATTGATGATATATGACGTTCTCTACTTCTCCGTCTTGATTGCAGCTAAATTAATCAATCAAAGATAGATGGCGTTTTTGTATTATCGAAATCAAATAAATGGAGATTAGATCAAGTATTGATCATGATCACAAGCCTAATCAATCATAACTAACCTCTTATCTTGTAGTTACACGAATAACTGCAAATATAAAATGTTACTTTATTCTTTTAATGACGCTTACATAACACTCACATGTGGTGTAACGAGGGTAGAGTGTCATTGTAGGAATCGTCGTCACTTTTATGTTTCACATTTATGAGAAGCACAAGGAATGTACTTAGGAAGAACAAATACGACCTTACGAGCAATGCTCTTACAGCAGAACAACGACGTACATACTCACGAAAACTCATAAGGTTCATAACATAATTTCACATCAGACTTACAGCGTAGGTTGTTAGATTTACTATTATTTCCACTTACTTGTAAATGAAAAGCTAGAAACAAAGCGTTTCATTCAATTTAAGTAACAACTTGTCATGCTTGCGTGCCTCATTGTCTAAGGACATATACCTGTGATTAGAAGGGGTTCAGATCTAACCACAAACTAAGAGTCATAGGGATGAAATATCCATTTGTGAACATCATGACTTCAGAAAACTGAAATTTCCTTGTTAGTCTATCATCGAGCCTTAAAATCGATTGTGGGACGACAGTGAAGCTTCTCGGGAACTTTTAATGGAAGTTCGTTTGCTGTAGTTCACTATTTTGCCTGAGGGATAAATATCACGGTTTTAGCACTAAGCAAAATTGGAAGCAATTATTTAAAATTGCTTTCATGCCAGGTATTTAAACATGCTTAAGACATGCATCTGCTTTAAACATAAAACCATGCTTCTCACATTGTTTTCAAAGATGGTTTTAAAATCACGCCTTTGAACCTGAGTAATGTGAGTATCATAATCTGTCAGCCCCGTAGCCAGACGCTGCTCTTAGGGGGGCGAATTTCTGATGAATTTTCAAAACAAAAATGAACAATGTACTGCTTTTACATGATAGTTTTAAATAATAAAACAGTTTCATCTGTTCCACTTTAAGTCCACTTTCATCGTTTCCTAGTTCTTGACCACTTGTAGTAAATTGACGAAGTTTTAGATTTTCTAATAGCAAATTTGTCCATAACGTATTTACCACTGTGCCTGCAATAAGAAGCAAAATCCTATTTAAATAAATAAACAAATAAGAGTTTATTTGAAAAACAAATCAAAACAAGAAATCTCTAATGGGAATCGGGGAGATTTAGCATTTATTTAACAAATATGAAGAGAGAAATAAAATATGAAAATAAAAAATAATTGCACTCCATATGAGTAAACGATTTTTATGAGATGTATGTAGTATCAACTTATGATTATCAGGGTTATCTCTATGCGAAAATTACTCTATACAAAGAAAGTAAAACGAAAGTAGTTTTCGGAAATGTGAAGACGTCCATTTTCATCATTTCCCAAAATCTCCAAATGTGTTATCTCAACAGGAAGTCGCAACGATTCTCGCTGAATCGCTTCTTTATCATGATAAACAAAGGTGTTGAACATTTCATTCACCGAGAATAAAAGCAAAACTACATATGCATACGGAGCTCTTCGCCCATTTTCCAGAAATGTCAACTGACATACATTAATTTCCGACCCAGGAAGCTGCCCAGGAAGTTGGAGAGGATTAACTGATTTCATTTGTTTGTCAATGACATAATCACCTGCATCATACTCCGTGCCGCATCGTCTGAAGTACTGCAGATGAAGGATGAAAGCGGAAATTTTATCAACAGTCAAAATTGATAAAAACTTTTAGAGATTGAAATGTTAACTTAAAAATCATAGTTTCAGAAATACAGAAATTATAGTTTCCAGTCCATTTAACCGTATCTTCACCATGATTTTCTAGGTAGGGCGAAAAATTTTGCAGGTGGGGCAAGCTACGGGCCTGTAATCTGTTATATACATTGCTGATAAACCTTGCATCCACGCACTTTAAACATAACATTCAACACATGTTTTCATAACCGTATCCGAAAAATTTTAAGCAGTGTTTAAAACATGTTTTTAAACTATAGTTGGGAACCCAGTTGTTGAGCATGATGTTGACATGTTTGACGGACACTTAGATCCTTTATTCAAAGCGAGAACAGATTAAGTAAACCAATAAGCCAACTGTCTATCCATCCCTTACTATAGAACCGAATACGAAGGCTGCTTTTAAGAAATCGAGTCGCTAACAGAAAATATAAGTAGCATCATATTAACATGCAACTTAGCAAACTAACGAATATTTTGATATTGACATTACATGCGCTTTATTTCACACACCAAGACAAATTTTGAGGCTGCCGACACATTTAATAGGTTGTTCAATTGAAAAGAGGAAACTCAAAATGCTGGAACTTTAAAAAAGATTAAAAACAAAAATTAAGTTTTTATTTTAAAATAAACATCGTTTTTAAACCTAGTTCAGGTCACTTATGTCATTTAAACTATCCATGTCATCAATGAGACCATTGAAAGAAATGTTGGGAGGTGCACTGAGAATTTCACAATTCGGAATAATACCTTAGAAGTTAAGGAGCCAAACACTCCCTCGAGAGCTCGAAGCGCCTTAAAGCCCGGTATCACAGATGGGGTTAATGAAAATATAAATCGAATAGCAAAACATTGACGGCTCACTGCTTTTATTTTACCCATCCCTGCCCGAGCTAATGCACAAAGACATTGCAAGAATTAGGGCTACCAGTCTTTATTCACCGGCAACTTTCGGGAGGCACTAGAGCAAGTATGACTTCTAGTTAGAGCCTGGGAAAATATTCTCATTTTTCCTAATTTTCATACTAGGAACACCTCATAGAGAGCACTGCATCATCTGATTGTCGATGATTTTTTATTGTTGGCCCTATAAGAGAAATCGGAACCATGTATTATAGTCTACGCTAGGCAGAACCATGTGCAAAATTTAACTCGATCACCAATCAGCTATCCGGTCACTGCACACGATTGCTGAGTGATCAAATCATGAAAATGTATCATGCAAGTCATACCCATGATTAGGACTACGATATGTGTGTATAGACACTGCATGTATACTACGTGTGTTCATGTGAGCATTTTGTAGGTTTACCGCATGTGCATGTACATGTGCAAAATGTTTGTATTGCATGCATGATATACATAAGGATGTCCCGTAAAGACTGAAAGATTCATGGGTAAGAGTGATCTATCGACCCTTCGCACAATTTGACCGCTCATTACTTAGGCGAGTTACATGGCTATATATTGATTTACTCAGTCAGTGTCAAAGTGACATTATCATGAGATTGACAATTAATAAAGATGTAGGCCTACACCAGTGGCGTCTTCTCCGTACCTTCGAGGCCTTCTGCGCATCCTCAAACATAATTTTCCAACAATTATTAAAATGAAAAGTGTCATCATTCATTTAAGTTCGATAGCTTCTCGTGATAGCTGTGCACAGCTTTCCGTCTCAAAGTCAGACGCTCAACCTCATTGAACAGTTTTGCAGCACGTGCTCGCATCACAGCTGTTTTCTTCGAACAATTAGACACACAAGCTGGTCGTGTGTTCAGACAGTGAATTGATGTTCAGACAGAGCGAAAGAGAGGTGTGTGCGTGTGAGGCAGTAAGCGGACGCGCCCGCGCCAATAATGGGTTTTCCGATAGACATGATGCTTTGCCTTCACCAATTTTTGCAATGAAATTCTACGCAATTCTTGATCGAGACGCGGTATCTAAATATACAGATTGTTTCATAAAAAATGGATCACCCTTAAACATCGCCTTAACTTCAACTTTGTCTAACTCCGCCAAACTTGAACGAATTTCTCTGAAATTTGGAAGATATGTCAGTTGTGCTTACTAATATCATTGTTGGAAATTTCAAGCATGAATATTGAGTTGTTTTCCTGTTATAGATAAAAAAGAAGTAGATAATTTGATCTTCATTTAGCAATGTTACACAAAATCATACCTCACTCTTATAAAATTACATTTGTTTCCTTTGTTATGTAATATGTTGTTCTACAAGCCAAAAGCTATCAAGCAAAACAAAAATAAAGAAAATCGGTCAATCAGAGCCAGTATAGCACCATTATTCATCAACAATAATGTAACTGCTACATGTGATTAACTGGACTTCATGTTCCATAGCTTCCTGACTTCGTTGCGGTGGTGTTGGCAGCACTCCTGATTGCTTTCAGCTAGAAATCTATCTCTTACCGGTTGAAAACAATACAAAGCACAAATGAACAATAACGAGATCGCATTCACAAAAGGCAAAGTGTCAGCCTTGCTAGAACTAGGGTTTTCTTTGCGAGCTACAAGCAAGCGACTAAATGTCCCTTACACAAATGTGCATCGATGGCATAATGATGATTTTCGACTCTGTCGTAAAGAGGGCTCTGGCCGTCCACGCAAAACATCCAAAAGTAGAGACCGCCTAATTTTGAGATTTGTTAAAGTTGATCCAAGTCTCTCGTTAACTGAGATGGCTGCACTAGACTTTTACACTAGACATTTACATCGTCCTCGGGTACAAGGTGGTGCGACTCTACTGATTTGGGCTGGCATTTGGACCAATGGCCGCTCTGAACTTCACATACAGCAAGGAACCATGAATTCTGAACGCTGTGTGAATGTTTTACGAATGAACATTGGCCGAATGACAGATCAACTTGGTGATCCATCGACTTGGTTATTTATGGATGATAATGCTACGTGTCACAGGAGTAGTAGAGTCAACTTATGCAAGTCTCAATTAGGGCTTAGGACATTATCTTGGCCAGATCGTTCTCCTGATCTGAATCCCATAGAAAATGTATGGAGTATTCTAAAACGTAACGTTCGTCGTTCACTGCTAACTACAGATGGCGTATCACAACTTACGTCACTGTTAAAAAGAGAGTGGAGAAAGTTAGATCAGTCAAAAATCAACGATATCATCGAATCAATGCCTAGACGAATTGGTAATGTCATTGACAATAAGGGTAGGGCCACAAAATATTAGCTTCTTAAGAACCATTACTGTATCATAGCTTATCAGATTATATAAGGACATTTAAATATATTAGGGACATGAAATAACATGAAAAATGCTTTCTGTATCATACTTATGTTTTATTTAGTCAAATTTTAGGATGATCCACTTTTTATGAAACGGACTGTAGTAAGGGAAGCGCAACCCAATTGTTCCTGGATTCGCTTTATGTCAGAGAGGCCACTACGTCAACAGTGGCAGATGACTGAAGTTCAGACAAGACTGCGGTCAGATGATGAGCGTTCTCCAATGAATGCAGAGTAATGCATCTGACTCGAACACCCAGATTCGGTAGAATTCCATAATTTGTTTTTACGTGATTGATGTAACACTATGTTTAGAACTGCAGATGAGATCATAATCACGCCTTTCGTCCGAAGGGAATATACTGAAAAGATGACAGTCGTCAAGCAAGGTAGGCCAACACCTGATATAAAAATTGAAAGTACTGACAGAGGAAGAAATAAGAAATACACAAGACATTTTAATGCATCATAATTTCAAACATGTGAGCGGCTGACCGGCCATGAGAAACGCAAGAAACTGTTGACCTTGCCTCCTTTTTTCTCGAGAAAATGTGGTCTGGACAGAGAGGGGATATAGTAATCAGTTCCTTGAGTAAGGCGGTTAAGAGACATGAGCAATCACTTCTCATGTGCACATTCACTTGGCCTTAAAAAATGTTCGGGAAATAGTAATTAAAAATTCAACTTTTATGAAAATTAATGTTGTAACACAAAATATGTCTATTATAGAAATAGTATTCCAATGGCGAGTGAAGGCCTATGGTCTGGGCGCACGCGACGCCACTGGCCTACACGTATATTGTATATAGACCCTAATAGTTTTACTAAGGAAGAATAGACTTTGACAAAAGCTATTGTATTTAAGTTCATATAAAAGGTAGCAGAATGGTAAGGTGAAGCTAAATATTCGATTTAATCTTTACCATAAGATTCATATTCAGTCATGTGGCTTCACTGAATCGCAAAAGGAATCGCACAGATATATACATCTAGCCTACAAGTAGCATGTATGCGATACTCCATAGGATGCGCATAGAGCACATGAGAGCTGCACAATGGACCGATGGCGCTTAACAAGCATGATTGTGATTTGAAAACACTTAAGTACTTTGTATACCAGTGAAAAGAAGACATATTTTTTGAAGTAGGCTATATCATTTAGATGTATGGATAGCATTTTCATTTTTAAAGCAACTTTTCCCACTCATTACGTATGTCTTGGTTGGAATTGAAGAAAATGAATGGTTGGGAGAAAATGATCTTTTCTCACAGCTTCAGTATTCTCATATTTTTTTCATTTTGTTGTAATTATTCATGTTATGTAATATCTGTCTGCTCTTTGAAGTTAGTAACGCAAATATCGATGCGAGAAGTGTTATGCTCTATATTATCATAATCACTTACTCGACCGTCTGTCTGTTCTCATATCTGTCTAGCGTGGACAAGTCTATAGCAGATAAGAAATTTTGCTGTAAGTTTCAAAAGGCAAATATGAACTCTTTACTAAAGTCAAAGAAATATTTATATTATTCTTAAAGATTTGGAACACTTGGTTTGTTTGTCAGAAATACAACAAATCGGATGACGAAGAATTTAGAAATGACACTAATAAAATCCAAGATCTTTTATGCTATCTTGCAATTGCATGTAGTCATCGAAAAATTAAGGTACAAAGTGATAAATGGATTTGCATACCAATGAGCTTGTTCAGAATCTGATTTTGATAATGAAGTATATTCTAAAGCACCATGAAGAAGAAGACGGGGTATAGAGCTCTTTGAGCACAAATGAATTTATTGTAGACTATAGTGCATTCTATGCATTAATAGGTTAAGATTTTAGAGGGATGATACTGTTCCGGATTTCCCAACTTGAGATAATGCGTGAAATTGACAATTAGCATTAGCAACGTTGATATTGAAAAGTTTTCCGAGCCACAAGTAGGTCTACAGGATTGATGTTATGAGCTTCTACTATTTCCACTGCAGCTTTGTCTCATAGACAATGGAGTAATCAGAATTCATTCATCAACTAAAATTGCTTCAAATTTTCCTATGTTTTTGTCACATTTGTCTCTTTTTCAGACATCTAGTCATTGTATGCAAACAGAATATTGGCTGTCTAAATAAAAAACATGAGTTTTAGTTTTCGAAAGAAAACGTTCACTTTGAAGAGCTTCTTAAATATTTCCTAATCAGCTGAAATTTTGCCTGGGGACTTCACTGGACATAGATAACAAGGGAGTTGGAATTTCGAACTTTTCTGAAAACCAATTCACCGTAGTATAAATATGTGACGTTTTAACGTAAGTATTGCAACACTAATATTTCTTACATTTTGTGGAGATGGATAGAAGTGGATAGAAGTATGGAGAAAACATCGCGAAACTTGAAATTGAGAGAGAAGTTTGATTTCAATCGAAAAGTCATAACTTACGCCTGGATAGTCAATATTACGTTATGTTGTCAATTCACTCTTTGTCAGACTTCATCAAATGATTCACGTCAATCACATCGATTTCACACCTAACAACATGTTCTAAATGAAAGCTAAAATGAATTAAAGTAATAATACAGAATCTGCGCTTTCAGAACCACATTTCTGGGACACTCCCGCAGCATTGACAACAAAGACAACAAAAGTTCGCTTTCTGAACATAATCGCATTCATCAGTCATCACAATGAGAGGAGTAGAATTCATTGACAAACGATGTAATCCATTAACGCGTCCAATGACTCTGAATGCATCAACAAATTAGCTCCGAACATTAATCGCAGACATGAAGTGGTCAACTGCTGATATTTGAGCTGGACATGTAAATTGTTATGTTTCCTTCCCGTAACCAAGAGTGAATTGCTCGAAACGTCAGGTCTTGGGACTGCATCACATTTACTTTTACTTTTATTTCTGCCGAAGTTTGGCGGAGTTAGACAAAGTTGAAGTTAAGGCGATGTTTAAGGGTGATCCATTTTTTATGAAACAATCTGTAGTTAACTTAAAACCACCGACAGTCCTATATATGGGACAAGCTAGACTGTGTAGATTGCATGACGATATAATAATTTATTGATTTGCTCAAGTCGTCTCTGCGTACATTCTTGATGCCTAAAATGAGAAAATCGTTGATCATGAAATATCTTAGTTCCATGATTAGTATTTCGGATAAGTCAGTGGTGGGCAACACGTGGCCCGCGGGCCACTTGGTGGACGGCCACCGCTTCTTATATCCAAAGTGGCCCGCGGACATTATTTGAATCGATGATGTGAAAGTGACTCACTCCGACCTCGACCTTTGGGAGGTGCATCTAAGGGTAAGGGATCCTCTTAAGAATTTGCAAAATCATTAATTAACATCTAAATGAGCAATATGATGGCACAAAAAACAGAAATTCACATTCGAATTATCCAACCATGCTCCTTTCTTAATGAATATCTTCTCGCATAAGCGAAAAAATGATCATCACCTGCGCGAGTCTATGCTAAGTCACATAGTATTCGATACCCTGCAGCAGGGCCCCTGCTGAACATGTTTCTCTACACGTAATAAGCCACGCCTCAATGAAGCTAGAAAGAGGCTATATAATTTAGACCTTGAATACGAATGGAGGAATCCTACCGCTAGATTATGTCAGGCCAACATTCTGCACTCATATGTGCACTTAAAACTGCGGAATAAAAGAATATTAAGCCCATACTATTGCCTTTTGAAATTGGTGGCCCGCGAGCCGCTATCCCAACTTGGTTGCCCACCACTGCGATAAGCCAATGTATGCATGTGGACTGAGAAAGAATCAATTTCCCAACTATGTCCAAAACAATTGACTGTGCAAAGTCGCATGAAAAAATTTTGTGTGCTTTGTGTAACTCACAAACATTGTGGCAAGTTACTGCAGTTATAAGTTTGGAAGCTTCAGGGCGTGACCACAAGATGGAATTCTTTCATGAAATGAAAAATAGGCAAGTTTTTCTTTACAAGTTTGATGCATTAAATTAAGTTCTACATGATTATTCTTTCACATATTGCTTGTTGAAAATATTAGTAAAGATAATTAATCGCATAATATTATGTAGGATTAAAGAATTACATGAGCGGAATGACTACAAAATTTTTATTCCTGTAAAACAAGCTCTCGACTTATTTTCACAATTCAGATCGGCACAAACCGCAAGCTTTGTTTACAGTTCCAGTACTCATGCACACTGGTCTGATTGCGGTAAATCAAAGTCACTGCAAGGATCGGACTTGAAAATGCAAGCTACCAGTTTTGTGATTAATGTCAAATTACCTGTGTTGTGCAAAGCAGTCATGTTTTCAAGCAGCTTATGGTACTTAACCCATATTATACCACTGTCCCTAAAAAGGAACGCTTAATCTTTCGACTGTCAACGTCAAAATATAACATTAATGAACAAACTTAGAGATTAACGGGAAGCTATTTACCAAATATATTAATAATATACATGGATTTGTCTTGAATATTATCTGTACTACTACTCAGATGATAGAGTTCTGTATTTTTAAGATTTATTAGTAAAAAAATAAAAAATATTTTCCAATACTCATTTACATGACCCATTATACTTAACTTCTAGAAATGTGATAATCCTTAGTTGGTTGATGCATTGTTGTGATGCAGTCAAAATATGATTGCAAAACAATTTATCTGTTTGGAGAAATAATCGATTATGTAACCGTCCCGATTTAGGGACGTTGGTACGAATGACCCCCGTGACATTGAAAAATGAAAACATTCAGAACGTCGTTTGAATAAACTTCTGACTCATTTTATGTGTTGTGGTACACATGTTCCTTTCATGTTTTCTAAATTTAGTTATGTTTTGTAAAATTATTTCAGTTAGTTTTTGTTTAAATCTCATGGAATTTGAATTCATGCAGTCTAATCTATGCGAAATCAAGAAATGGCGTCCAAAAAGACAAGAACCAAAAGTCGAAAACGGTAAGTTTTAATTTCATCTAAATAATTGTTCTCAGGGTATGCTATGATAATCGCAATGATCTGTATGTAGTAGAAGGTTAGTAGGCTATCTACATTAAATGTGCCAGTCAATAGCAAGATTAATATTTTACCTATAGGTAGGGGTAGGCCTATAAATGTTGTATATAAACATATTGGCTACATATTAGTAATATCTCAATGGCGGTTAACCGACGATTGAATGAATAGCTATCCATTATCAAAATAGGCTGTAGGCTTGATAGTTGGACAGTTTACATCTGGTTTAATCAATTTACTTTCCAAAGTAGGCTACTGTTAATTTCTGTATCGCTCTCATTAGTTTGAAGCTTATTAGTCTACACTATAGCGCTTTAATGATATGTTACTATAATCATAATCTTTTCATTAGATATGGAATTATCTTAGTTTCTGTAAGGTAAAACGTCGATCGAATGCAAAATGATGACAAGCATCTTCACCTCCTGATGTTGATAATTTTTGAAAATGAATAGAACCCTCTACCATCGACTCCATCGAGCAGGTATCGCGACCGGTTACGCACTCGACCACGGTGGCTTATGCCGAGGAGCTAATGTCTTAAACAAATGTATCTTTTACCTTTCAATAAGAAATTACTTGGTGAAATCAATAGTAGGAGGGTTGATTCATAATTTCACTACAGAGATAATATCACTCCCTATAAAGGGACGTTTACTAAATCGTATATAATTACTTATAACCTTGATTATTTTCATAAATAATGTCGAATTGGTGATTAATCAAAGTAGAAAAATGCAATTTTCAGAAAGAAAATAAAAAAATCAATTTTGGGTTAATATGGGTTAAGATAATTTTTCATCATCCACCATAATTCATTTTAGTCAATTTAAACATCGTTTTCACGTACTTACTGAATGGATGTTTCGTCCTACGGCAAACTAAAATCATGAGTATTTCATCGCATTAAGTCATTATTCGGCGATATTCAGAGTTTATAATTACTATGTCAGGAACTAGAGAAGAAAGTACTTAAATACACCAAAACTTCAATAAAAAGTTATACAATGTCAAAATCACAAATCACAGTAAGCTGCCGAGAGTCCTATATAAAGGACAAATACAGATCTGACACCTATGCTGACATATCATTCTTTTAACGTTCGTTTCATGATATTCGCAGTCCTGGAATATTTCAGACGAGTGCTTGATTTTCTTTCTGTGTATTTCTGACTATCGGCGGCTTAGGGTCAACATAAATGAGAATCCAACTGCATTCATATCTTTGGATAGAATCATTAAATACGTCTTTAGAGCCATTTAAGACAGTGTGTCTCATTATAGAATTCTAGTAATTGCACGGGGCAGCATTCACGATATTTCATAAATATGCATGCTAAATGCACAATTTCCACACTCATACACTACTTTACGACAGAAAACGTGACTGGTCTAAAGTCTCCCATTCCTTGCATGAGGAGTTCCTATTTAAGAGGCTAAAAGACGATTTCGTAACCAAAACAATGGCGCAGCGTTCTCCAGCTCCCTAATTCTGGTCACGTTTCCATTATAGTCGTTCACTACTTACCAATAGCCATCATTACCAAAATAGCAGCAAAATGGAAGAATATAGGAATTGAGCTGGACATATTGAGTGTGGATAAAATTAATTTTGGAATGAAGAAAACTACTCAATCAATGTAAAGAATTAATCGAGGAGAAACACTATAGTACACGATGCAACGTCGAAGTTGGAATCGCGGAGACTGAGCTAACTTCGTGATGCCGCCTGAACTAGGAGCGAGATTGGTTTCCCTATCTCCCCTACTTCCTCTATCGAAATGGCAGTGAATCCCTGCTGTAGCATCGATCGCAGAAGCATATAGAAGTCGTGAAGAAGATTGAGGAACACAGAGCTGGCTGGGAAGTCGTAGATGCCGGTGAGCAATTGGGAATACAGCTCAAAGATCCTTTGCAATTTCTCTTGCCGGAGGCCTTGAGGACCTTTCAATTGCGATCACGTCGCATCGGATGCACAACATGCTTAGCAAACTGAATGGATCAACAATGACAGGGATGGGAAGCCGTTGTTTTGAACGACAATTATTAAAAGGGAAAAACAACAGAAATAGTCACCTATATAGCGTCGATCATTTAAAGTACGCTCCCATCTTATGAATCATCGCGAGTTGCGTAAGGTAAAATTGAAGTAACAATGCTTCAGAGATATGAAGTCTTTATGCCATGTTTATTAATAGTATAATATTGAAGTAAATATTACTTTCACTTGTCCACAGAAAACAACTTGCAATCACAAACTCCCTTATACATACCAAAGATGAATACTTGCTATTTATCTGTCCTACAAAATGCACAAGCTTGATGGATTTAATAGACAAATTATTGCTATCGATCACATGAAAACTCTAATTGCTTACTTTTAGACATTTTCGGCTATTTGATGAGGATAGATTTATTGCTTGGGAATTGAACAAATGATCATGAATAGTAAGCATGTTCAAGACATAAAATAATACGAATATTTGTCAGAAGTTGTTTACACAACAAAATTGAGAGCGTCATCAGACGAATTCTATCTTGCTGATAGAACAATTAATGATCGAGTTGCATGCTCAGTTGAAAAATGGGAACAGATCTGAATAGCTGCCATTTCATCCAACATCAGGAATCATGAGCACGCCTAGTTCACATCTATCAACATCGACACAACTCCCTATTTAAAGTTGCAACCATGCCCGGGTAAATTTGAGATTTACATTTAACCAGTTAGTGAAATTTCGACGGGCATTCATTAATTAAATATAACTTTAAACACACTGAGTTTTATCCTATCAACTTTGTTCAGCTGACTGTCATAAATGTGTTTTATCCATCGGTGGGCAAAAAGATAAATAATAGTCAGAAATGCAAATTTTCTCGATTGAAAATGTATTTAAATAATAATTTACAGTCGTCTTCGCTGCAGTTTTGACTGGCAGAATATACGAGTATACGCCAATGTCTTTTGTCTACTGGACCGAACATTCATAGAGGGTATACATGATTTCAAAACGTTCTAATTGCTTAAGCTCAGTTAGGCTAATTGCACTTTGGTGAGGGATCTTCAAATATGTCATGGATATGCCATGTTTAGCGTTATGAGATCATTAAACCATCGCTCCTCATACTGTCGCATAAAGAAAGGTCGCAAGTTGCTAAACAAATTTGTGAAGGATGTCATCATCTGACTCAAATCACGGTCGTCATTTGATAAATACCAAACATTCAGACTTTAACCCTAATGTTGCAATGGTCTTGATTTCAAATCATCATAAACATCAGCCAACGGGAAGCGATTATTCTTAACATCTATCGTTTTTGGAACACTTAGTTCTTCCGATCGCTCTCTTGAACTTAGCATAGAGCTATCTTCATCCAACGCATCAGCATCTTCAGCAAGTTCTCTGAACAAGCTAGGACGGCCAATTATAGCAGAGTTTAAATGCTTCCTTACTTATGTTTCAAAAAGCCCAGTCGAGTGTACTGTGTGGGGATGAATATTTAAAGCCTTTTGAACAAAACAAATCAACACAAGTCTTAGTTTCGATCCATCTTATCACAACGTGCTTTGAATACCCGAAAATAAATGAAAATGTTACGTGATCGTCACCAAATTTGTAAATATATTGCGAATTTTCTTATTTTTTCCATTTCCATAAGTGCATGGGATTTGTGGCCGACCATGTACATGTTGGTTGGTATACGTTTCCATCGCATGTGACAGTCGAGTCGCATTAGAATATTATGCAACTGCCTAATTCAAAATCACGTGAGAATATATTTGTGCTACTAATTAGACCCACGTTTTGGCGGCAACGCAGAACGGGAACAATTTGTAACCAAAAGAGATAAAAATCAGCGCGATTACAATGGCGCCACTGCCAACCACGTGTATTACACAACACCCTAAAATTGCGATCGAAATTTCTTTTGAAGTTTTGAAAATGATTCGGACATTATTATGAGTGAAAAATAAATATTTTCAACTTCACTGTTATAGTAAAATCGATATGAAAGGGTGAACATATGTATTTTGCTGGGAGCTTTTCGTGCAAATCATTGTGCATTTTAGTTCTTGGTTGTAATCTCATATTTTCGTCAAAATAAAGATTTACTCTAAAATATATTATAAATGTCCATAGGGAGTTGTGTCGATGTTGAGTGACGTGAATTAGGTTTGCTGATGCTTCCTGATATTGGATGAAATGGCAACTATTGTGCACGAATCTTGTGTTCCATTAATATTCTTATTTCATACCTTTCCAGAGGACATGTAATTGAAGCGTATTGTCTTCTCAGACTGTTTACCCTCGTCCACTGTCTGACTAAGTGAACGTCATGTCATCACATCTCTAGAAATGCAACAAAACAATCGCCTATTCGATCATAGTCTTGTTGTCTCCCCCTCTGCAAAGCCTACTAGAGGCCGGACTCGGACCCTCGACCGACTGTCTGTTCATAACAAAGCAGATTTCTCTTAGAATGTATCATGAGACTACGCATAATACATGCAAAAAGGCAGCAATGCTTTCTGAAACCCTAATTTGGTTTTCTAGAAGATCTACTAGCCTATATGAAAACCAGTTTGGTTTTCTGACAAGCCATATTGTTTTCAAACTGATTTTTTAGACTGAGATTGAAGGTAATGCTCCTGAGCGTGAATTGTTACCCACAATAACATAAATCAGCAACGACAGATTCACACCAGTAAATCAAAGAGATGCTAGTGATCAGCTTCATACTGATAAACTTAACCCCACGTTCTTGATTCCTGAAATCGCACATTCGGTGAAGAAAAAACACTGCAATTGCTTCATTATTTGTTTACTTCTTCAGTCACGATTATCCCATTCCCTCCCACTTGGCTAATACTGTTTGTCAAATCTCCTCCCTACCAAGGAATAAAACCTGATGTCATTCATCTCAATGAACGATGTCTGTAAAGTCTTCGCTGATCTCTGACCGACATCTCTCGCCTATTCCTGCTCCATCTCCACTTCTTTGTTGATTGATAGCCTTTAAGGCAGCTCCCCTCAGTCTTCTAATCCTTCGCAGTCTTTCCAGCCAACAGTTGGTGAATGGCGAAGCAGGATCAAGTCTCTGCCGTGTCAGGATCAGCGAAGCCAAGTTAGCATGGAGGGCAGAGACACGAATGAATCGTCCGAGAGCCTGGTCTGAAACCAATCTTGGATGCAAAGATCCTAAAAGTTCAGCTACTCCATTGTCACGAGTGATAAATCGTACTCGGTTATAATTCCCGCCAAGCGGTTCTACAACGATATTGACGAATTGAAATTGTCCTGTGATGGTCCCGAGCTTATAAGTGTCTCCGCTGTCATTGAAGACAACTGTAACGTAGTCGTTACCCACATGACGCTTTTTGTTGTGCTTGTTGGCTGGTGAAGTGGCAGGAGGCATCAGAGTGGTGACATGGAAGGCCAGTTGGATGATGTCTTCATTCCACACGACGGTCCACTCTCCATCCTCTCCTCCCTTCGTATCCAATCCTCCAACAAACTGCCTGAAATCAACAAAAAAACTTGATTCGAGAGAATGATAATTTTCATGAATTGTTGCTTTTTTGGATCACGGATTGAAAAACATCTAATTACAAACACAATAAACACATATCAAAGTTGAAATAAATACAAATGAAAGAATGATTTAAGCGAAAATACTAACACAAAATAATCCCCTTCCATATTTAACTTAATTGGGAATTGCGTCAATTTCGTATGAATACATACAAAACATTCATTGACATGCGACTTTCGTCCAACTCAACTGCTGTGGAACGCTCCAAAAAGTGTACTTTAAGAGGTTGACATTTTGCGATCCAATACTCCAAAATTGTGCAGTTATTCTCCTTCCAATTCCTAGCAGAGTTGGAAGTGGGTCGTGGGTCATGGGTCAAGTGGGTCACAAAATCGCGTGGGTCGTGGGTCATGTTTTTCCGAAACGTTGGTGGGTCAGGTGGGTCGTGGGTCACATTTAGCGTGGGTCAGGTGGATCAGACTTCGTTGACCCACTTCCAACCAGTTTGGCCCATGATAGATTTGACAATCTCAAATACTGTAAACTTCATTTATTCGTATTCTTATCATTCATGAGAAAGATTGAGTCAGTGTCACTGAAAGGAGTGATGGATGCACACAGTCAAAATATGCAACACTATTGACTTTCACAAGCCTCATGCAGTTTCGAAAGGGGGCGGAATTCACACAAATTAAAGGCTCGAAAACAATTGCTGCTGTCTACTGAGAGAAGTTGGTTGGTGGAGAGAAGTTGTTTGAGTACAATTGTGTATGCTCGATTCTCTGTCGCTATGTCTGACGATACCCAATGATGTGTGACCTTGATTTCAGAGATACAGCTACTGAAGAAGTCAGGTATTCAGAGGTATTATTAATTTTGAAAATTTTCTTGCAATGCCAGCTGACCTTCGTTTTGTTTGTTTCGTTTGATTTTGTTGGTCTTTCATAGAAATAACCTCTGGTAGAGATTAGAATGGTAAATCTGTGGTAAAGAGCCTAAATATTTTCGATATATATAATTGATAAGAATATCTTGATAATATACATGCTTCATATCTGAAGTATTTAGCCGTTCAATCTACTTTCGCATCGTACATGCTCCATGCATCTCATTGCTCATTCGATGCATGATAATCTGAAATGCGCTAATTCATACGACGGTCATTGACATAGACTTATTCCTTTCACACAGACTTATTACGGCAGATCTCTGTTAGGAGATATTTCTTGACACTTCGTATCAATAAAAAGTTTCGTTTTGATATTTGATTTAGTATCAATAAAGATAGGAATATTTCAATGATGTCGCTAGTGATTGTTATCACAACGTACTCGCACATGTAGCGCCACTCATATATAGCAGTTCATCTATAAGTACATTAAGCTAATTAATGAATTATAATCTTGTCATCGTGCAATTTTCTATTCACGCGTTACGCATGCTTACTCCATTTGCTTTTCAATGAATGTCATTCTTATATTAAATATACAACCTTCTACTTAAATCTAACATTAGCGGAAGTAAATGAAATTGGAATCGATTGCCTTCAGAAGCAACAAAATATTAGTTTGACGATTTTTCTGGGATAATTTTCACACATGTAGTATCTAGCATAATAAATGCATGCATAAAGGATTTAGGCCTGCAGTCTTATTTTTTAACTTCATTTGATTAAGGAATGTGAAATTTAGTCTGTTGGGCCCTCAACTTAACCAATCATCTCTCTACGAGTCAAATAGGTAGCACTAAAGAGGATAGTCAAGAATTATAACAAGAAACAGAATCGCTTAAACTTTTTTAGAACCTTAGGCATTTGGGGTATATGAACTTTGATTATAAGATAATTTTGATGAGGTTGCATTTCTATTTATCATGTGACAAGTGGTCTGATGCACTTGAACCTTCATAACAAATCTTAACAACAATTTTGATACTACGAGGCCTCTACCTAGATAGACATATAATCTTGAATGAAAAAGAAACTAAAGATGATACCAGAAAAGGAAATTGCACTCACATCATTCACCCTTGCAGGATGTGTGTCAGGTGGGTCAAGTGGGTCAAAGATGTAGTGGGTCAGGTGGGTCGTGGGTCATGTTTTCGTGAAAAGTCGGTGGGTCACATATGCCATGGGTCAGGTGGGTCATGGGTCTGACTTCGTTGACCCACTTCCAACTCTGATTCCTAGTGACTCATCCAAAATCATTGAAACCCCAGACTGAAACACTGTTGATGTGTAAAATCATTCACAGACCTTGAACTTTATAATACCTATTCGACATAATACCTACTCAGCAGACAAATTAATGAGTAATTGAAATAGACAATGAATAATCGATAAAACGACTTATTCCAATGATCTACGCCAGGGTTGTCCAAAAAGTGGCCCCCCAATGCGGACCACGTCCTCTTCTAGGAAAAATTTGAAAAATCGTTTCATTTTAGGCATCTGCTGAGCTATGCTGACAATTGATTGTTTTTTCTTAATTATGTATTTCAATTTCAAATTGCAAAATCAGATTTCAAATTGATGATTCCATTTTCTATGATTATAGCATTGATAGCAGCTGTTATTGAAACCCTTGATACCGTGAATGTCTCCATGTCCCCATATTTGAAATGTGGAATAAGTGCGAGCTTGTTTTGTTTTCAACGTAATGGAAAGCAATTTGCTGAGTTGCATTGAAGACACAATACATGCATAGATTTCTATATGTCGTATTAATTCGTATTTTTCTTGACCGATCCTGTCCAATCCGGATCCGAAATGATCGATCCGATCAGACTTCAGATTCACACACCTTTTATTGGTGTACTCAACTGAAATAATAATGATTAGCATTTAAATGCATATTCATCAAATTGAAAATCGGAGACAAGACATTTGAATGTAGGCTACATACGTACAAGGTATAAAGGATCACAAATGTAATCATCGCATGAATTGGCGGTTGAACAGTTTGAGTAATAGCGAACGGAAGCGAAATAGAAGTTGCTCATTCGCTTCGTACCTCCCCAGGGTAGAAGAGAATTTTCAAATTCTGATTCTCTAGGCAATGCGCATTGGGGACATTACACATTTCAAGAAGCGGAGTGATTTAAATTTGCGCCGTTCTTCTAGTATTTCAAGTCACACCTTTTACCACACAAAAGTTGATGAAATCATTTTTGTACACGACTCAAGCGATCAATCTTTCACCAAGAGATTGGACTACTAAGTAGTAAACCCACTTCAGATCGTTTTTTGCGACAATCGGCCTCAATGCTCTAAGTGCACAAGTACATCATCGATGAAGCACGACAACTCTAATCCCTCTTTACGTCCTTGTGGTCCAGAAGAAGCTGGGTTGGCCGGTTTTCGCTTGATGATTCTCCTCTCTTTATGGCGATCGCATACATCAGCTTTTTGCGCACCAGCACTTCTCAGATCCTCTCCTATCACATCACATAGCAACAGGTCTGTCTTAGACGCCCTACAGCACGCCTGCCAGAAACTTTGATCTCCGTGACCTTCCTGATCCTTCTGTCCCGGTCTTTCTCTTTGTGTGACCAAACCAACGTAGCCTCTGTCTCCAGATGGAATCCAATATGTTCTCTAGCCCCATTTCCTGTCTGAGCTCTTCTTTAGACTTTCTCTCTGATTCTTTCTCACTCCACACATCCAACTTATTACGCACATCTCCGCAGATTGCAGCATCTTTTCATGAGTAGAGAGCAGAAGCCAAGACTCACAACCGTAGAACATTGCTTGACGGACGCATGCTACATACAACTGGCCTTAAACTCGCATGGATGGTGACTTCCATATTAAAAAGGCTTGTAGCTCCCTGAACTTCTTCACGCACACCGTATTCTGGCAACAACGGCTGACTCAAAGTCACCGCAACTCTAATATAAACATAAAATTCTGGACTGCACAAAGCAACCACGATTGCAATGCATTATACGTATTGCTGCATTACACAGCTGGCTACATGCAAATTAAAATCTAACCAATGATTAGAAAGGAACTACCAATGAGCTACATATGCTACCATGATTATGACGTAGCAGTAAAGAGCTTTTGTCCATTTTTACAAGGGTTTCCTCAAATTCAAGGTTATTGAAGGCTGCGGACAGCCTGAATAAAGTGCCCAATGTAATATCCAGGACTATTTCAATCCACGAAGCGGCTCATAACCAACTAATTATAATTGTTATCAGACATCATGATGTAAATGAAAAACAAACTATTCAACCGCCAGAGTAATTCATGTATACACTTACTTTCGCTGATCACAGCGATTCAGACAAATGGGCTGCCCAAGTCTGCTGAGGAACTCATGGTATCGCTCAGATCCGCATTGATTGGCGAATATGGCTGATTCGTCATTGGCTTGTCCAGGGCCTACGTAAATCACTCCGATAGTGTGCATTTCGTACACAGGATTTTCAGAGAGCAGACCAACTGAGAATGCCACGATCTGGAATTGAATAAGAGTTATTGACATTTTCTAAATGTTCCATCATCGGTGACAACATACTTACTGGATCTGATTTCTCAGGTAAGGGTAGTGGGCGCAAGATATCCTTGTTTGGATTTCCGAATGCGTGAGAATAGTAAAGTTGGAGAAATACAAAGGACGGATTGAGGCCGTACGAAGAACCGCTAGGAATGCTCCTGAAGAAAATATGAACGGTTCAAGTATATTATTAACATTTGCATATTGGTCTAAGAGATTGGTTGACAGCCATGCCCTCTTCCACAAATCTAGGAATCACCTTGAAGGGTTGAAGCGTTATGACAGTAAATATAGCTCAACTGGACGCCGACTTCTAATATTCCCAGTTACAATTCACCTGATCAGAATTCGAGCACAGAAACCAATAGTGTAGTGGAATAGTGGAGCATCAGAGTGGATGTTCAAAGAAACGTTGGAAAAGACTTATTTCTTAAGGTCCCGATTTATGACGATTCGGTCAACTCTGGCAGTTATCACTTGAATACATGCATGAGTGATCGCCGCATGATAGTGAAGGTAGAAAACTAACTTAGATTTCTAATTAACTAGTGTCAGCATTGCGTTTGAACTTTTAGAGCTTTTGCCAGATGAATAGCAAGCACAATATAAGTAGAATTTCAATCCATGCTTGTACATATATTCTACCAGATTCAGTAGATTTCAACTGTTCAATATTTTGATATTTTGACTGTTCAAGTGCGTAGTTCCTTTCATAAAATATCAAGCACAGAATATAAATTAGTAACACACTGATCATTTCGTATAACCCAATTAGATTAAGTACGAGTTTTATTACTATATAATTGTTTTTTAATAATCCTATATAATTGTATATAATAATACATATATAATTGTATGTAATAATACTTGTATATAATAATATATATATATATAATTGTATATATTAATATAATTGTTTTTAATAATTTCTGTCAATATTATAGAATAGAAGTAAAAGAACATCAACTACATGTGAATGCAAATATTTGCGGAATGATTGATACACATAGATTCGAGTATCAGTGAATAAATGCGCGTTTTTTTTGAAGCCGCTTTTATCGTTAAAAATCAAGCAAGCTAAGATGCAAACTGCAAAGAGATAAAAAACATAGTGCATTAATGAATTAAGTAAAGCGTCCATTAAGGGAGAAAAGATTACAGAAACAGTTGCTTTTAATACTTACAAGTATTTATTTTAGTGTTTCAATGTCTGCACATAGCCACACCCACTTGCCGTTTGAGAACCTGGACAATCTACGCATTCTGAGAGATTTTGCCGATTCATATTGCCTAAATGTAGCACACGTGTCAAATGCCGATTTCTGTCATCTTTCAGCCTTGCAATATAGCATTAACATGGAATTCTGCGGGAAATAATGCAGGACATTTGAGAGCGCGTAAGCGACTGCTGCCTTGATTATATGAAACGACTGCTACTGAGATTTAGCTGCTTAACGAAAAGGCTGTTGTGACAATTGGTTAACTTTTGTGTCATAGCATTCTTCCGTTAATCATGAATAGCTTGAGTTACAACATTCAACACTCTTTCTAAATACCGAGCTTTTAGATCAAATTGGTAGCGGTCGTTTAATATGCTGATAACCTTTTTTAGACTCCCGAGTATGCCATGATTGCTATTTTATAAATGAAATCTAGCTTCATAAAATATTCAAAATCAAATATGTCAAATAATAATAATAAGCGACGAATTTACAACAATTAAGCTCCAATGATGGTGGATTTTCATTATTTCAGTCAATGATTTTAGATGTCATTTTTAATAAAAATCATTTTGTCTCATTGAATCTCTGTTTAAGGCTGCATGATGTTCATTGAGACTTCAGAACATCACTGGGAGCACCGACGTTACATCTCAAGAGAAAGTAGTGATGCAGGACTATGTATACTTATTCAAAATTCTTTTACGAAGTTGAACGTTTTTGAAATCAGACTTCTTAAAATTAGACCTAATACAATATGTAAGGTCAACATAACTATAGTGCCAGCAAATAATGGGCTAGAGTCATCCATATTTATTTCCAAGTGAGGGAAGCCCAAAAAACACCGTTGTTGACTATAATGCTTTAATAAGCGAGGCCTTAGCACATAGCACCTTCAACATAGCACGATTGACGCTGATTTAAAAACAAAATTGATCATAAGTTTTAATTTACTTCCCTTCCCGTCTTAAGTTGGGTCGGCTAGCCTTTATTCGTATTTCAATCCCTACTCTGTACTGGAGTAGGTTGCTCTATGTAGTTAGTATTAATTTGTATTCATTCGTTCATGACTTTTAATTACCTACTTATTTACAGGATTCTCCACAAGGATAGTTGTTTAACTTTGGCATCTTCCGTTTCCTGGATCCTTCGAAAATTGTTTTGACCGGGTCGTGTCCTAATTCGATTATTTGAGGCAACATGAGGTTTGCGACAAGAATTGTAAATACATAGTATAATAAACTTCGCTTATGTTCCTCCCAATAATTTAGTACATCGGTATCTCGGTATGCCAAGGCCGGTGGTGCAAACATTTTCTAATTTGATTTCTATGTTTAAAGTAAATTGCTTCTCGAATCTGAGGCAGTTATCAAAACAATCTTCAGACAAGAAAAACATTTTAGTTCTGTTAATCCTAAATGGCATCATAATATTGAGAGTACAGAAAATCTTTTGCATAATATCTTTTATTTGTTTGAGAGCATGCGACACGCTACGTTTTGGGAGACAGTGATTCACTATCATATGGCACGGTTTTCAAATTGTAGTGTTCTTCATGTTTTGCAAAAATTGCTACCTACTTTTATTTTGAAATATTGCCTCAAGTTCATACCATATTAATAGAAGAAATATACACGAAACTCATCTTATTGTCAATCTTATGACTTTTGCAAAGCGGAAACTGGAGATTAGCTGAGGACATGATCCGCTCATATAAATAAATAAATATCATACGGGTCTCAAGGATGGCAATTGTTGTACATGATTTGCAAAGATAAGAGATAAAACATAAGAAAGGTTAAAAAAATGATGGTTTAACATCACTACTCCCCCTTACTGTGGGCTTGGACGGCATTGACACAGTGCTGACTTTAATCTGGAGCGTTGTGATCTTTTAGTACGGACGCCCTTCCTGACTACTTCCAATGACACTTTCGGGGCTCGACCTCTGAACCGAAAGATCGCTCGGCCAAGCACTTAACCACTGTGCCACGAAGACCACTATAAAACTTTTAATAATAATACAAAAAAATTATAATAATACAAAATATAAGGTTAACCGGTTAATTTTCAGATTCATTATCAGAGATGGACAAAACAGCATACTTCTACTTAGGATAGCAAATGAATATACAAGGAAGTAAAATGATATACTACTCCTGTTTGCCTCAACAGAGCAGCAATAAATAAATCTTGTCCAAATTTCACACACTATGATGACATTTCTGTCTGATTCTTAATGAAAGTTGAAGTCAGTTATAATCCGAGTTTCTTATCGCCTTGTTTGTGATGGACAAAAATTCTAGATCCCGATCCTTTACAACGTATTTTACTATATCACGCATTGCTACCATGGAAGAATCGATTGTGCAAGAGAATGTGCAATAGACAATGTGCAGAGAGATTGTGCAATACAATGCAAGAGAGTTTTAGAAGAGCTGAGACTGCAAATTCCCAGAGCAATTATCAAGCTTCAACATGACGAAAGAAAATTTAGAGAGATATGTACGTAGAAGTAATTCACACTTTAATTCTGAAAAATGTGAATGGATGGATCAGCTAATGTGATTTTGTATAGAAGTCCTCGGCGAAGCCTAGATATCAGAATATCAATTTGCATAAACCGAAGAAAAACATGTATGCAAAGTCCATGCATTCACAATGATATCTGAAACAGATACACATTGATAACTAACGAGGAAGTGATTATAAGAAAGGAACAAATAAAGCCCTAAGTGAGAGGATGTGCATCTGAGCCACTCATGTAATAGTAATAATTCACACCAGGGATTCTTGAGAAGTCATTTGAAATATTGTATTAGAATGTATTGCTAATGTCACTTAATCCTGATATTTTATGAATTCGAGGACCAGTCATTGAGGATGCACATATAAATAATCATAATTTGCATCGTAAATAAGTGAAATTCCGATGAATCATATAGACAAGGACCGCAGAAATTGTGGTGATCCAAACGCATAGCTGATCCTCGCATGCGTTTGTAGAGACCATATTACAACTCAGGAATGTGCTAATGGCCGTCGTTGAAATAACAAGATCTGAATACATCTCATTTTCTAATTGTTCAACATATTTGCTGATATAGGGAATCACCATTAACCTGCATTGCTCGATATAGTAAAGCGAAATATAATCGGATAAAATCTATTGAAATTCTCGGAAATCGGTGACCTGTCTTGTAAACTTAGTCATCGATTTCATTTGGATTGGCTCTAACTTATAAATAATCCAAGATGTAGGCATCGTGATTAATTTTTGACATCTGTGATGAGCATGCAATTTCGGCTCTTCAGTATTCTATATCAAAATTAGGCATTTTCATGGATTTTTATGGTAAAAATATCAGACATATACGAGACCGTCTGATACCTTTGCCCCAAACTCCTGTTAACTGTTGCTGTTGAAATGCTTGATGGGTTGGTCGAACATCCCGCCGTTCACCAGAAAAACTGCTTTAACCACCCTGCCTCCGGTAACGGTAGGCACAGAGCCTATATATTGTAAAATACTTCGAATTACATTTATATTAGAAAGGCAAATAGCAAATTACATTATAGGCAAGCATATTTTCATCGATTAAGCATCGATTTTAAATTATTGAACTTTTACCATGAGGAGATGAAGTAAATTCGACCATACAATTGATGAACAGAAGCGATTTAGTGACGATTATTTAAGTTTGAATACTAAGTTTCTGACTTCGAAAATTTCAACTGCGAAATGAAAATCTGCCGGAGACTTTCAGTTCCTTTCTCAAACACCTATGTTCCTACCTTCCCCACAACATGCACTGATATTGGCAAACTTCACTGAGACACACTCGCAAAATTCGCTGAAAATTCGCATGATTCAGACAATCACGAAGAATCGGCTGCGAACAGCACAATACTTAGTTTGAGTCAAAAATAACGGGATAATGTCAGATGAACAATGATTGTCATGTGACTCACCGTCGTTTTGTTGATAAAGCAGTGCTGCGCGAGGAAATTCTCTCCTTCTCATTAGGAACTCCAGCTAGAGTGCAGCTTCGATTTCGAATATCGCCATCTATTCCCACTTCTTCATCACAGGAGTAATTATCTCGATCGGCAGGGGAAAGATCAGGCATGGAAGGACTTCGGGCCATCTCACCAGGATTCGCATCCTGAGGAGACAGATCCTCAGCGCTACCGCCAAGCAGACGAGACCTCGTGGACAAGCCAGATCTGCGCACAGGAACCGCAGCAGAGCTGGTGTGACCAAGATCTCGATCCGAAGATGCTCCAGACCCAGACAGGTCCGTGAACTGTTGACGATGCAATTCTTGATATTGCACTTCCTGAAACACGGATTGACTTCGTTAATTTTTCATCATCTTCCTCATCACAATGTCTATCAGATATAAATGACAAAAATGCCAGGATGTTTTTATTGTGAGCAGGTACATTTGACAGCGGCAACGGAAATGATTTTACAATGAAACAGATTTTACTTCCTCGCGGGCCGCAACCCCTAAGGCAGCTAATCAAAGAGAAAAGGAAGCTTTATTATTTCTTTCATCAACATTTCGCGAAACATGACATATTTATTGAATTGCAATAGAAATAAAGTGAAAAAACCTCTATGCGATTCTGGTGTGGCAATGGAGAAGTCACTAAATGGCTTATAACTAATCATGCCTTTATATGCCACTAATAACATGATATATTATACTGCACATCTGTTAAGAAAATAGGACTTTAGGTCAATAAATATACTCAGTTAATTTCCCAAATTTTCGTCAGTCACTTCAACAGGGGCAGGGCAACAGATGATCAAAAAGGTCAATGGCGGTTCTACATATGACGGCATCATAAAACCCTGAATTATGTTCAACAGGCTTTAATCAAAGAAACCAACGAATACAAAATGCACTGCAACGCCTAACTCAACAAAATCATTCAAGTGATCAAAGCAACATAGCAGCAATACAACATCTAAGATAAGTCAAAATTACATGGAAATTACAGTGTAAAGAGAAGAAGCAAGTTATAGCCAGAGATAGCTGCAAAAATCATAATGAAGGTAATAAAAACACGACTGAACCACTATCAAGGCATGATTACAAGAATCAGACGGACGTTTTAAAAACAAATCGCAAAATGCATAAAACATGCGAAAAAAGGAAACGATGTCAAGTCAAAAAGAGTCCCCGGTCTTCTTATTGGCTCACGAATATCAAGTTCGTTGATTTGTTGCGCCAGATAGAGTCAGTGTCAGGCTTGATTGAATAGGAGACTCGAAGGAGGACGTCTTGAATGTAAGCGTCTCCGATTTGAGTTCTTATTTACTTTTAGTCCGTTTCATACAGCTGAGCAGTTCTTCGCGCGAGAATGTAGTTCCATAACAACGATTACTTTATCTTATCAGTTTTAGAAAAAACTTTTGTAGACCCTGCGGGTCGCATCATGTGACAGTATTTTTTGAAAAGGAGCCGCAGGCCGGATCAGATGAGTTCGCGGGTCGTATTTGGCCCGAGGATCACAGGTTGCCGACCCTTGTCATACAGTACATGCACAAGTGGGTTCAGAAAGTTCCTACGCGAGTTTTAAGAGGGTTGTGAATCAGCTGCTAATGATCCACTGAGTGGATGACTAGTAGAAGCGACACGTGAAAGTCATGTCGTCAAAACCAAACAATTGATAACCAAAAGAATACAACCAAAGCTCTCTGAATGAAATTGCACAATTCCAGGCCTGTGATTAGCCTATGAAAAAAATTGAGGATTTTTTGTGAAAATTTTGAGGAATGGAAACGGAGCCTAATATGATAATTGCAAGAAAAACTGCAAATTTTAGCACGCATTTTGGGCCAAACTTCAAATCATGAAAGTCACAACGAAGAAGGTAACCCAAGGGTTGACCACACCACACTTTTTGAAGTTGTGTATATTGCACAGGAATACTGACTTGGTCATAATCACTTCCAGCGTTGTTATGAAATCAATTTGTTGCCTCAAGTATTATCTACTTAGAATGTGTCGAACAGAGGATGTCAGATCAAGCTGCTGATATCGCTCTGCTTCACGCTATCGTCTCCAATTCAATTATGCTTGTCAGATTTGTATACTGTAATTTTTTGAATGTAGGATATCCTCAACTACATGCATCTGGGGCTTTGCAACGATTAATTTTTACGGACTTTACACAAATTTGGGAGGAGAGTAACCCATAAGTATAGAAAGCTTAAAATCGTTGACGGAATGCTTGTGACTTAAAAAATGTCAGTAATTTATCATGAAGGATACACCACAGTAGCCCTACACACTAATTTATTAATTTTACTTTATGCTACATAAGTTTTGGTGGGTTTTGTTTACTTGTTACCGTTTGATCATATCGCTCCGACCTACATTCAAATGAGCATGAATTCTCTCAAACAACACAAAACAAGTGTCGGGAACAGGCTTGCTAGTTGAGTTGTTGGTCTCATACAGGCAAAGAGTGAAAAACTATCACCTCTATTCGTATGAAGTTGCGCCGAGATATTGACGTCCACATCTTGCAGTAGACCCAGGTTGAAAATCTACCAACCCAGTACTATGTGGTTCAATGTCTTAATTAATCTGAATTTCGCATGCAACGATAAGCAATGTGTGCACTAATTTCACACAAACCTGTGTTCAGCAAATTATAAAAACGATCTATAAGTGAATAATTCATCCAGGATAAATGTCGGTCGGCAGACCCTGGAAAACGTAGCTGCAAAAAGACTCATGAGATAGCAGAGCTTCATACGCTTCTAACCCCCGCACGCTAGTGACCAGGAGGCAGATAGACACTAAATTTAGGGACCATCCACCTTACCCCGTCGGATGTGTTCATGTTCAGCGGAAATAAAATGGATGAGAGCGAGTGAAACAAACGCTTCAGTCGATAGGAGTGCTGAAATCCAAGTGGGCTGGGCTGCCTATATGTTATCACATAATGGATATGGAAGATTTTTAAGAGAAGAATCTTTTATATTTTTTGTAGAAGATCCTTAAGTTCTTTAAGAAGAGCAGGCATGCATTTAGCAGCCATATAGTCGCAGAAACATATAAAGAAGGTTGTGACAAAGGTCAAGATAATTAATGAAAATAATTGAATATGCATTTTATTGTTGGAATTCTAAGCAATAATATGAAGTTAGAAGTAAAAAAATTTCACTCATTAAATACGTGAAAGTTTTTAATGAGTGAGTTCGACAGACAATAACTTCGGACAACTTCTCTGCTTCGCAAAATAAGTCCAGACGAACCGGAGCATCTGCAGCCCTGTAGCTTGCAGAAATGAAAACGACGATCAATTCAACGTAACAAAGTGCGTCAAGGTAACAAAATTAAAAAAAAACAAGCTAACGACTGGTTAATTTTTCATGTGCTAAATATGACATGGCTAAAAGAAAATCATTATATCCTAAAATGTCTAGAAATTTAAAAATACTTACTAGAAGGACAAGCAACGGTTCTCCTCTCCTCATGTGGAATGAATTGGTGAGTAAGTCGCTCTTTTCAAAATTATGTTTATCACTTATATATTGAAAAGGTTCTATTTAACAGTCTGCCCATTCAGATGATAAAAGGACAGGTCTATTTCCAATCAAAATATCATATCTAGCTAGCACAGCGGGATTACGCTATCTAAAATTTACCAGTGTAATGTTGAGAAAAGTAATAAATCATAAGTGATTCATGATTAGCAGCATGGATGTAGGGTACATGTTACAGGATTCTATCTTAGCTTCTTGTTTGGAAGTTTACATATCATCGCCATTCGCCAAAACTCAATACATTATCCTACATTTAGTCTGTAGTGTGTCATATTTGAGGAATTTTTGAGGATTTGAGGAGTAATAAACAAATTTGAGGAATTTTTGAGGATTTGAGGAGTAATCACAGGCCTGCAATTCGTTAATCAATAAATTTGATACGGACACTTAACAGTAAAAGACCGTGACAGGTGATGTGATGCTCATGAATCAACTTCCAAATAATCAAATAAGGAATGGAAGGAGAACGGGAATGGCTGTTGCCTCCTTTGACCGCAAGGGAGAAATCCACATCGAGTACCTTGAAAGAGAAACGTTCTTTTCTTCAGCTATCTCTTGTGGACGAGCGAACTTTTTTATTGATATCTTATCTGACATGAGTAGATAAAATGCTCCCCATGATCTGAATTGTTTGCATTTCAAATGTCGAGCCATCTGATTGCAATTCTAAACCAACACATTTCTGAGAATGCTCTGCCCACAGAGCTGATGCTAATGGTCACGCTTAGAAGAGAACTAGTCCGGAGGGGCAGAAAGATCCATTTTCCATTAAACGTACTGAAATTCAAGACTGAATTCTGACGAACTAAATCATTGACAATGCAATGAACGTACATTTTTGTCAGTACATTTAGATCGTGAGGAGTCGAACGATGTGAATAATATTTCCATCTGATGAATTTATCATGGAGAAACATTGAATCAAAAATAGGTACGATTGATTTGCATGACGTTCAGTCTTCAATGTGATAACGCCAGCTCGTTTGTTCCATACTACAACTTTCCTTACGCATTGCGCGCGCTGGGCCAATCACGTAAGCCAAACGGAGAGACTATCTCTTCATGTTACTACCATCGCATACAATGACTGAGATAGAATCGCGTCACCTCTAGAGTAACAGCTATAGAAAAATACATCTCTGTGACTCTGCCACACTTATATAGACATTGCTGTCATTGTGAGTGACTTCCAATAGCGCGCATTGATATGACCTTTGTATACTTTTGAAGATTAACTTGAGATTACATAAGAAAAAACAGGCACACTTCGCCTTTAACCACTCGTACATAGGAGGCAGATTCCATCGCCTGAAATTTTGCTCTCAGTTTTGTTCTTTCTGTCTTTTCGTTTCTATGTATAATGCAACAGCAGATGATTTTCTTAGCTTCGTCAAATGATAAACTTCGTGAACCTTTTGGCATTGTGAGACGTAGGGAGAATGCGGACATTTGTAGCAATTGAAATTGCTCATATAGCATTCGCATAGCAGCATAACACATTATTCTGAGCTTCAAATTTGAAATATCACATTCAAGCTGCTTATAATTATGATAGTAAGCAAGGCTAATATTTCATATAATATTCAGTGAAGAATAAATACATGTATTAATCACGCAAATATTCAGTGATGTTAGTCTGAATATGCGAAGACTCTTCTTCCGCCTCATTGAAAAGGCATATTAAATTATTAATAAAAATAGAAAAGACATATTAAATCGTTTCAATTATCAACTTCAACATCTTTGATCATGGGAATAATGTCATTTTCATGATATTTGAATCCTTAATTTAGAATATAGTCTGAGAAAAGAATCAAAAGGCAAGATTTCTTTACAAAAAATATTGCATTTGAATTTCGAATTGCCGTTTATAGCACCAAGATAATAAGTTCAGTTAAACAAATATCACATACCACCAGAAAGAGCATGCGCATGAAATTTCACGATCGTCAACAACACGAAATTTGGAGCAGTAATTTAGAAAACATTGAGGTCGATGGGTCGGAATATCCCTCGGGTTATTTCTGCTCCTTTTACCTTGTATGGAAAGGAGTATCTGCATTTAAGTCTTGTACGATAACGAACTAAAAGACATTGAAGCTTTCGATCAGATGCAGTGAAACTAGCATCATGGTCAATGTGCAAGTTCAAGGTTAAATTCTCAAGCACCTCTCAACACGCATTTCTTCGTATCTGTGTGTTAGTTACAGTTCCTACGTATCAGAGGTCGAAAATGTGTGCAGATCAATAGCCATATTTTCTTTTCAAAACACTTCGAGGTAGCAACTCACAGATCTCAGCTACTTATCAAAGCATGCACTGCTTGAGCAGATAGAAGCAGAATATACACGTGTAACATAAACAGATAAGTCCATCATTTAAGTAATGCAGTCACAACTGTCATTGATAAAAGTCTCTTAGCCGTTTTGAGAGCATTGTGGTCAAACCGGCAGAGTTCTCATCAAGATATGGATTATGAAGCTGTATTGGAGGAAGTTGGAGGATGTGGACGCTTCCAATTACTTATATTCGGATTACTATCCGCCTGCACTTTCAAATTAGCCATTGATGTCCAAAATCTCGTGCTTCATGGATTTCTTCCAAAGTTTACTTGCCAAGATTGGAATGAAACAATCAGTAATGAAACGTGTAAAATTCATGGCAATTCTAGTAAATTCGACGATTTCACTTGTTCCAATTGGAGTTATGACTCGACAGTTATGAGGAGCACTCTCGCAACCGATTTTAACTTAGTCTGTGACCGCGCATATCTCAGTGCCATGAATTCTTCTTTCTATTTTGCTGGAACTATGATTGGCATGTACGTTGGAATGCTCGCTGATTATTTTGGTAGAAGAAGAATTATCCTTATATCTGCTGTGTGGGATACGGTCTTCACAGTTCTTGTGGCAGTGGTGCCAGGATTTGAAGGTCAACTAGCTATGCGCTTCTTCCGAGGGTTTTCAGGAGGCCTATATTTTCTAGGTTTCACGTATGTCCTAGAATTTGTATCGATTCGCTATCGCATGTTGCTAGGCAGCTGCTACTGGATATTTTGGAGCTTGGGATACGCCGCCTGCGCCGGTTTTGGATTTTGGCTTCGCGAATGGCGACTTACTCAGATTGTTTCGTGTGCGTGTTGTCTTGTTTATGGTTCGTATTACTTCCTATTACCAGAGTCTCCCCGTTGGCTAATTGTAAATGGAAAAATGGAAGAAGCGATTAGCGTCCTGAAGAAGGTCGCAAAATGGAATGGACGTGATCTGAAGGATGATTTTATTGATATAAAAGTGAAAAAGGAACCAAGAGGAAGAATTTTGGATTTCTTTAGTTCAAAATTGATGGCAATCAAGACATTGACTGGCTGGATAATTATCTGGTGTTGTGCGTGCGCATATATGGCCATGGCATTAAACGCAACTTTGGCTTCAAATGATATATTCCTGAATATGGCTATCATGGGCCTGATAGAGCTTCCATCAATGCCATTAGCTTGGAAAATAAGTGACAGGTTTGGTAGGCGATGGCCATTTGTAATTACGCAATTGATTTCTGCTGTATGTCTTTATGTAATTCCGTTTTGTCCAGAAAGCAGCCACTGGATTCGCTTGACATTGGCAATCATGGGAAAACTTTTTATAATCACTGCATACATCATCGCTGAAGTTTGGGTAACAGAAAACTTTCCAACTTGCATTCGTAGTATTGGACTGTATTCGTGCTCTTCATGGGCACAAGTCGCATTCGCAGTGGCGCCGATGATACTTGTTACTCGTTCAATCACCTATTGGTTGCCAGAAATAATTTTGGGGTCGCATTGCATGGCGGCATTATTGTTTCAGATAATTTTGCCAGAGACATCCAAAGCTCCACTTTTACAAACCGTAGCAGAGGCTGACTTACTGGTGAGAGGATATGAGCATGAAATCAATGACAGACTGAATAATCGAAATACCACTCAGGTATTCCTGATGGAAGAAGAAGATACTTCTCCTTATCCTGTTCTAGAAGATGACGATTAGATGTTGATTAAAAACATGAAATAAACATGAAAATATTGTAAATCGAAGTTCTCTCTCAACTCTTTCTCTGTACACCATACGCAACTAAACATTCAAGGGTCAAATAATGAAGGATTAGCCAAATTTCAACATAAGTAACAAAATGTTTCACTATTATTTGCAAAAGTTTGTTGACCATTACCGCACGGCTATAACTATCTAACTTAATGTTATTAGATTGACGTTTTTCAATCCAGCTCCGTTTGTTGGATAGGACGATTTTTCTGTATGATATGCTTCCATGCGTCCCGGTCAAAGGTGTCAGTTCTTTTGAGGTTCAATCAACAACAGTCCGTGGACCCAGCTTCTTTTCAGGCATTCTATTGGCGGTTTCTCGTTGTTGGTTCGTTTAGCTACATCTCCACACTTTCTTCCTTCAAAAAGTTCTTGTATTTCCGTCACTTCAACAGCAAAAGTGATCAATTACATAGGCTATCGAATCATTTAACTTCAATGTACATGGTTCTTACTACAGCAAACAATTTCTCAAAGCATGCACGAGGCGCAAATCACTTTCATGACGTAGTAAGTGACGATCGAGGATTTATTCGATTAGGAGTGTGCCGATTGATTATCGATAAGTTGACCTTTTGGAGATCTTTGATGATTTTCAATAAGTGACTGATCGAAAAACAAGATCTCAATTCTTTAGATGAAGATTTTATTTTTCCATGTGCAGTGTATACTGAACTACTTGCCTATATTTAAGCCACCTGTGTTTATCATCACGATTTTTCCAAAGACTCAATTTCATATAAAGATAATGAAAGACTTGTAGAAGGAGATATTTCTGCATATTCATAGTATTTTATCGCCGCGCCTGGGTGGAGGAGCTCTCTGCGTGGGAACCGGGCCGGAGTTGTCGCCTTGGTCCCGCTAGCCAAGACCCGGATTTTTCAGCCCGGTGCAGTTTTCATGTTTCGACACGGGCCCGACCCGGTCGTCGCAAACATTGTTTGATGCAAGTGTAAAAATTATGCCATTTTGAAGCATAACCAAGGCACGGTAAAAACCGTGCTTTCCACTTTTTGAAATCTGGTTTTAAACCGAAATAACTATTGAACTTTGGAATTGGACAATGTACCCAGCAAACGAGTAGCAACACCGCGCCCACTGTGTTGCAATTATACAAAAGCCTGCTTGTTGATTGAAATGATCAGCACATTTTTCGAACTCAAATTGAAAATCATTTCTTTGTAAACGAATTAAACGCATAAGAAAGCGATAATCCTCATTAATAGCCTTTATAGATGGATGTTCTAGCTAAATCGTTTAAAAAAGCAGCTCTAGATTCAATTCAGCATCGACTTCAATTATGTGCATTGCAACCCACTGAATTTTTTTCAGAATTCTTTAAAGCGGTATTTTCACAGAACTTGATGTGAAGAGCTTTGCAAAGCATGGACAGCAGAAATTTTAAAAAGTTTAAAATAGAACAGGCCTGTGATTAGCTTATGAAAAAAATTGAGGATTTTTTGTGAAAATTTTGAGGAATGGAAACGGAGCCTAATATGATAATTGCAAGAAAAACTGCAAATTTTAGCACGCATTTTGGGCCAAACTTCAAATCATGAAAGTCACAACGAAGAAGGTAACCCAAGGTTTGACCACACCACACTTTTTGAAGTTGTGTATATTGCACAGGAATACTGACTTGGTCATAATCACTTCCCGCGTTGTTATGAAATCAATTTGTTGCCTCAAGTATTATCTACTTAGAATGTGTCGAACAGAGGATGTCAGATCAAGCTGCTGATATCGCTCTGCTTCACGCTATCGCCTCCAATTCAATGATGCTTGTCAGATTTGTATACTGTAATTTTTTGAATGTAGGATATATCCTCAACCACATGCATCTGGGGCTTTGCAACGATTAATTTTTACGGACTTTACACAAATTTGGGAGGAGAGTAACCCATAAGTATAGAAAGCTTAGAATCGTTGACGGAATGCTTGTGACTTAAAAAAAGTCAGTAATTTATCATGAAGGATACACCACAGTAGCCCTACACACTAATTTATTAATTTTACTTTATGCTACATAAGTTTTGGTGGGTTTTGCTTACTTGTTATCGTTTGATCATATCGCTCCGATCTACATTCAAATGAGCATGAATTCTCTCATACAACACAAAACAAGTGTCGGGAACAGGCTTGACAGTTGAGTTGTTGGTCTCATATAGGCAAAGAGTGAAAGACTATCACCTCTATTCGTATGAAGTTGCGCCGAGATATTGACGTCCACATCTTGCAGTAGATCCAGGTTGAAAATCTACCAACCCAGTACTATATGGTTCAATGTCTTAATTAATCTAAGTTCACATACAAAGATAGGCAATGTGTGCACTAATTTCACACCAACCTGTGTTCTGGAAATTATAAAAACGATCTATAAGTGAATAATTCATCCAGGATAAATGTCGGTCGGCAGACCCTGGAAAATGTAGCTGCAAAAAGACTCATGAGATAGCAGAGCTTCATACGCTTCTAACCCCCGCACGCTAGTGACCAGGAGGCAGATAGACACTAAATTTAGGGACCATCCACTTTACCCCGTCGGATGTGTTCATGTTCAGCGGAAATAAAATGGATGAGAGTGAGTGAAACAAACGCTTCAGTTGATAAGAGTACTGAAATCCAAGTGGGGTGGGCTACCTATATGTTATCATATAATGGATATGGAAGATCGATATCCTTAAGTTCTTTAAGAAGTACAGGCATGCATTTAGCAGCCATGTAGTCGCAGAAACATATAAAGAAGGTTGTGACAAAGGTCAAGATAATTAATGAAAATAACTGAATGTGCATTTTATTGTTGGAATTCTAAGCAATATTATGAAGTTAGAAGTAAAAAATTGCAGTGTTCAAATATATAATTTCTGTAGGTTGATCGCAATGTTTCACTCATTAAATACGTGAAAGCATTTAATGAGTGAGTTCGACAGACAATAACTTCGGACAACTTCTCTGCTTCGCAAAATAAGTCCGGACGAACCGGAGCATCTGCAGCCCTGTAGCTTGCAGAAATAAAAACGACGATCAATTCAACGTAACAAAGTGCGTCAAGATAATAAAATTAAAAAAACAAGCTAACGACTGGTTAATTTTTCATGTGCTAAATATGACATGGCTAAAAGAAAATCATAATATCCTAAAATGTCTAGAAATTTAAAAATACTTATTAGAAGGACAAGCAACGGTTCTCCTCTCCTCATGTGGAATGAATTGGTGAGTAAGTCGCTCCTTTCAAAATTATGTTTCTCACTTATATATTGAAAAGATTCTATTTAACAGTCTGCCCATTCAGATGATAAAAGGACAGGTCTGTTTCCAATCAAAATATCAGATCTAGCTAGCACAGCAGGATTACGCTGTCTAAAATCTACCAAGTGAGTGAGAGAAAAATCATTAAGTTATAAATCATGAGACGAAAAAGAAAAGAAGTAAATCATGAGTGATTCATGATTAGCAGCATGGATGTAGGGTGCATGTTACAGGATTCTATCTTAGCTTCTTGTTTGGAAGTTTACATATCATCGCCATTCGCCAAAAAACAATACATTATCCGACATTTAGTCTGTAGTGTGTCGTATTTGAGGAATTTCTCATAGTTAAGCTATATTTGAGGAATTTTTGAGGATTTGAGGAGTAATAAACAAATTTGAAGAATTTGAGGAGTAATCACAGGCCTGATAGAAGTACAGATTTTTGTATTTCAACTGCTCCGACTATCTTGATTTCAAGTAGAGGAGTGTTGACTTCTCAACTATTTTATTGTCATTAATTAAAGCCAGCAGCGATTTTAGAAGTTAAATAGCATGAGTGCGCGTATGTAATATAATATGAACTCTCTTAGATTTGCTTTCAAACATACAATAAATAGGAAAAGCGCTAGCAAGCATGTACATGTTCAACTTTATTGATGCAAGCGTGTCAAAACACTGAGACGCAAATTCCATTCTTAGAGAAATTCAGCTAAAAGTGTAGAACTTCATGTTGGTGAATTATCTAGAAAGCTATAAATGGATCGCAAACTGGTGGAGAATGCTAAGTTAAAATCTGCTGCAACAGAAGCACAATCGAGTTTTACTTATGTCAAAATTCCTCAACCGTAGAGAGCGATAGAAATACTTTCCATTTGAATTCATTACCGCAAAAACCAGTTTCGTGTTTACATTGATATTGTAGCTCTCAGGTTTCTCAGGGAGACTTGAAAATGAATGCATGAAGTGAGCAAACGAGTAAATTGCAACGCCTAGATAAGCATTACCTCCTTGCACTGCATAAAGATGTCAATATCGTTTGAAAAATGATTGCATTATCCGGATAGCGGATTAACATAAAGAAAAAAATGACAATTCACAATTTCATTCAGGCCTACTTCCCAAATCAGCTAAAAAAATCGGGAGTTGTGTCGAAATTTTCCCATACATCAAGAAAGACAATAAAAACGCATGATGTGCCGAAGTCAGCTACGTTATTAGATTTACACATGAAACCGATTCGTCATTACGTGATTCAGTCCTCAGTCAGATACTTAGCAAATGCTTAGCAAATGAAAGCAGTGAAAGCCTGAGATGAATGCCTAACTAGACGGACGTTTCCATTTTAAGTATAGCGATTTTGAACAAAATGTGCTTTTTATCTATATGTTCTGTAATCAGTTATTACATTTTACTGTCATAAGTCACTTTTGATGAGTGCAAAAATGTAGAAAACCAATGTCTAAATCGTGGGCATCTCCTCTTGAGATAGGAAATTAGCATTTTCAGTGGAAATTCGGCGGGCTTTCATTATATGCCACTTTTAACAAAATAGTGGCATAACTTTTAACACACTGCTGTATAAGTTAGTGTTCCTGAAATAATCAAAAATTGCTCCTTTTTGCAAACACAACGTAAATAGAATAACTAAATACTGACTCAAAAGAATAGCTCTAAAATGTCCTATCACAACGATCTGACTCGATTATCACTGAAAGGTGATGCGGTCGTGTTTTGTAGTATTTGTGATTTTAATGCTCATCGATTCAAACGAATTGCATCCTTTGTTTATAGATGGTACATGTATACTATCTGTTATATGACAAATCAAGAAGTCAAGATGAGAAAGTGGAAAGCATTGCTCACCACAGATGCAATTCGATCGACATGTGATTCGTTCCCCACTAAAATTGATTTTGTGGCCTGTTGTACACGTGTTATCGTTCAGTCATGTTTTTGTGGATCAAGATGTTCCAATCAGTTAATTCTAGACTTTTTAGTTAATATCAAGGGTTTACATCATGCACAGACACCTTGGTAGGAGAAATTGGAGGCCGATCGAATCGCATTGCATTGCTGTGAATAGATCGTCAATTAAAAAGTGATTCAGTCGTCACAATTAAAAAAATATCTTTTTTGTCATTTTAATGTTCAAATCGATTGACAAGAGCATGGTTTTTATTACAATTTCTGTCATAACTATTATACCAGCAATGTACGAGGGGTGTACCAAAAGTTCGTGACGTTTGTATCTCCTATCTATAGACGTCCATTTTGGCGCAAGTGCATATCTAAATATTATTTCTTATAGTTCTGATAATTGCTTTTCACAAGAAAAACATTTAACTTCCATTTGTACAAATATTTATTGACAGAATTAAAGGCGTATCGAAACTCTTTTTTCGATTTGATCACCTTACATTTCACTACACTTTTCACATCTCTTCTCAAGTTTCTTCATTCCTTCTTCAAGCCAATCTTGCGGAAATTTCCCGAATGAAGCTTTCGGTGATCTCTTTATCTCTTTCACCATTGAATCAAATATCATTTTGGAATCATTATAAGAGTGGCTTATATCATAAGCTTGATAACAGATGGGAGCATTTCATGGGCAATCGACCGACAACATCCTTTGTGCATACAAGCATCATGTTTGCAGTAATCAGGGCAACAAGCCACTGCTTGAGGGGTTCACGCAGAAAATGGAGAACTGGATTAGGCTACGAAGATGCGGCCAGAATTCCGCATGAATTTCAATAACTTACCTTTTACTTTTCCTTCCTTGACTTTCGTACCTACTCTTACTTTATATTGTTGTGCTTTTTTGTAATCTACTGTACTTGTTCATACATATAGACTATAAGTGGCAAATCATACTGTATACCGGCATCACAAATGTGATTCAATCGACACTCCAGTACGTTAAAGTTAAGTGAGTGATTTGTTCACACTTTTTGAGCAATCATGTTTCTGCAGTTCTAGAAGTTGCATTATTGATTAATTTTAGCCCTTTTAGCTGAAGTAATGCTAACACAAATGCATTATAATAATATGACGACCGAATGCCATTGATGTGATTCGATCGCTATTTTCAGCTAGTTATATTTCCCATCTTACTCTGGACTAAGTAATGTGAGCTCAACGATACCAGTTCATAATTTAAATGTTACGCTACTGAGCCAGAAATGACCCGAATTATGTCGACAATTTTTGATTATCTGCACACACAGAATTTGTACTTATTCAGTAAGACTGCGTGTGTTCTCTTCAGGCCTGCGGAAAAGTGGCAATGTCGAACAATATTTGTTAAACCATTGGCACAATGATGCTCATCATTCATTTTAGGCTGAAATTTATGGATGCACGACACTATCTCATTTTAAGTACCACATTACCGTAAGAATCTTTCTCGCTGCGTTCCAGTTAATTACGAGCTAAATATTTTTCCATTTTTGGTTTGAACTTTTTAAAATGTATCAACTATGAAAACTGTATCTGAGAGGGGAGAGCTCAAGCTAAATTTTTCTATTTCTGCTAATCAGATATACATTTTATTACATGTAGGACAATATCATTTGCTTAAATGCACCAAAACATCAAAAAGGTGACATTGTAATGGATAATAAAATAAATAAGTAAATAGAGTAAATAGGAGAGGGGATTTGTTCGACATAGCGAGTGATTGGATCGTACAACGTGATGGTTTGCAACTGATAAATGATTTATTACTTGTATACAATTTGTGTTTTTCAATGTTATATTCGTTATCAGCATCAAAAACCAGTTTAGAAAAATGCTTTCAAAATTATTTGTTGTTCAACTATTTGTTTTCCAACAAAATCCTTTGTCTTTTCTTTTTGCTTCGCTCTCTCCAAGCGATGTTTCTGTCGTCGAATCAATGTACGAAAACTTGTGGTCTGTAGTGTGCTGTGACAAGGCAAGGAGTGAAGAGTACGCAATCAATGTTGGGATGCATCAAGGGTCGGTTCTGAGTCCACTCCTATTTATAATCGTCATGGAGGCCATTTCACAAGACTTTCGACGACGATGCCCTCAATAAATACTCTACACTGATGACCTTGTCATAACATCTGACTCCGTTGAAGACCTAAAAGAACGCTACGCATGCTGGAAGACAAATCTGGAAGCCAAAGGCCAAGTCTTGTCAGCAAGACCAAAGTGCTCATCAGTCGACGTTCTCAGGCCCCGCAAAAGGACGAGGGAAAATTTTCCATGTGCTAGTTGATAGCCTTATACGGGAGGGTGTTCATGATGAGGATGAGAAAGCAAAAATGCGGCACTCCCTTTAGTAATGGCTTTAATAAAATTAGTTGCTAAAAATATATACACGGCAAACGTTTCGCGACGCAGTCGCTAAGCCGTGAATAGGAAGTTGAAGTCAATGAAGAAGGAGCTCATCAGAAGCTGCATCTACAACACGCAAGAGAAGATCTCCGATCTGGAACGGAAGTGCGGATACGAATATCTCAATGTGTCTCGACGATGTTCTCCTGCAACGGTGGTTACCCTCCTGGACATGGTGGAGAAGATGTTGAACAAAGAAGAAACGCTGACATTCGACTGTCATTCACGGAAGTGGAGTGCCTTGACTGGTTTTCCGTATCCTGTATTACCTGTGTCCTACCATTTTGAGCACCAGCCGCATTTTCCTTTTCCTCACCTGGATGAGTTTTGGTACCGTAGATATGGGTCTCTCTCGGCTGACCAGCTCGTCTCTAGTCCTTCTGTGCACCGTGTCACAGTAGATTGTGATATTCCCTTGCCTGCAAGCGCCCAAAATGTTTTAGACAAAGGACCCAAGTTCAGAATTCCTCCGCGTTTGAATGAGGAATTCATTGATCAAGTCAAATTAGACCTAGACGTCCTTACAAATAAGCTGCGTTGGAATGCGCGTCAGATTGATAGCAATTTGACCTCTAGCATACCTGTACCATTTCATCGTAATCGTGTTCCTTTGCCGCCTTCTATGTCTAGTGAAGAAGAGATGAATTTGAATCTTTTCAAATATGAAGCACTCGATGTCATCACTCAGGAGATTAAATTCACTAAAAGAAACCAAAATTATAAAAATATCAATAAGTCTCTTCACGACACGAAGCGTTTTTTAAATCAAAATAATCTAGTTGCTGTAGCATCTGATAAAACACATTGTTTTGTTGTCACTGATAAGGCCAATTATGAAGAAAGTACCCGTAACTTACTGCTTGATAAAAATAATTACCGTCTTGTTGATAACAGCAAATGTAAACACATCGAAACTCAAGCGAATAAAATTATTGATAGTTTTTGCAAAAATAATTTCACACGTAATCAAGTTGAAAGGCTAAAATCTTGCGGCACTCGACCCGCTACTTTCAAAACTTTTATTAAAGATCACAAAGAGCCTGGCAACAATGGCTACCCTTTGAGGCCTATCGCTTCAACCATCAATAGCCCTACCCAAGAAGTTGACTGGCTAGTTACCCAAGTCTTAAATCAGCTAGCTAGATTGGTTCCATCATACCTTCCCAATACTGAATCTCTCCTGACTGCTTTAGATAATTGCAACTTCGATGATTTACTAAATAAAAAATTCATCTCGCTTGATGTCAAAAACCTATACCCCAGCATCCCTATCGATTTTGGAATCAACTGTGTTCAAAAGTTTGCTGAACAAAATTGGGACAAAATTGACAATTTAGGCTTGACCATAGACAATTTGTTGAAAGGGCTTTCTTT
Organism: Prostheceraeus crozeri; assembly: GCA_907163375.1. Lineage (NCBI taxonomy): Eukaryota > Metazoa > Platyhelminthes > Polycladida > Euryleptidae > Prostheceraeus > Prostheceraeus crozeri. The sequence goes on from CAJQUW010003943.1 coordinate 235,466, forward strand.
CATTGCTTACAACTACGAAATAGAATTCGATAATCAAACCTACTTACAGACCCGTGGTTGTGCTATGGGTTCTCATTATGGCCCACCATTTGCCATTATTTCCATTCACTTCATTGAAACTGAGGCCTTAAGTAGACTGGAAAAGATCAATATCCGACCCACGATTTTTCTGCGCTATATCGATGATATTTTCATGGGTCCTTTTGAACATAATGATGACATTTTTCATAGCATTTTAACTACCTTCAATTCCGTGAACGACGGCATACAGTTTACCATAGAAATTCCTGACAACGAGAGTCCTTTGAATTTTTTAGATATTTCAATAAAAATCGTCTATGAGCAGATTTCATACGAATGGTATTCTAAGCCTAATCATTCTGAAATAACTTTGCAAAGAGACAGCTGGCTTCCTCAGCATGTTAAGGATAATTACATCCGCAGTATGAATAATCGCATCGAAAGTAGATGCTCATCATCTACTATCAAAAATAAGGCTAAGGAAAAATTTCATAATAGATTACGCAAAAACAATTATAAAACTCGCGATTTTGATAAAAGTAAAAGCGTAACTCGTAAAAGTAATGGTGAGAATAATGTTAGGCTTTCTCTTAGTTTTATTAATGATAGTTGTAATAGAAAAATCAATAATTTGATAGGAAAATACAAACTGCCTGTAACCTTGATAAGCAAACCTAATAAAACCACTAGCCAATACTTTTCTAAAAAATCTGCTAAAAAACATGTAAACTGTAATCTCTGTAATCTTCTCGACAACCCTTATCCCTGCGATGTGCGCTTTGTGGTTTACGAATTTGTTTGTAATCATTGTAGCAAAAGTTACATCGGGCAAACTAATAGGCCTTTCAAAATTCGTTTCGAGGAGCATGAACGTAGCTTGCGCTTGCAGAACAATACTAGTGCCCTCTCCGAACATTCGATAAATGACCACGACAGTAACCTTGACATTTTCGATTTCACAATCAATATCATTGCCAAGCATAGTTCGCCTCTTGAAAATCGTCTGGCTGAAGCTCGCTACATCAGAAATAGGAGACCACAGTTGAATCGCAAAGACGAGCTGGTTGGCTGAGAGATACTCTGTCTACGGTATTATCACCCTGATATATAAACCACGCACTCTGACTGCTTTTACCTTCTTTTTAGTGCACTGAGGCAGCGACTGCGTCGCGAAACGTTTGCCGTGTATATATTTATAGCAACTAATTTTATTAAAGGGAGTGCCGCATTTTTGCTTTCTCATCCTCATCATTTCCATGTGCTGTGTGCAGGAAGGGAGTAGGAACGCGATCAGGTACTCAGACTGTACGTTGTGGATTCACAAGAGGTGTACGAATTTGGCCGTCCGACGTGAAGACCCAAATTTCAAGTGACGGCGATGTTGGGGGAGAGCTCCCCGTGTCTCAAGCAATGGTCATGGAGACTGATATAGGCGAAGACAAAATTGAAGTGGTTGATGACTTCTGTTACCTGGACGATAGACCAGGTGATTCCGGGAGGTTGTTATGAGAATATAACAGCTTGTGCAAGAAGCGCCTGGAAGAATTTCCACAACCTTTTGCCTGTCATAACCAACAAGAATATTTCGCTGAAGCGCCGGGGTGAGGTATACAATGCCTGCATCAGGAGTTGATGACCTTACTCGCCTGGCAAGAAATGAGAATGCTATGATCCGATGGACGTGTTCCATCAAACTTTTTTTGAACTGAGAGAAAAAAAATAGAATTTTAAATCATGAAGTAACTGGTCCGAACAACAGAGGTGGACAGAGGCAGGGATGGTGGCACAATGTCAAGAGATATCTTGAGATCCTGCATCTGGACACTTAATTGACGCAAGACCGACCAGAATGGAGAAGGCGCATCCATCCCAACAACAACCGACACAACCCCAGTGTCCAACCCTCAAAACTGGGGAAGAAGAGACAATAAACGAGGAGAAAGAGTAAGTAAGTCTCCGTGTCGTCCCGTTTGCGCTATCCACTTCACTCCTATCTCAGATAGCAGGATGAGAACTGCATCATCGCATTCATTAAATCGCGCAATTTTGCGTGACTTTTCAAAATTTAGTGGATATGTAAGCTACACAGACGAATACACATCCCAGAAGACTCACTGGAAGTTCCACTAACTCGACCAAAGGCCAACTCCCCAAGATAATAGGACTTGGACAGCGACTCGGCATCCATAATACATAAGGCCCACTACAAAATTCCTCAAGGTTTCGTCGATATGCAGTCAGCTCTCGCTTATCTGACCCCTCCTTGTGCAAGACAAATCGCAGATTGGCAAGGATAACGTATCATTTTGATAATTTCTACCTGTAGGTGACTGGAGGATGTGAACAACGTAGGGCACAAGCTTTCTTTAGAATTACAGATAATTGTACTTTAAATCAGGAATACACAAATTAATTTGAAAGTGTTATGAGTACACTGCACAGTATCCTACATATGGATAACAAAGAAACTACATTAATGCTGTGTAACTAAGTTATGTGAGATCTCAAAATACTACCATACATATCTAATTGAAGAAACGATTAACTCAAAAGATGCGTGGGAATATTCATGAATTGCAGAGTTTTTTGATTTGACAGTTTAACTGTAAAAATGTATTCAGCATGTTGAATTCACTGCTTATAAAGTCTGCTTTTAATCGAAAACAGTGGTTGAGTCATTGACAAGTAAAGCTCATTTAACCACTTTTTCTTTTCCTCCTGTGATCGTATTTAACAATTTACAATATCACTCCAGTATGCAAAAGAGAAAAATCGACAAAATGCTTGTCGAGCAAACAGACCTAATACAATACTAAGAACGATAAAGAGAGGATGCCTATTGAATAACATTGCACCAATTTTCGGGTAGGTCAAGCAGCCTGACTGCAATGAGAAGTAAAATTAATTGAAATGCATGTGGAGTACACACTGTATACTGCATATTGCCAGCATCATTGGCTGACAGATAGCATTTGGAAATAAATACATACGTGGTCAAAATTAGCTGGTATATGCTTCTTGATTATATTCTTGAGACGTGTAGTTGTTGATTTCCGTATTTTCTGTATTTCCGTATAGTTATTGATATTTCGTATAGTGATTGACCCTTTTACTCTGGCAATGTTTTCATGCCGCACGGAATGGATGCCATGTCACGCGGTTATCATTTTGTCATTGCCACTTTCTCAATACAGCAGTTTCGGTTTGGTTTTCACAAAATATGAAGTTAGGAGTCTTTATCATAACAGTGATGCTGTAATGCATTCACGAAAAAGTTTAATGTCCGGATACTTTTGGTAATATCTGTACATCACATTTTACGTTCACTATTAACCAAAAATGTATTAATTCACAAAAAACTGTGTTTAACTAAATCGGTTTAGATTTCTGCACCGAAGATCACACATATACGTGTCTCGTATATGTTGGTTAGAAGATACTTTGAGAAAAGGACGCACGGCAATCTATACTCACAACGCGATGAAAGTGTTGATCCTGATGTGGAAACAAAAGAATGATTTTAGTGCTAGAACAAAAATCAACAAGAAAAAGAATCAAGAATTGATGAATATAATAGCAATACACAGCTGACAAATATTGAGCTTTAGCGTGAAAGTGGAAGGCTCAGCCTCCTACCGGAAGCATCTTCACTGTGATGGAAATAATAACAGTCAAAGACTTGGTAAAGATCCGGAAAGCAGACGATGCACATATAATTTCTGTGGAGATTACATTATCTGCAGATTGCATCCCCTCCCCCCCCGCAAAAAAAGGAAAATAATTTCACATTATTTTTAATCCGGAATTGAAAGATCTCATCCTTGTACATAACATGTTCCAATTTTGGTCTTGAAGAAAGAGAATACTGAGATGTTGACTTAGCAGTGATTCCATACTCAATCTAGAACTGAAGTGCTGTATACTCAAAGAATACTTTACAATCTCAATTATTTTAGTTTAATATATGCTGTGACAAAATCATGTTAATTAAATTTCGACGAACTCGTCTGCAGGATATTGATTAAGATCTTCTTGATGTTCGGCTATTACATTACGTCATTTTAACAAAAAAATGCTTGAAATGTCTCTATTAATCGAAGTGATAAATATTCTGTATTTTCAGAATTCACCAACATCTTTCATGAGATAGGTCTCTGCTAAGAAATCTCAAACGCAATATAAAGCGAATATAGATCAACGCACATATTTCAAGCTGCAACAATATGCCTTTAGACATGCAAATAAACAGATTATGTGTTGAGATGACTCACTTGGTTAAGGGCAAAGTTTCTGCACTGATGCACAGAAGTTCAGGGTTCGATTCCGTCGATCTAGATAGGCATCGGCCTAACTTGGTTAGAGTTTCCATTGTGCGAAGAAGCCCAAGATGCAATTATGGTTCTGAGCTTTGCATGATGCAGAGATAAGTAATGCTTCAAAAAAGTTAAACAACACCCGCTCATTCTTGAAAAAAGCAGACTAAAAATATTGTCTTCTGTTTTTGGTAGTCTTTTGCATCTGCACTAAATGAAGCACCTATAAACTGCAATTGAAATTCTAATAATTAATTGACTTGAGACTGGTAGATAAGCGAACCAACTACTCTTAGACATGATAAAGTAATAGTTTCAGTGAAACACTATCTGTTAAGCAATAAGAATCAGACTCTTTGTACACTGTTAACACAGTCCATGTCAAAACAATCTTGTTATGAGTCATATTGAAATTTCTGTATTAAATGCAAAAAGGATTTTCTCTGAAGAAATAGCAATGCAATATACATGTAATGTTTCATATGTTTGTAAAAGTCATGCTAAGGATTGATATAGTACGAATTGGCTACTTCTACGACTCCGGCCCGTGAGAAGGCTAAACCGGTTGATTCTCATTTGGCTTCCCGGGGTCTGGCTTAGGTTGCGGCTCCTGATATAACGTATTACTCAAAATTTTACACATTTCACTTAACCAACTCGACATCTTACACACTTATCATAATTTGATCACCTACATCCGTCAGATTGAAGTTGAGACTGAGGTCTCTCTTTTAAATGAACAATTTTGAAAACAATGTCTTAATTAACTCAAGTCAACCCTGTCGGTCAATATAACTCACTCTGATGTGCCCGGATAGAATTGGTGCATCTGCGGCTCGAGATGTTCTTCGATAGAGATGAGCGATTTCTAGGGGAAGAGCTGAGGACACAGTTGAGGCCGCTTCGAGACTGATCTGAGGATTTTGCAATCGACAGATCCAACTGACGATGCCTGAGGGACGATGGACAGTCACTTCAGCAAGACCGGAACACCAACAAAGGTTCTCTTCAACCACTGGAGGAGGGCAAGATTCCGCAGCACGTAGAAATGGTGGGGGAGAAGGAGGCGGTGATTTGTCCTGAAATGAATTATTCAAATACAAATCAGCGACCAGGATCGTGGCTGCATTGAAGATTCAGTTCATCAATGAAGTTTTTGGACAGAGCATTAGAGCATGGGAAGTTAAACCTATGAAACTGTTTAAAATGCGATGAATCGCTCAGAAATGTAGTTGTTACTTTATTGATAACTACGTTTCAAAACGAAGACAGTAAAATCATTAGAATCACTCTGCATCATGTCAATGTCTCTTAGGCCTGAAAACCTGTCACCAGAACAACGTTCAGGGAACGTTTCTTAGTCTAAAGAAGAGCATTGGCAGCAAAAGTTGACATCTGTGAAAAGCGCGTTAATTGAATAACTTAACACTGGGCATTACGTTTTGGTTACTTCTGCTTCATTCGTATGTGAAAAAGCACCTTTTCAAGGCTGGTCGGGTCTACCTTTCATCAAAAGTATATAAAAAGATGCAACATACGCCGGACAGCATCATTCTCGAGATTTTAACACTGTAAACATTGTATGGAAATTGAGTCAAACTAAAGCTGATATCAATTACAAATCAACTTCACATATTCACAATTCGACGATTGCACGATTGCAACATAGAAAATCTGGACGAATGGTAGATTCCGCAATCTTCCAATGCACATCTTAGTCAGTGTCTATAAAAATTCTGTTGCTAGGGAAGAGCAGTGCACACAGACCGGTGCCGAGTCTCAAGTCGATTTCATAAAAATCCGACGACGCATAAATATAATTGAACGTATTGCTGTCATAACCTACAATGTATAAGGAGGAGATAAGTTCAATGTATTTGAAATGAAGGTCAATTTGATAACTAAAAATTCTAATACCTCAGGTTGCTACACCATGTCAATAAGACATGAAAAATTGATGGAAACATATTTGTGCAACAATTCATAAGAACATAATATCAGACTTACGTCTTCATTTTCCCAACCAAATATGGCAGCACATCGTGTACAAAGACCATTTCTTCCAGGAGGAAAGTCTTGACATGTTTGTATAGTCACTACTTGAGCTGGGCCGACCAACCATGATTGTCTAGGACCACCATCTAATAATTTTTCTATCAATTGTGACCGTCGGGGCATTGTCGCAACCGATGAGAATGCGAATCGCGCAAGCATATCGGCGCAAACCTCTGTAAGTTCTTTATGAAGTCCTGCCGCCACAGTAGCTGAAGGGGCAACAGCAACAGAGCACTTTTTACGCATCAGTGGTGGTGAAATATGCTTCATAATCCCAGAATTGGTACACGGTATTGTGTTGCTAAGAGGGTTATCGTGCTGTTCAACAAGCGACGGTCCCGGAGATCTGCTGCCGATTGAGGTCTTCCCTCGAATAGGCCTGGAAAAGGCAATGTATATTTCATTAAACATTGATATCAACACGGTGGTGGTCAGGTTTCGAGCTTCAAATTCCCAGGCAATCTCCAGGCTCTTCCAAAGCACACTTCATCAGATTTCCAGGCTATTAAATGGACCAAATTTGCTTTACCAGATTTCGATTTTTTATCGAAATCGGTTGAAATGTTATAGGCATAACATACAGCTGCATAAATATTTTCATCAAGAATTGTTTTCTACACGGCATCTGCGCTGTTTCTCTTAAGGCGCATGATGCAAGCAACAGTGTGAGCAGCATAGGCATTCATTTGAATGATCAGGTGCTATTAGATCATCTTAAGATTGATTTTTCGTTTCTTCTATGTTCAGTTTAAGTTTTTCAAATTTACTCCTGAAGACTCAGCAGCTGCTCCAGAGTACTACCATTTTCTTCATACCCTTTCTTTTGCTTATCCTGGGCTAGGTCTGCTTCTGTCTCAAAACAGTAAAAAACTGAAATAGAAAGATGTGATCAGCAGCTTGTCTATCAAATGAATCTGTCATCTCAATCGTGAGAGTATTGTACACGTGTTACGAACACTTTCAAGCAACCACTTCATACTTATGACAGTGACGTGGTGTGAGTGACAAAACTATTATTGCATGTGCATGACGCATGCGTACGTTTGCATGCGCATTTTCAGAATTACGAAATTGTATCCATATCGCCCATGTATGCCTTCAATATGATTTCATGCATGTTTGTCATTTCCGCATGTTATGATTCAGATAATCAATATTATCATTCGGATTACCGAAAAGCAACGTTTAGAAATGTGAAATTTCGTCATTTTTCCTGTATATGGACGTAAAAATCCGAACATTATATGCCTACGCGTAGGAAAACTATTTGGTAGACGCCGTGTATCGGTGCGGAGTTGCAAAAGGAACAGGGTTCGAGTCTGTCCGCTTCGGGCACGTTCGCTCTTAAGAAGATGTCACTATCCTTTACTTGTAGAGTTGAAAGTGTGTGATGGCTTCCAATTTTAAGGTAGCTAGTAGGCCTGTTTGAGGGAAGGAATGAGCAAAATTAAAGAAGTGATAGGAAAACATTAATCAAAACATGGTCGCAGAAATGCAAACTTATGTAAAAGGCAGTTTTTCGTTTCAAGGTCTCTCACTAACAGATAAAAGCTAAGTACAAAACACACTTTGATGTGAAAATTCAATTAAACGCTTACTTCAGTTTCGGGAATCCGACGTTTAGACTTTTGCCCCTGCTGCGCCTCTGATCCGTCATAGATGATTCCAGGCTAGACCTCCCGGCCACATTCGCGACAGAACTGAGATCCTGTCTTCGATTTTCTACTCGCTCATGTTCCTCAAAATTTCTAGTCACATGTGACTGCAAACCCTGTCCAGAAAGAAATTGCGTTTCGGATCACAATATAATGAGCATTTCTAACATTTTTACGAGAAATATTTCTAACTAAGTGAAGCCAAAAATGGAGATAAATGATGTAAAAGAAAACATCGAAAGAAACTCATTAGGTTATTTTGTTCTATAAAACATTCTGTCATCTTATTTTATATTCTCTAAGGAATTATTCTAAAGAGCACATACCACAGAATTAGATATTTTGTTTATCTGCTTCGGTTTGCTAGAAGTGTGATTAATACGAAATCGCCGGCACATCGAGGTATCTATTAAGTGGGCAAAAAGGAATTCCTAATACCTACAGAAATAGGAAAAAAGTCGTGCGTCGCTTGCGGATTAATGAGTTCCAGCAAAGTGCTTCGATTGCCAAAATTCCTTCAGATTCGAAGAATTCAGGTCATTGCCCACAAGTTTTCTCCATAATGTTGACCCTTCCGATCATTATTAAAGAAAGTGGCAGGCGTACGAAAATTAGTTCACTTGATGATCCTCTCCTCGGCATTGCTCACTGTATACATGTAGTGCATACATTGAATCGAAGCCAGGCATCGATGTGTGTTTTGGTGTGTGCGACGTGATATCACAGCACACATGCATCTCTCACTGGCTCTGGTGTCCTTTGCTGACAGCTTATTGTTTGCCATTTCCAATAGCAAACGATACACGAATTATCCATTCGAGAAGGAGCAAGTTGTCTAATTCTTTGAAGTGCCATTTCGATATTAAGGTTACGTATAAGAATTCCTTTCAAGGAAACCGAAGCGCGCGCAGATGAATCTAATTCTGTGGCACAGACTGCTGAATTTAGGCATTGTCATGAAAAATCTGATACTATTGAATTCGAACAATAAATCCAGATGGGTAAATGAACTTTTGGATCTATAAGACGGCAGCAACTTGCAGATGTGTGGAATTATTAACCGAATTCTACTGCAAGTACTGCAGAATCGAGCACATTGAAGAAATGAAAGATATGACGATTGGTCTCATTTTTCTCGGAATAATGCTTCAAAAATTCTTCTTTTTTAAATCATACTCAACCAAGCAGCAGCCGATGTCAGAAATACTAATTATTGAGACTAAAGTCTGAGACATATTAGCGGTTCAATAGTTACCTTAATGATGAAGTTGGCGAATGTTTTTCGGAATGGTTGCCGACATTTAACGAACCAGGCCATTATGAGACGATACGCTGTTGCAACGATGTAATTGTTAAACCTGAAATTTGATAAGAGAGTTTGAATTCAATGGCTTTGCAACTTCTGTTGCAATGGTCACAATCAATATAAAGTAATTGTCATAATTTGTAGCGCAACAGAAAATTAGTCTGCTATTTACTCTCTTCTTATCAAATGTGACTTCGGACAGGTATAGTAAAAACAGAATATTGCATGACAGATCTACATTCAAGCATCCTTCTAATTCAACGCCTTTTAGAAAGCGGATGGGCCGACAGTGATTCTTCTTTGAGCCCACTCACGAAACCTCTAGCGTCTTTGACATTATATAGGTGGAAGTGCAGTTGACATCAGACTTAATGGCCACAAACTTGAGAAAATTATGAGAGAGATAAAAGCGGGTTCTAATATGTTTTGCATTTTCAGAGCTGTCAACAGAAGAAAATCCTTTAGCAGAAATTCTTTATACATCAAAAAGTCGAATAGTCGCTTAAATTTTAAGTCTTGAGGGTTTTAACATACTACCAGAACAGTCTTAAATCAATTCACATATCCCCACTAACTGGGTTCCGCATCCCGCGAGGAAATAAGTGGGCATGAATCATACTATGATTTGAGTATGAATTTTTCATGCGTGTGAAAAATGAAATTTTCATACTAAAATCATACTCAAATTATAGCATGAAAATATCATACTATGATTTTACTGAATTTTTCATACTCAAATTATAGCATGAAAATTTCATACTATTGCTAAAAATTTAGGATTTCACACTTTTTTGCTTACAGAGCTGTTTACTTGTTAGAGAACAATTGTACAATCGCTGCCGTGAACCGCGTCCCAAGACAGGTGAATCAAGAAACTAAAAATCAGTGGCGGAACCGCAAAGAACAGGCAGATGATATCGATGAACAGACAAACGATGAAGACGAAGAAGAGACCGTTGTGAATGAGTCTGCTGATTCATCAGCTAAAGAAACTATTTCATCATTTGAAGATCGAACCTAAGTCATTTTTCTTGTAGATGCTTTACTGTGAAGGCTGTATGGATTATATTTTCCAGTTGGTGTGGACTAAGTATAATAAAAAATAATAGTCAAAAAGTTTTGCAAATGCGTACTTTTCTAATTCCAGCAATAATTGGTTATGAACCATCACAATGCATGATCTTATTAATTTTAAACGAAAATTTAATATGCAGCGGTTCTCATTTGTAGCATGCATCAATGTGCCTTATATTTAAGCTAGAATTTTAACAGAATGACCTCAGACTTTAACAGCTGAAGCACTATTTCCTTTGCAGCCGCAAACATTGCGTTTCGCCTTCAAGAGCCCATCAGTACGGTTGGAAATTGTTCAAACCAGCAAATGATATCGAAATGGTTGAGCAAGATAAAGATCGGCGGAACAGATTGATCTGCGTTTATTTATCACGGCTTTGCCTTGCGGCTGTTAAATCAGGTATCAGTGTCAATGCTTTTGGCTGGGCAAAATAGGGGGATACGTCCAGATTTACAAATTTGAGCTCTGAATAGCTTAAGTCACCGGCACTGCTTTCTCCCAAAGTATTCCAGATCTTGATTTTTATCAAGTATATGCACAGTCTCCCCTATCTATATGCCCAGCCAGGATCATTGACACTGCGATCTTTCAGTTATCAGCCGCACGTCAAGGACAGGATAAATAAACGTAGACCAACCTGTTCGACCACCTGTATATCACACGCGATATTCAAGTTGGCCATTCAATCTGTACTGATGAGCTCTTGTTGAGCGAAAAACCGTGTCTTCGCCTGCTAAGGAAACAGGTGTTTCAGCTGTTTAAGGATGTGGTTGTTCTTCTATTCTACATGACCAGGCAAAGTGGCACTCTGCTGTCAATCAATGGAAACATTAAGTTAAATGAAATTGTTCACCATGCCAGCATTAAATATATCCCTTAAGTCAAGTGGGGAAGTCATCAGGTTTCTTCCACTGAAGTCGGTACTGTACTTACTAACCCTCCATGACGAATGATGGATAAACGTTAGCGAGTTAACAACGATTTCTTTTAGTCCATCGTCAGAATTTGACTGGTCTTCAGTGAAGAGTGCGCAGGTGCATTGTCTGCCTTCTATATATGTCTGCCTACAAAAAGACCTGTGTTACATATTTGTACTATAGCATAGATTGCATTTTGCAACACTGAATTCTGATTTCTATGCCTATTTTGGGAAGACATGCAACCGATGCCTTTCCGCGATGTTATCAGTAGGTCCTAAACTTGAAATATTCAGAATTTCCAGAAGGGAGGATTAAATTAAAGATTTTCTTGACATCGTTGTTTCAAGTATTGATGGTGGGATGTGCCACTCATTCAATGAAAGACAGTTTATTAAATCCCACTCGATAATCACGATGTGAATAATTTATTCATCATACTCCGCTCATGCCGTCATTCTCAGGCCTAATAACTTCCTCAGCTGACTTATGGGATGTACTATATTATTTTCTGTTTATACCTTTATATTGTAAAAGATTTTCTCTGATTTCTCGTGCTATAGGAAGCCTTCACAGTATTTTGATCCAGTGGTCGGGCCAGAGATTTTCCATTTTTTCGCAGTTCCATTGAATTTTCGCAGGCCTACTAATAGCATCGAATTACAACATCATATTTCATGATCACTCAGACTTAATGCCGCTCTTATCAAAACTTTACCAAGATCGCCTAATGTCTTTCGGGAGAAACGGATAGTCCTATATGTTTTCTGCAGTTTCCACAAAATAAACAGCTGCAACGCAGCAATTCAAATGCATGCTTGCAACAAGCAAAATTTTCCGAAAGTAACTACGTTTCATCATTGATCATTCTTAGAAAAAGCCTCTCGCAAAAATTCAATTACATGAGCATGCAATTACCACCATTCATTATTGTTTCTTAGGAGCCATTTTGTCAACATTTAAATTATCAAGCTGGCATTTGGTTACCGAATTCATCTCATCAATTAGTAGATGCATGCATGTAGTGAACGTAACCAAAAGTCAGTAACCGCTAATGATCGATTCCAATTGATAACATGGATCGACAATGTCACAACAAAAGGAAATAAGCCAATTCAGCAATAAGCAGAAGGTAGAAGTTCTCATCAAAAGAAGAGAACAAATACTAATTATGAATCGAAAGAGAAATAACGAATGATGTAGAAATTCAGAGATGTGGAAATCTCAAAGAATCCTAAAGAGATTCTTGTTCTTGTAAAGATGCAACATTCCTGTCTATGCAAGCCTTGAAATGCATCTGAATATAATGCAGTATTCTATTTCCACTGACCCCTCCTCTCACCGCAGTCTTGCTTGGCATTTCATTATCACGGTTGCAGTAGGTTGCAGAAAAAATTTAGTGATTACATTATTTTTGCAACTGATGAAGGTCTTTTAACGAAGGCCTGTGTGCCAATAAGCATAATTCAAGCCTAACAAGATATGTTTTTCCTACAATATCATCAACTCCGGCTCAATGTCCCCACATCTTATTACTGGTTTTCCTCTCCTTTATGTGTTCCTTTTTCCTATGCATCTTTCTCTTGTCACTCAATGTTCTCAAGCATCGAATTCATTTATACTCACAAGTCATTCTCCTTTTCTTGGTGCAACTCTTTTCACCCTTTTCTGATGATCATCTGCCGCCTTCTTTCATCTTTCTCCTCTTGTACGTTCTTTCCAAACAAGCATTGGAATGGTGCTCGGCCAACGACTGTCTGTGATTGGCAACGTGCGGCAGAATTGCTTGTCGGCAGACACGTCCAATTAGACGAAGGTCAACGCTCACACTATGTTGATCCAAATAAGACGTCCACTTAGTACGTCAGAGTTTCCACGAGGCAAGTTAAAGGCATGGTTAATTCGGTTAAAATGTTGTTAGAGCTAAGTCTTATTAACAAGAGAGAAATTAGAGAAACATGCAATAGTTGCAGATTTGTTTCTATCGAAATTCATTTTATCAAAATAATGGCAGCCGTGAATCTTTACAAAGTACGCCGATATTCGTTGGGTACTGCTGTCGTGGCAACGTGCGCTCACTGCGTATCCTATTGCTTTCAATGTGCATGTCCGTCCTGGTCCTTTAATATACCGGTACATGTCGGATTTTTATGACTGGATGTCCATGGCAGCTTCTTCGCGACGGTCAGTCAATGCCTCGAGATTCAAAGATTTTGTTGACTTTGCATCCATTGAACGAAAATTCCATAAAAGCATATTTTCAATATTAAGTTAACTTTTCTGCATATCTAGCATACGAGTAAAACGCACACCATTTTTCGCAGCATCCACTTCTTTACAATGCGTTAGTAAGCTTTCTCACTGGCAGGCAACAGACGTTTCTAAAAAGTGGAGAGTGCATTTATTTAACAGATCACTTGGATCACTTGAAGCTTGATCTGATACTTTGGTGTGATCTTGAGTCTTGACCAGCTACAGTGTACTAGCAGCATCCATCAGGGCCGTTGCATCGCTAACTGAATATAGAAAATGTGAATAAATCTGATGGGAAGCGGGGATGTGTACCGCTTCAAATGACTCTAGTTGCGTTCAGAACTTCTGGAATCGAGCGACTGTACAAATAAAATTCATGAAATTTAATTTATACATCGGACAGCAATATTCAAATTATTTCGAATTTTATTTGTTTTGTATACATGTTGTGAAAAATTTTTAGAAATCAAGCTTTCTGAGAATTTCTTTCGCAGGTGCGAAGATATGGGGCTTTAATTAGACAAACCGTTTGTTATTCTTTTAATTAAGTGACGGCGACCTCTTAAACATAGCTTTGAAGGCTTCAAAAGTGGTTATTTGACAAAAGAGCACGGAGGCTTTCAACAATATACGGCAACCACACATGCTCACTCAACAGGTGCTAAGGGCTACTACTGCAATTCTTCTTTTTTACTGAACCTGCTAAAAGACGCTACGATGAATATGAAGCCTCACGAACTGATAATGTAATAAATAACATAATAATTAGTTGTCACTTGTTTACTTCTTTCATCATGTAAATCATTATTTATTCGATTAGACAGCATAAGTTTATTAAAGGCACGAACTATAAGATTTCAATTTTTCGCAGGACCAAGTCCATTTTTTTCGCAGCGAGTTCATTTTTTTAAACATTTTCGCAGCTGGCCCGACCACTGTTTTAATCACCAGCCTCTGGATTTGATGAATGTACAGAATTATACTATGCAATTTTGGGAAACATGAACTATCAGAGTGAAACGTATTTTCATTTAAAATGTTATTCCTGGAATATTAGATTAAATTATCATTTGAAGATCAGGATAGTATCCTTTGAAGAAGATATGTTGGAACCACAGAATTAGATTGTTTAATCGTGTCACTTTGCTAGAAGTTCAAACTGATTCAAACAGATGGCACATGCAGGAACTTAATAAGTGGGCAAAAAGTTTTTAATACCTTGCAGAGATAGGAAAAATAGTCGTGCGTCGCTTGCGGATTATTGTGAATTCCTTCAAAATGCTCCGATCGCCACGATTCCTTCAGGTTTGAAGAATTCAGATAATTACGCAAAAGTTTTCTCGATAATGTTGGATCCTCCGATCATTTTTGAAGAAGTTAGCAGGCGCATGAAAAAACGTTCACAAACTTCTCTGTAGAACTTGACATCGTCTGTGGCTCTTTGCTGTGTGATCCGATTGATAACAGTCACTGAAACTTCACACAATTTGTCGTGCTTAATGTTGAACTGGCTGCTCATTGTTCGATTGCTATGGTATCATGTCAGCAGATTGTGCCATTTTATTTACGTTACACGTTCCAATGTTTACCTTCTAGTCAAACGGAAGAAGAGACGACCTGTTTAATTCTGTGGTTGGAACAGATCAACTGATCTGTTGGATATCCAGCACTGATGGCTATTTAATGGGAGAAGTGTCATTAGTGAGAGGCTTGGATTCAGCAGTAAATTGTTGAAGGTCTGATTCTATGCATCAAACGTGCAAACTTAAAAATCATTTCTTAAAAATTAAAATTCCTAAAATAAAGAATTTATTATTATTATTATAAACTCTATCTCTTCGTAATCATAAACGCAAAGATTTCAATGATCAGCATAGGACGAAAGGATATACACTGTAGAATGATTTTATACGATTTAATATAGATGATTACACTACGAAAATTCGCGCAGAATTTAGGAATGGAACGAACCCCTGTGCGGATGACAAATAGCAGTATGAAATTTTCATACCATGAACTGCGCATGAAATCTTCATACAATGATTTGTGTACAAAAAATATTTCACTTTCATCCCGTACGGAAATAAATGGGGTGTGATCATAGTATGAATTCATATATATAATCACAGTATGAATTCATGCGCATGTTCATAGTATGAAATCATACTATGTTCATAATATGAATTCATACGTAACATCATATGTATGAAATCATACTATGATCTTACAGCTGCCGCCAAAAGTCTCTTGACCAATAAAAAAAGCCTATTTTTGTCATCAATCATCATATTTTGAAACAACAAAGTTATACGCTAAAACTATCGTTCCAAAGTTATTTTTACATAGAAAAGACGGCAAAAAAACTCAAAAAGTCAGTATTTGGACTGGCTACCTTAAGTATTTAAGTAGTTTATTTTTTTAAGTTTAAGTTTATTAAGTTTTTAAGTACTGCTTCGATTCTGCGTGGCATACTTTCCACCAATTTTTTGCAAATACTTGCGTTGATGTCCGTGCACCAAACTTGCTTGACACAGTTCTTGAGGTCTTCCAGGCTTGTGGGTTTGCGCTCGGCAACTTTGTTTTTCACAATGTACGAATACCATAGGTCTTCGATGGGGTTAAGGTCCGGGCTATTGCCAGACCATGTACCAAGTACTTCAATGTGTTCATCGCACAGCCATTTTTTGACAGATTTTGCTTGATGACAAGGAGCTCCGTCATGCATAAAGACATGCGTCTGTCGCACCTGCATCATTGGTTGAAGACGATCTTTCAGCATATCCCGATAGTTGCTCGCCCTCATGGTGGTCCCAGGAGGCAGGAAGTACAAACTTCCTCTTCCACTGCCCGAAAAGCTGCCCCAAATCATGACCTGAGGATAATGCTTGACTGTTGGGATGATGTACCGCTGATCAAAGCGGCGATTGAGTGGTCTTCGAATCTTCCTGGATCCTCGATTGGCGAACTGTTGGATGACGGTCTCATCGCTGAAGAGAACATTAGACCACATTTCAGGTGTCCAATCCTTGGATTTGTGGCAGAAGGCGAGTCGATCTCTAATGTTCTTGGCTGACAGGTTCGGCTTCCTGGCAGGTCTGTAGGCTTTCAATTGGAATTCTTCAGTAAGTCGTCGTTGTACTGTGCGAGTTGATACGGCTTGCGGCAAACCGACCTTGATTTCATCTGCCGAGAGCAATGGATTCGATAAACAGGTCCGCCGGATACATCTATCCGTGGTAGGTGATGTCACGCGAGGTCTTCCGCTTCGTGTCCGCGATACAAATCCACCCGTCTCCAAAAATCTCTTGATAGTGAAGTTAACGCACTGCTTGGACACTCCAACTTGCCTCCCCACTTCTGCTTGACTCATGCCAGACTGCCAGAGAGCTATAATTTGTGCTCGCTTTGTCTCTGGAAGCTCCATTGTCCGATTGCGCAACAGACAGACAATACCAGCCATACCAGCAAATCTGCTTAAATACGGCTTGCTTGCTGAAACGTATTCACCTATCGACTATCGAAGTGAAGAAGTCAGATAACTTACGCTCATTCGTCATATTCGGGTCCACGATACAAGATTCGACCATTAGATGTAGATTAAACATGAAGAAATGAACATAAAACATGTATTCGTGAGCTATTAGTGAAAAGTAGTGAAATAATGCATAAAATAGCAGAAGTCACGAGACTTTTGGCGGCAGCAGTAGTATGAATTCATACTATGATCATAGGTATGAACATGTAATGCTTTTTTACGCTTTTCATAGGTATGAAAACAGTAAGAATTCACACGTATGATCATAGCATGATTTTTTCATATTATGATTTCTTCATAGTATGATTTTTTCATAGTCTGATTACAGCATGATTTTTTCATAGTATGATTGCAGTATGATTTCTTCATAGTATGATTAGAGTATGATTTTTTCATAGCATGATCACAGTATAATTTCTTCATGGTGTGATCATAGTTTGACTACAGTAGGAGTTTTCTTAGTATGAACTAAATGTAGTCACTTTTTCATCGTGTGATCACGAACCGATTTTGATAGTATGACACTACTGTCAGATTTTTCAATTATCAGTATTTTCTTCTGATTCATGAAATGGTTTCAGCGATCTAACATGAACAATTGAGCACCAAAATCAGAAATAGTGTTCAAATGTTAGTGATGAGTGTTCCAGGATACTAATTCACTAATTATGAAAACTTATTTCAATCACTCAGCCTGTCGTCGGCTAACAACATTACACAGTAAGTCGATGTCACCATCTTTAACAACTTTAGCTCTATAACTATGTTGTTGTGAACAACACAGAAAACAAGCGTGGCCATGGAGAATTCATTGAGTTTATTCTTTCTTAAAATGTAGGTCCATCAAATGTTTCTAAATCAATAGTCAGATTAGTGTAATAAAAGCTAACATCCACAATAAATCGATGCATATGAAAAATAAATACTAGAAAATATATTAAATAAACAAACAACATGTTTATCGTTTTTACGCATGAATCATCATTATCAGTGGAACCCTGATTCACCGAAAAAATTGCCGAAACATCTGATTTGATTATGCAGATATACAATGAACATAACAAGTGAACCAATCAGATATTCTACGACAAATGTAAAAACATGAATTTCATTGCAAGAAGTGTGCCAAGCAGCGTTGACAACTGACAGCAATGGCGAAAAATTCTTGAACACAATAAAAAGTAAAAATTCAATAAAACTTCAGTTAAACTTCAATAAAAGTTAAAATTCCAACACCAAACTTATACTAGTGAAAACCGTTAAAATATGAAATAAGAGTGAATATGGAAGAAACAAGTACATTTCTTCGGATTTATTAATCATCAAATAACTGAATTGACACTTTCAATTAGCATGAATCACGCAATTGATTGGAAATGAAAGTTCAGACGATCTCTTAATTAGTAGAAAGATATAGTACTATAAAATACGGATCACCATCGAAGAAACGGAAATTATACTTACCTCAAAATGTCATGTCACATGAAAAATAAATGATACAAGCTTATTATCTCAGGCGAAAAATCAATCTGCTGAACATATTCGCTGCATAGCAGAACATACGAAATCATACTATGAAATGGTAAGAGATTTCCATAGCATGATTTTCGTGTGAAAAAATCATACGAAATTATACTATGAAATGGTATGAAGTTTTCATAGTATGAAAAATTCATACTTAATCATAGTGTGATTCATACCCATTTATTTCCGTACGGGATACTATGATCATAGCATGAAACATACGTATGAATCATGCGTATGATTCATAAGTATGATCATACCCATTTATTTCCTCGCGGGCATAATATGGATTCATGCATCCATATAATATGCCATTCATTCCGATTAACTTACCCATATCCTTGAACATCGCTGTATCAATGAATGCAAATGCATGCGTGCAAACTAGGAAAAAATATCCCTTTTTGTCCCTATCTTTGGTCAATAACAATTAGAACCCTTAGTCTACGATCAGAACAACATACAAATCCATGAGTAAACAGAAAAAAAGTGTTTAGTATGAAGCACCTAAAAATACCCTGAATCAAAATAACCTGAATTTGCTTGCAGTTATACAACCAACGCCAAGCTACCCTTAAATTTTTTATTGCATTTTTGGTCGATTTACGAGAAGCGGCTGTGATTTTGCAAAAAATGCAAAAAATTTCTTTTGTTGGTTTGCTGACCATAATTGACAAGAAAGAGCAAAATACATCGAATAGATATATGGAACCCAACCTTTTATAGCCCTATTGCACATAGTTGCTCTTGATCATGCGTCAATTTTTTGCGAAACGATTTATGATGAACGGATACTTTACCTGAACGGATTTGTGTACGGGACTGCAACCGCAAAAATACTGAGATACCCTTCCTCCGAAAAATTTCTGTACAAATCAGGTATGTGCACCAGCGCTGAAAGTGATGACAAGCTACATGAAGTTGGGCTGCAGTTCAAAATACAAATCGATGTTTACTAACTGGATAGGAATTCTAGCACGTAAGCGGAGATAGCCGGTTTAGAGGCTATTTGCGACAGTTTGAGAACGATTGATGACAGAACTGATTTCATTGCCTCTGACATTTCCAGTAGAGCAAGTGTTAAGGCTCCGATACATTCACGGTTATAGGACGATACAAGGCCAAAACAGAGACAATCGATGAGTTGTCGCTGCGAAGAGAAGAAATGAAGAGGTGAGCCATCAAATCGAATAAATGGTCAGATGACTACAATGATTATGCATCTGCCGACAATATACAAATCATCAGATGAGCTATACTTCCAGAGAATTGAAATAGCACTTTTACAAACTTCTCAATTAGACGTGCTGATTAATTGTCGATTGAGTACCTAAAAATTGCTCCTTAGCAACATGGCAGCCGTCAGGGCTAGATGCTATCGTGAATGAGAAACCAGCAAAATTCTAATCATAGCCAAAAAGCCATAAAAATCATAATCATAGAGTACATAAAGTAAAGAAATCTACAAAAATACAATTCTGATAAAATCTGCATGAAATGCAATGATTTCGGATCTCAAAATCACAGAATTCCCTGAAAACTTTTAGCCCTGCAACACGGTCGGTACAATAGTTAGATATTTCATATTGAAAGACTTCACATAGATTATAACCTTTTTCTAGGTCAAATGTAACATGATTTGCAGACATGAGAAACAAAATTCTTCAAAGCTCACTTGTCGACTCCTATCCATGAGATGTGCGTAGGAGACAAGTCGTGTTAAGGGGACCAGAACATAAGTATGAAATTGTTGAAGACGAGGACCTTCATACAACTTCTCCGGGAAACAGAGTTGTCGCTCGCAGATCTGAAGTAGAAGAAATACTAACAGTTTGAGCACATTCCTTAAATTGAGGCAGCGATGAATTATCGGCTTATTGATCCGCTGAATGCAGAATATGTTTTTTGAGATGCTAACTATTTCTTTCGTCTTCGATGTTGTAAGAGACCTCTTTTCACCAATTACTTTCTGTTTATGGCTTCTTCAGTTTTTCCCTACTAGGGGCTTTGATGGCACTAACGAAGTCAAAGCTCTCACTTTGCTGCAGGGTTTAGACAATTTTAGTCCTGTCAACTTCCGATGACACTCGGGGCTCGACTAGGGTTGTAATCCCAGCGCGGTTACTGAAAATTAGGGCATAATTACACTTATCTTGTGACGCAACCAGATAAGAGTAAAAAATTTCGGAAATCCGGGAATTCCCGGAAAACTTGGAGTCCTGGGCGGTCGCATTGCAACATCAAATAGACTGGTAAGATTTTCAGTTCATCCGCATCTATGGCATCAATTACACAATTCACAAATTACCAATTCACATCAAACTTACCATTGCACATAGTGAAACGGAGGCACTTGTTATTATGTCGGGAAAATATACAATGAGTTGTCGATCATCCAAATGAAGGGCCAATTTCTCTATCACCAGACGAAGGACTACCCAATCCAGCTCCTGTTAATGCAACGGAAAGCGTTTCAAACTGCTGCCTTCAGTGGTCAAAATAATGAGAAATAAAAGTGTTGTGTACAATTCAAAACCTGCGTGTGACGTGCGTACATGTATGCCAGAATCCAAGCATGTTAACACTGAAGATAGCAACATGTTTCGTCAACCCCTTAGCTGCGGGGTTCTTCGTGTAATATACGGATGGAGGAGACTTCCCTCTTGAAGTATGTACTACACCAAACGTCTTAATTTGATGAAGTAAGCGGATGACAGAGGAGAAGCTTCCATCATAAAAAATATTCACTTCGTTGAGTGCAATATGTGAATTATCATGTTATCATTTGAAGGAACGTGCACACTTTTGCTATAGATTTGCAAATAGATTCTGCTGTATAAATTGCATCAAGAATATGAATCCTTCCTGATTTGCAAGATTTTCAATTATTACCTTGATTCGATCAAAGACTTCTTAAAGACTCCCATCAAAATTTTTAGAACAATGATTGTAGAGTTTCGTAGGTGCAATGCCTCTCGAAATCATGCAGCGCAATCATGGTTTAGTGTTTTCTCAACCGTCTTCAGTGACATGTGGGCACGATTATTCGTGAATTTAGATATATAGGTCTTCAAATAAGTCGTCGGTTAACATTATATCAAAGAAAGATATTGCATCGTCGGATTCGTTTACCACACAGCGTGGATGCTGATCAGGTCAAAGACAGGTGGACTGATATATCAAGGAACATCAATTTTAGAAACATCGAAGTTATCAGGTAATCATATACTCACTTTTTGTAATGCCTGAAGCAGCATTTTGAAGACCCATTGAAAGCACAGTCGAGATGCACACGAAGGAGAGCTGGGAGATTTATCCTCATCACTTGGAGTTTGAAAGAAGAGCAATGACCGTTCCTTTGAAATACGAGAATAGTGGTCAAGGACACCATTCTTATCACACCGGAAGTCAAGGAAGAAGGTAAACAACTGTAAAGGAAATACTATAACATTTGGACCAATTGTGATATTCAAATACTTCACTTCAAGCTCCCACTATTATTGATTTCCCTTTAAGAACTTATTTCCTCACATCCAATGTAAGTCATCGTATATTCCTCCTATTCCTCGTATTTTTCCTATGGAATCCACCCTATCACCATTAAAAATACAATCGACCATTATGGAACTGAGAGAACATCATGAACTTTGATAACACGAACTTACTTTTATCTTCAATTCTCTGATGCGAGCAACTTCATCTTTCTTCAATGTCTTCAAGCTTATTGGCCGGTCAAAGTAGAGCTTTTGAAGCAAGCCTCTCATTTGGTTGAATACCCGAACGCAAACTGACAAAACTCCATTCTTCTGCCATGTTTTCTGTAATAATTCAGAAACAGTTTGGATTCACTATGTTCTATTTTATTCTATTTTACTTCATAAATCTACATTGTCATGTCATGAAATCGAGACGTGCAACCCTAACAGTTCAGTTTCAGCTCTGACAATACTGAAGGGTATCTTAGAAGAAAAATTTCTATGTACCGCTAATCACAATTTGATTAATTAGCAAGCAAGCAAAGCAAAGTTCCCCATTTCATCTCTTACATGGCATAGTTCTAGATTAGACTGTACTTTCAAGTAGAGAGTGATTTCAATTGCTTGACTATATTTTATTTGCGTATAAGTAGCGAAAAAGTACTTGATACATCTGCTCATTACAGATTCGTTATTTTGTAAAGCAATTGTTTCATTTTATGGTGCTCACTGATATTTCTAGAGGATAATAATTTCCACTAAATTGAATCATCAAGTCCCTGGATGATTTCCATTTAAATTGGATTGCAGAGCGCTGCTGCATTACTGAACATAGAATGTTCAGCTTCTAATTGAGAATAAGAAACTCGGATCACTACGATTCTGCTGGTAGAGGAGGGGCTCAAATTCACTTCGTTCATATTTTTCCTTAACTAAAACAACTTTTCTGTGATTCTGTCATGGAGTCACTTAGAAGTGAAAACGCAAGATCACTTAGTGTTGCTTTGATGAAGAGTCACAAGGTGCATCGAAGTTTGAATTTTCCTTTCCTATACCATGGAATTGTACTTCAAGCTATGAGCATTAAGCCGCAAGCCAAATTTACCAAAACCATTTAACACATCGATATTCACAGAATGAGTTATTTGTGATTTAAGGCGTTTAGACAGATGGAGAATTGATCGAAATACGAACATGGGAAATATAGATCAGTTTTTGGTGAATTTTGTATTTTCAAGTGATGAATATTCATGAGCTCTGCCTCAGAAGTGAGAATCAAATTCTACGATTTCCTCTTATCAGGACATTTTGTTGTGAGTGGAATGGTTGCCAGTAAGAAGGAATTGTTACACTGATACTAGGGACGTCTATGATTGATATAAGATATCTAAGCGACGTTCAACTCTCATACCATGTACTGGACTGGAGGCCAGTGACTTTGGTAGACTTGATTACTGACGGTATTTGTACACATCTGGATAAAACCGTGAAACAAGTTGTAAACAATAATTATAGTCCAGTACTCTAATACGCACATTCATACAGGGAATCCGCAGAAAGAAGATTCTGGACACAGGAATAAGTAACTGTCAATAACAGCTGCAAATGTCAACGGCCAGTGATTGAAATTGTTCACCTACGACACGTAGTATCAATGGGTATTGGTGTGGATTATGTGCATTTTGTACATGTTAGTTTTTTGTGCAATTAGCAGGCCTATTGCAAAAAGATTTGCTTGCGAAAATCGATTCATCAGCGGTTTTTTGGAGAATTGTGAACTCTTTCTGGAAAACTTTTGAAAAATATTTACTCTGCTCAAAGGAGTCATGCACTAAATGATAACTGATCAGTGATGATTTTGCAATCATTGCAGCAATATGTCCATGCCTTATTCATTGTTATACAATTAAAATACATGATTAAAATCTAGAGACTATCTACCAATGATGCAATTAGAAACGAACAAAAAACAAATTGAAACGTCAAAAATTGATAATAATTTGATTGATATAATTAATGAAAATCCTAGAAGTTCAGGAAGAATCGTTTGAATATCCATTCCTTCGGAAGATCCTTCATCAAGATTTTGGTGAAAAAATGCAACCAGTGTTGTCTTTCCAAGTGCGCCTCCTCGTAATGAGTGGTTACCCCCGATTTCAATACATTTTATCTCTTATTGGATATCTCGTGATTATGGAGCATCACCTGTGAAGCCCTTAAATTAAAATCAAAACTCCGACGAACAAATGTGATTATGATGTCAGTGATTCATAAAATGCGAAGATCATATTGAATAAAAAGCAAACCAAGTGGTAGTGATTGGTGACTTTCCAAGATTTTAAGGTCCTACTATATTGGGCAATTCAGGAGCAGCATTGATAAGGATCCAAGTTGATTACGAAATCCGTATAAATTTCGTCGGTGAATATGAGAACATTCGCGCATCACTGTGATAAAAATAGCCATCAATTTTCGATTAATGACAGTTGAGTAATTCAAGGCCGGAAATAAATCACACATGTTATATCGCTTCACTGCTCTTGAATTCTCGAATTAAGTCCACCAGTGGTCCAATTATTATACAGGAGATTTTAGTTAAGACAATGGGAAAATCAATGAAAATAGAAAGTCACAATTTATTTAAAACTGACCATCGTTGATATGCTTGTATGTGTACATGTACACAGCACAGATTCTTCCCACAATTTCTCTGCAAGATTGGGTCGGGCGCATTGATTAGCATGTACAGCAATCAACTCAGCTAGATTCTGATGTATTTTACAATAATTATGTGAATTGTTTACTCCTTGTTCCATGGCTTTATCCAAATACACACTACCGTCATTAATCAAGTCTGCCAAAGTCACTGGCCTCCATTCCAGCACATGGCATGGGAGTTGAGAGGGTCCCCTAGATATCTTATATCATAGATGTCCCTGACTGATACCTAAGATCGCAATATAAAACACATCACACTTACAGATTCAATGAATGTAATAACTGATCATTTTCATGTATCATAGCTAAACAATGTTCATGCAAGGGGGCCGCCGCATATTTGCTGTGGCCTACGTGAGCCTGAGCCAGCCGAACAATTTCCCCATAAATTGTTGTATTTGGTTCGCTGGAGGGTCCGACTTCTGACCTATTTCAAAAAAGTACTTTTTCGAGGATCTGAAACTGCACTTTTGCAAACATTTTGTGTAATAACTTTCAACAAAAATAATCGATTTCGATATAACAACAACATTTTGCCAATATGAGTCTATATCATATCATGACCATCTATTTTACCACAGACATCGAAGTGTATTTGAATACTTATCAAAATTTTCAGTAACGGCAAATGCAAATAGTCGAGTTTGTGAATCTTTTGGATATCTTGGAGTCCACTGTCTACTCCTTCATCACATTTGAATTTGCTTGGAACTGTAGACTACAATTTCATCAAAACACTGGAATTGTTACTTTTGTCGGATATTCCACATTTCATGTACGCAAGTTTGGGTTGTATTCCACGCAAAAATCGATCTTTTTTCGTACCATCAAGCAACTATATTAGACCAACTTGGCATCGTGAACACTAATCACAAAAATGATTTAGAGTAAAATTCGGTAAAATTTCAAACTTTTCAAAGTTGGTGATGTGAATTCTAAATTGATTATTGTACGGAGATAGGAGAGCTAGAGCAGAGTTTACAATGCGCCAAAAATATGGTCTACATTTCGGAAACCAAAAAAAATCATGTAGTGCTCCATTCTGCTAATCATATTTAAAATGTGCTCAACTTCCAAACCCCACTAGCATGGAGTCTTAACCTCGAAATCTGCCAGAGATCCTTTAATAGAGTGAAATCTGAGATGATGAAATCATCCACATTGTAGATTACAATGTTTGCGAATTTCTGTATCTGCAAAAAATACGAATGTTCGCACATTTCGTCAATTGCAAATTACAAATACACTAATCCTAAGAGACTTGCCGCAGTTGAATATCCTCTTGCATTAGCAGGATGACATAGACATCTACTTTGAACTATTTTGCTATATGGCCATCAGTTAACATGTCAACATCGATGTCTTTGTTTTGAATGCTTTTTACTCGAGTCAAATATCTCCAATCTTGCATCGTATATGATAGCTGTATTGCTACTTGATTGCGATTAACAACAAGATCAATGGATCACTGAATTCGAATGCTGAAGTAGAGAGGCAATAACGCATGCATCCACGGCATCGTCGCTGGACTGTTGATGAAGAAATTAAAATGGCAGGGATCATAGAGCAGGGATATATAGGTAGAATGTCGACTCAAAAAAGTATCTGTATACAGTGAAAACTTTTATATGAAAAGATTCAGTTTTTTTGCGGAGATTGCGTTACCGTGGTCCAAAAAAATTATTTGAGCAGTTTCAAAAATGTCAAAATTTTGCAAATTTTTATACTACCGAAATGGAAGATTCTTTAGAAATAGCATGAAACAAGGTGGATATCAAAAGGAATGAATACTTGCTGAAAAACATCCAAACTAAGCGGAAATCAAACTGATTACCAAGGGAATTTCATGATGTATTAAAATGAAAGGCCTAATGAAAAAGTCGCGATATTATTCGTGCTTTAGTGGCTAAAATTTCAAGTTTTTAATTCAATTTCCACCGGCATAATTTTATGATTTACAAAATTCATGTTTCATTTCTTGAATCTGAATAGTGATGTGTACCCATTTACATCTTTCAAAGTTTATGAAAATAATTGTCTTTGATTATGTGATTTTGCTCTGCCAGTGGCAGATTGCATGTGATATGATCACGCTGAAGAAAAAACACTTGAGGTTGAGTATGAAAATATGATAGCAATCTGTCGAATTTCTAATTTAACAAACATAACCTCTCCAAGGCTGTCATAGCACGGAGGATCTGTAAAATGCTATCATTCCTTCTGCATTACTATCATGATCAGTCATTTCCGTGGTATTTTCTTCAAAAATTTGCATATCTCACATTTGGTAACAATATCCAACATGTATGTTAATTTAATAAAATCGAAAGTGTAAACACATTGGGGATTTAATAAAATGCGGAGTTACCACTTTAATATATTGACTCTATGGCAGGGATTGCAAAAATATTGATAAAAAAGTTGACACGAGAATAGTATAAAGATGGAGAAGCATACACCAACAGCAAGAATATTGTGATACACGAACAGCAGGTCAATAAACAGAAAAGTGGGCGATGAAATGTGAATGGAAGCAACCATGGAGGGTGAAATTCTCTGACGAATATCATGAGTAATGACAGGCAACTATTTAATTTTTTTGATGATGATGACAGAGCACATAGAGCACCTCGTAATCATAGTTTCCATGATCACAATGCTCTTGCGCATCGATCCGTGCTCGTGGAACATCATTATTCGAACAAACATGATTGGCTCTCGAGATCACTCGATGTCAATTCAATTGAGTAGCTTACTTGAGGGATCTTAGTAAGAGTCGACTTACAATAAGAGGTCAAATTGAGACTTTGAAAAAGACTTCGCGATATACCAGCTGGAGAAGAAGAATCCTCAAGCTTTAATTCGAAAGTTTTATTTGAGAGCACGCCAATTAGAGTTCATGTCACAAAGGAAGTCATACCCGCTACTAATTTTATCAGATGCTTGAATATTAAATTGACTTTATCTGTTAGCATATCTCTGTTCTAATAATCATAAGCATGAATATAACAACTGTTGTCGTAATGTCTCAGTTTTATCTTAAGGGACAAGTTCTGCCAAACGTAGATGCGTCAAGTGTCATTGGATCTAGTGTATATGTACGCCAGTCTCATTAAAAAATGTCCTCATCACTACAGGATGTACATCACAATGCACAGAATGCAGCACTGACAAGGCCCAAAGACATCGCAGTTCGCACCTACAGTCATAACAGTTATTTATAGAACTCTTTTGACTTAGACTGACTAATGAAAAGACCAGGATAAAAACTAAGACTGTTCTTGACTATGAGGGTAGAAAAGAAGCATGTTTTTCCTGACTTATAAAGTCACATGATGCTCCAGAAAATCATGATATTATTTCGGAATTTAATTAAAAGAATTCCATAAATTTTCAAGTTATTCTTGCATTTATCGGTTATGTTCGCAGCGAGAACGAGGGTTTTATGATAGGGTCTGTTAACATCTATGAACATGCGAAAATGAAGTATTTTCTAAGGGTTATGCTGTAAATGTCAAAAATAAGGAAGTAGAATGCGGTGATAAATTGAGTACATAACATGCATTCACATCTAAAGTATTTGCACATCAATATCATGCATCACGTTCAGTGTCAAGCGACAGAAAACAGGATGTGTAACAAAGCAAAATCAAACTTTTACCATGAAAATTCGGATAAACTCGTGAACCACAGATTCAACCTCCGCTGACTCAATTCGACCATCTTGGAGTATCTGTAAGACGAATGCATGAGTATAAGTGAAATTCGTGACAACATGAATCTATTCGAGTGATAAATTAACAATCACATGTGATTTTATGGGAAGCATTCAGTTTATCATTAGCATTGATTGACAATAAACCCTTCGATAGATCCGAGTATAATTGTAGCATAATTTCAATAATTTGTTAACACGTCATAATCCTCTAATCATAATAATAATCCTCACAAATACCATAATCTTCTGACTAGTCAGCAAAAAGCACCATCACAATTTACCGTATAACAGAAAATTCCGAACCCTCTGATCAAGGAGTCCTAGATTATAGTGATGGTCAGGAGGTGAAAGCTAAGACAGGCGCAAAATTCTCCACCGGTAAGCGGAATCATTTCATAGCAAAATCCGACGCTGTACAGGCAGATGACTGAATGAGGTGAATTATCTGATGAATGATTAGTTACTAGCTACAAACAGCATACTGCTAATTTGACTGTAAGTAGCATGATATTTACTTGATTTCTTGTACATAGTTTACATAATTTTAACATGCACAAGGTTCGTTCGACAAAATCTGCAGGTGAATGGCGTCTCGCTACGCTGTATGTGATCCAAAGCACTGTCTATTGCTTTGATTGTCAATTCATCATTGATGAACAAGACGAAATATGTTTTACTTCATTCAATCAAACATGACCACAAAACGCTATTTCTCATTAGTAATTGATGGGATTTCACTAAATTTCTTTCCAATCAATCAAATCCGTGGAGAACTGATCAATGACATTGGAAAATCTCCACCAGCATAGGCGCCATGAACTTTCTCGGTAAAATTACTTCATATTGGCGCTTGGTTGGCTTCAATATTGCTGGCTTGTGCACTCACGAACAACTGATCTTTCCAGTTAGCTAACCGAGGATTTTGTTGTCTCTCACAATCTTAGTCAAATTGTCATCTGCCCTGCCAGAATAAAGCAGAGTAGGTGGTCTCCGTGGCACAGTAGCTACGTGCTTGGCCTAGCGATCCAATAGTCCAGAGGTCGAGCCCCGAAGGTGTCACTGGAAGTCGGCAGGAAGGGCATCCGGACTAAAAAGTACCACACCGCTCCAGAAAAGCCTGACTGTGTCAGCACCGTCCAAGCCCCAGTATGGAGGAGTAGTGACGTTAAAGCTTCATTTCAAAGACTTTTCTTAGTCAAATTCACGCTAAAATCTTATTATGTGTGAGGACGTCTAAAAGTCGGCGCAATAACTGATAGCTTGGCTGTAGATAAAAATGTTGGCCCA
Organism: Prostheceraeus crozeri; assembly: GCA_907163375.1. Taxonomy (NCBI): domain Eukaryota; kingdom Metazoa; phylum Platyhelminthes; order Polycladida; family Euryleptidae; genus Prostheceraeus; species Prostheceraeus crozeri. The sequence continues at coordinate 265,319 of CAJQUW010003943.1, forward strand.
CATGTACATTCTTCATTGAACTTTCCAAATGAAGCCTCACTCCCCACCTTGATTTATAGCAGAATTTGCTGGTGCAACATCCCAGCATGACCATTGTTTCCACAAGCACAAGAGTGACAGAACCGTTGGCAATCCTGAATTCTACAAGACTACACTTTGTATGTGCAGAAATCCATTGCCACCCCAAAAGCTTGTCATTATGGGTTTCTGAAGAATTTACAACAGTGTCATCAATAGGAACAAATCCTCCATCCCAGCACTTCGTCATGACAAGGTCAGTGCTTCAATGGCGATGATAGCTTCATCAGACAAAGACAACCTTCTTTGCAAGGAGCTTGCGAAGAATTCATCATAAATGAAGTCTAATGGACCAGATGGCATCCCGGTTTCGGTCTTCAAGCATCCCTCACCTGAGCTTCCCCACTTTTATCTAAACTTCAATAGATGTGCATCCACCGGTGAGTTCCCCTCTTGCTTCCAAATGCTGGCAAAATTTTTTGAAACAGTGATTACCCAAAGTGTTCACTTTCATGAAATTCAGAACCATTTGTCTGAAGAACACTATGGCTTCAAGCACTCTCGATCAAATACGAATCTTCTTTTACGTGTCGCTGAACATATGAGTCATGTTCTTTACAGACGAGGTGAGACGAGATCAGTTGCCCTGGCTATTTCCAAGGCATTCAATAAAATCTGACAACAGGAACTTCACAGGAAGTTGATCAACTTTTCAAACTCCCTGCTTCTTTCCTCAGTGACCGACAGAGATCTTAGGACCAAGCTTGTCACATCTGCAGTTTCTCATGGATCAATTTTGGCAACCACACGTATTCTGCTGTGCGCACTGGTAGGAGTAGGCCTACTGCTGACATTTGTGGGCCAGCGCTCCGCAACACGCATCTTAACCTCATCGAGCGGGTTGAGAACCGTGTCAAGAACCTTATGGGTAAAAAGCAGCTTTGGAATCAGCTTCTTTACTCCACGTTCCCTAGACTCTACAATCTTGATACGTTTTAATGAAGTGTGAACAGATTTTTGATGGGGACAACTCAAGAAGCTCAGAAGATCTCTGGTTTTGCTATTGTTAGCTCGTGTACCAGACTGCATGCACTATAAGCTTATGATATTGCCTAGTATGCAACACAATATACTAAAGGTGCACATTTATGTGACAATTCGACAGATGTCGAATGACATTCACACTTCGATGTGGAGTAATTTGTTCTCGTATCCAGATCAAGGTTATACCTATAAATCAAAAGTCCATTTTGAAAACAGGACGATACTTCGCTTATCTCGGCTTCATCACGTCAAAAATTGGATCACAGAATCAACAAATCGACACAATCAGTCGGAATTGGATCGGTTTCTTCAGATCTTGGGTATGCTTGCTGCTGGTGAGTTATCTATTCTCACACTACAATCGGCAATCGCTGGTAATTTTGCAACCTGGGGCGGGGGCATCAGTCTGCTGTTACAGCGCTGTTATCTTAACAACCCCTGTTATTCATATTTTCACCGCATCAGTTGGCTGTTTTGACAGGGGCTGTTATCTAGATTAACAATCACTACTAAATTGGATGCATCAGTATACTGTTATCTGACGGAGGCTGTTGTTGTCAGAGGAATTTTCTTACAGAGGCTATGCCCTCTGTCAAACCCTCTGTTGTCCAATGACAATGGATTATTTTACGAGTAACTTAAATCTTTCGTGTAATTGTGGTCGCAAGTCATTCGTTTTCACAACGGAGTTTATGGGCTACTGGTGACGTGGAGAGTGATGGCAGACGGACAATTTTCTAGAGCTCATCGAGAGTATAAAACACGCATCAATCCTATCGACGTACTTAGTGATGAAGATTTTTTTGATAGATACAGATTTCCGAAAGCTGTTGTTTGTGATATATGTGAAGTTCTGCGTCATCCATTGGAACGAGCATCAAATCGCGGTCGAAGTCTATCAGTAGAAATTCAAGTATGTACTGCTCTTCGCTATTACTGTCAAGGAGGGTTTCTTTCTATGATCGGTGATATTCATGGGATTTCTGAACGATCTGCAGGAAACTGTGTTCATACGGTTTCAAATGAACTCAACAAGATAAACGATCGGTATATTAATTGGGGTGATGAAGATCATCTTTTACGAGAGATGGATCGATTCTACCGGTATTGTGGATTATCTAAAACTATATTCCTATCTATATACCATATTCCTATCTTTGGTCCTAAACACAACGAAAAGGTTTTTGTCAACAGAAAGGGATTTTACTCAGTGAATTGTCAAATTGTTTGTGACTCAACGCTGCGAATATATAGTTTGTCTCCAAAATGGCCAGGTAGCTCTCACGACGCTTTTATCGTTCGTAATTCAAATGTTTGGACAAAGTTCACCGAGTCAGACATGCCTGAAGGATGGTTACTTGGAGATTCTGCATATCCCTTATCACATTGGCTATTAACTCCATTAACGAACCCGTGTACTCCATCAGAAAGGAGGTTCAATGCTGCGCATAAAAGAGGTCGTAGTACAATTGAACGATGTAATGGTTTACTTAAGGCTCGATTTCGTTGTTTAACTAAACCCATCATGTTTTCACCACTGAAAGCTTCAAAAATCATAATGGCTTGCGGTGTTTTACATAATATTGCTGTAGAACGGCAAATCGAGTCCAACTATATTTTGACTGAAGGATCTGAAGAATCAGAAGAGTCACATAGCGGTAGCAGTTTCGAATTGACCGATACATCTAGCGGTATCCAAACTAGAGGACGACTTATTCAAAACGTTTTTATGTAAAATCTCTTTTATATAACATGTCAATGAAAATATGACAATTGTTCAGATTACAATTCTTTTTGTTTTCATAATTTAAATAAATGCACAAAAATATTGCAAATTTTATCTGATCGCATACGGAAGGTTGTTACGTGTAGAGCGCAGTATTAGGCCTAAATTATCTACTTTAACTTAATTTTAACGTGTTTACTTCAGATTATTTAATTCTTACGTCAGAATTACAATCGACTTGAAAATTCAATTCAGATAACCATATCAATGGCTATCAAATTAATTGCTCGACATGGGAGTTTGTTGAACATATTAGAATAAAATTGCAGAAGTAAGTGGACATTATAATCTACCATAGACTTTTTTGAAATTACAAAAATATGTTATTTTTAGAGATCATAAGAGATATCTCAAAAGTATCAACAAAATATTATAAAACATATAACTCTCACTTACGGAAAAGGGAGATCCTGCAATTTTATTCTTATCAATGTCATTATAATATCCAAATTTTTATCGATTTTGGATACTATTAAATGTTAAGGCCTAAAAATTCTTAGGCTAATCTTGCTTCATGTTATGATTTGGAAGTCAAACCTTTTATTGTCTAGTAAGTTCAATTCAGAAAAATTCATGAACGCTTTATTGTATTTATAATACGATTCATACTAAAAGTCAATAAATATCCAAGTTTATAATTATATTTATACTAAATAATCAAGGTCAAGCGACATGGAATGGCTTACATACTCAGTAACTGTTGATAAGTCATTGGTTGTTCTGCCGTCAAACTGTCATGTCGCATGTTACACTCTTGCTCCTTATGGTGACGGGTCGTTTCGTTTAAATGCTGAACAGCAATTTCTTCCATGAATTTGTTGTGACGGCGTTGTTCTTCTAGTTTCTCCTCCTCAATTTTACACATCCTCATATAGTAGTCCTCTGATGTCATTCTGTTTCGAACAGACTCCCATCTTGGTCTATGTCTCTTCCTTATTTCTGACCGCTGTTTAGGGCTCGTCGTTGATCCTCTTGCTGGGGTAACTGGATCTTCATTTTCGTCATTCGAGGATTCATCATTAGATACGTCGGTATGTCTATCAATCGAGTCACATATTGAATGTTGGCCACTTTCCGTCGCACCTGAAATCCCAAAGATGGATTCACGTGGCAGAAGCATGAATATTTTCTTCTCCTCATCGTTGAGTATTGTGAGCTCATCTGCTGTCGTATCGATTAATGGTTCTCCACCACCTGAAGAAGAAGAAACATTAAAGCCAGCATCCAAATAAAAATCAAACTGTGTATCGTACTTACCGGTAATTTTTCGTTCTTTATTTTTCTCTCTTATAAAACTGGCCACCTTTGTCCGTACTCCTCTTTGTAGATTTTGCCATTTGTCTTTTATACTCGTTAAGGTTCGAGTTGTTGAGGACAGGGCGTTAACCGACTCAACCAATTCGTTATAAAGGCTGTTTTTCTTTACTAGGGATGTATTAGAAGAAAATTTTGCTGATAGAACTGCATTATGTTTCGTGTAGAATTCTATGATATACCGGATTTCTACCTGCGAATAGTTTTCCGTCCTTTTCGATTTTGCTTTCGGCATTGCAACAATAGACGTACTTCTCACAAGACACACAAATGAATGAGAAAGCTTTCGAGACATTGCGTTCATAATGGTACGCTGACGGTAACGAAGAAGTCACGTGACTTGCTTCTGCCAATCTAAGTACAATACCGAAGTTGATTAGTTAGATATCTATCATGACAAAAACTTGACAGAGACTGTTAAAGTTTAACAGAAGCATGACGGAACAGAAGGATAACGTCGCAATTTATACGCCCATTTAACAGCTTCCGTTTTCGCGGTCTCTGTTAACTTTAACAACTCAGTTACAGCGACAGCAGACTGATGCCCCCGCCCCTGGTAGAGAATTCAGTCCTTTCAAGCTGTTATCTTGTGATTAATCTTCCTTTCTTCTCTTGTCTGTTTTTCAATAATTCGTTTCTTTCGATTTTAATGTTCTTCTCCGTCAGCCGCTGCTGCCTTTCCCGACGTGCCTCCTTCTCTATCTCTTCTGCTCTTCTTCTTTTCTTCGCTGTTAATTAAATCGAACTCTTTTTTCTTCAGTTTCTCGTTATTTTGCTGCTCCTCTTCAATTCTCTTCACAGCTTTTTCACGTTCCTTATCCTTGACTCCATTCTTCTCCTCGATCTCCCGTTTTTCGTAAGCTCTTCTGGCGTTTTGTGCCATTTCACGTAGCTCATCTGTGACAGGCACTTCATGGCACAACATATTCATCGAATTCAAGTGAGACTTCGTGAATGCAAGCCCTGGGATACTTTGCTGGTCAAGAAAGTATACAGATCGATTTTAAAGGAATTGATATAAAGTATCTTGAAATATCCTCAAACAGCATTGTCAGCATGAGAATTTCGCACAATAGTAATATGATTTCATCCGACAAAATTTACGAAGCAGGGCATGAGCAATTTACGCAGAGAAGGTATTTTTCGCCACATTTAAGCAGATTTATGCAGTTATGCAGATTTACGCAGCTGTTTGGTAGTTCCCAAGTCCGATGCATGATGATATCACACAAGTGTCTGACACAGAACAATGAAGAATCATACTTCGTATTGAACACACGTCGAAATGCTGCTGAAGCGACTTGACGCACAAAGTGAAGATGTCAGGATGATTGTCAAGATAAATTGCAAAATCATGGATGTAGAAAACCGCCTACTCGACCAACCTCACGTTGATTGCATTATCTGCGATCACTTTTATGTTGATGAAACTCATCGAAATTTAGTTTATCGTATAAAAGAACATCTGAAGTTCTCATCGTCTAATGTGTTCCGTCACTTTACTCGTATTCATTTTATTTCTGCCCCATCCTTTCCTGAAGTTTCCGCTTCAGCTCTAAGAGCTGGTTTTGTCGATTTCACACATAGGAGAAAATGAACAGTATCCGGCAATTTGCTTAATATATTGTGAGAAGTCGGGCGGGTAAACGGTTTTTTTAAATCCATGATTTTACAATCCATCTTGATAATATTAATAAATTCTCATTATATTTCTTATGTGGTATCGTATGTATTTCGCAGCATTAAATGACAGATTTTGCATTGAATTTTGTAATTTAGCTTTGCTTATTATATGCTGTTTCTTTTCATAGTTCATAATTGACGCGCATGCCGAAATATTGAATATTTACAATGACTGATTATTTTTTGTCAATAAACTATTATTGGAGATAGTCAATGCTTTTTTACATATTCTGAACCTATCAAAACACACGAGCGCTTATATGCAGAAATGAACACCAGTGAAACTCACAGATGTCAGAATGTTTCCAAACTGAATGATGAGACAGCTTCTTCGATTGTCATTCGTATCCGACATTCGGTCCAGTTCGTCTATACAAACGATGAATAATTGAATAACTTTCACACGCACGGGGTCACCGTCTTCAATTTCAGGAAAATTATCAAAGATAGCTCCCGTTACCTCTTCCAGAAGACTGAACTGTAAATGGGAGCAGACAAATGCCCTTCGATGTAAAATCTTAAGATCATATTAATGAATAATGAATATTAAATGAATTACCTGAGCTTCGGTCTCTAGAGAATGCAATCTTGAGTAATGAGATATCAATAAACAGATCGCTTGCAATCGCACGGATTCTCTCGTTTCACGTCTGAAAAGAAGACGAGCATCTATAAATTGTAACGACGTCAGTAATGAACATTTTACACATCAAAGCTGAAACGAGATCATCTTTCATTCTACTTTAGGCGGCGACTGAGCAGCTGCGTCTGGTTTCACCTTATCTTTGTGAATCAGTATCATTATTGGTATCATTATCAGAGTAGTGTCAAGTTAACTCTAATAGGGGGATATCGTTTAACCCATGAATGAATTACAAATTTGATGATCCTGGAATTGATTGTCTTATGATGCCTTCTAAAGCTCAAATTAAGGTGTTTTCAAAATGTTTTGAAAATCTCCACCACATTTGCTTGGGAATTATGGGCAAATGTTGGTACATATAATGACTTATTAATTATTGTCGTCTCAATTTAAGTTTATGATGCATGAATCATTTCAGTAAATACAAACAAGTTCCCTCTTTTTGGAAAACAGACTCGGAGGCAGGCTCTAATCCTGTGTTGGATGAAATACATAGTGTCGGACTTATTGCTTTCCTTCTCTCATATCACATATGACATCCGTGAAGCTTTAACGTCACTACTCCACCATCGGGGAGTTGGTCGGTGCAGACAGTCATGCTTTAGAGAGGGGTTCTGATACTTTTGATCCGGCTGCCCTTCCTGCCGACTTCCGGGGCTCGACCTCTAAACCAAACGATTGTTAAGCTAGACATAAACCACTGCGCCACGGATAGCATCCGCAATGTACAGCTTATTTTGTTCAAATTACCACAAGACTTACATGACATCACCAACATTTTCGGCAAAACGAGACAGCAGATAGGTAATTACCTCCCATAATTGATATTGCATTGTACTTATTAAAAGAAAACATACGAACACTTACATATGATACATGTAGATCAGCTCTCGTAGTTTCAATACTTGCTCTGGTAGAGATAGTTGGAAGATGAGATCAATCCGCAATTTCATCCAATACATAATGGAGTCATCCTACAATGGAAGGAATGACTCAAAAATATCAAGCTCATATCAAACTATCGAAAGATAAAGCTCATTGAATTAATATACTCATTAAACTAAGACAGTCATCCTGTATTAAACAGTTAATCATATTCAAACAGTTGTTCAAACAATCAACGAAAGTCAATTTCTTGATCCGCATGTGTATATTTCAAAAGGCAGAGACACTATAATGCAGATATCTGATATTGGTCTCAGGGTAAAGAGTGGCTTTCAGGCAATATGAATATCCAGGATGTATAATGATCTCTTTAACCCCCGAAATCTCCAGGTTTTCCTGAGGTTTTTCCAGGAACTATGCACCCTGAATGCTTTAATTTAGATAAAACATTAGCAGATACAGGTAAGTTTACATCGACTTCATGTTCACAGCATGGTGCACTGATTCGTATTCCATGTTTGTGCCTCACCGTAATTATTGGTCGGCAAGCTTCAAACAAATCGATCAAGCTGGGTTCGTGACAAGCTGGAACTTCCTGCTGTTTGTGAAGAGATTCCATGGTGTTGAGAAGGGCGGAGAGATTTCCAACACAATTGGATGTACTTCCTGACATTTCTCCTGCCTGTGGAGGTGCATAGATAACATGATATACAAAATAAAAATGAAGTGAGGGAGTCTATATATTTTCCAGTAATTAACCTGATCATGTTGAGCTGAATCTTTTTTTAGCACGAAATGCTGGCACATGCATTGAAGGAATCATCTTCGTAAATGACAAAGTCATGGCTTGTAACTGATATTGAAAAAGCACTACACGGCCGGATAGATTCGACTGTTTGCAGATCAGTTACCAAAGCGTAGCCCTTAGCCAGTTACCTAAGCAATCCCACTGAAATATTGCACAGTAGGATTAGCATGATAAAAATATACCCATTTTCTTCATGTTTGCTAATTTTATTGACTTGAATTGTGATTAATTGCTGCACAACGTTGTTCCGGATCCATATCATCATCGTCACTAAACGGATGAAAAACATCTATCCCATATAGCAGGATATATAAATCAGCTGCATTTGCATATAAAGTCAGCATGGCAACAGTTGTTATTGTAGCAATACGGGAAATTGATTTCGCTTTCTAGGAAGCAAATGCATATACAATGCGTAGTCTGCCGCCTGTTCAGTTTCAAAAGAACAAATTAAGAGATACATTGTTTTAAAAGTGATCCAAAAGTACTCACAAGGTACAGGCCTACCAGATGCTGCACCATTTCTAGTATAATTTTCCATCTAGATCCACCATCATCCATGCTCTCGTCAGGCTCAGGATCAGCAGTCAGGAATGAAGGATGCTTCCTTAGTAACCGTGTCACAGACAGCATGACTTCCTCACGTATTTTCTCTCGAGCCAATTCGCTAGGATAGCTGTTAGCATCGCTATCAAAGTCTCGCTGGAGACAGGAGAAGATAGGATGGAGCATCAGTCGCGTGTTGGTAGGAGATGAGAGACTAGGGATGCTGTCTTTACCCCATAAGGCCATTCCTACGATAAAAACAGCACCGCGGACCATAAGGACGTCCGAGATCGATCTGAAATGGGGCAATGAATGCTATACATGCGTAAAAATAATCATAAAATAAGTCAAAAAAAAAGAAATAGTTGATTCAGTTATAAATTAGTAATTGGTGTTATTCAGCAACTTTTTAATATTATTCTTCATAGGAAGATTATTCTTATTTCAACAAACTTACAATTAGTTGCGAGCATCGACTGATTTTATATCTACACGACCTCAAAAAAGACAGCTATACACAACTTCTGAATTTCCAAGCACTAACTCTGTAGAAGCACAAGCCCAACTAGGATCACGGTGAAATTCACGCACTTGACCAAACGACGGGAGATCATGCTCATATTGATAAGACAAGAAAAAAGAACCTCTCTTTTGTTTTATGGACGAATTTCTATTAAATGAAATTAGTGCAAACCGTACTTCAGTCCTTGCTCTCTACTATTCCACGGCAGAGTACTGTTCGCCGGTGTGATGAGACTCTCATCACTGTGCTTCCATCGACACGCAACTGAACCAATCCATGAGAACAATAACTGGAGCGATCAGGAGTACTCAAACTGAGTGGCTCCCAGTTCTCTGCAACATTCCTCCACCAGCTATCCGCCGTATGCAGCGACGGCGCACCTGTTGCAGAAAGTCCAGACGATCCCGACCCTGCCGCTGAACGATGACCTCGACAATCCGACGCGCCTGCGGTCACGCCACCCGGTATGGCTGTATCTTTTGTTTGCGGCATCATGCTCATACAAACATTTGTACCAACAATGACTTTACGCAGTGTTTTTCATCCAATATTATCACATTGCTAGACTTTGTCAGACTTTATTGACTTCAAAGTCAATACTCCCACATATTGGGGGCTGGGGCGATGCTGACATAGTCAGACTTTAGATGGAGCACTGTGATATTTTTAATCCGGATACCCTTCTTGCCGACAACCAATGACAATTATGGGGTTCGATCTCTAGACCAAAAGATCGATAGGTTGAGCACTTAACCACTGTGTCACGAAGACCACTGGGTGTTCTTTATAATGCTATTTGATATCTAGTTAAGTTTTAGCTGAAATAAATTCACTAAATTATTAATGGGACGCCTGGTCTTTGGTTTGCGGAATGTTGCTTTAAAATACCTGTCATTCGCCTTATCGATGGTTGTTTAAGGGTGATACTAGTGTTTTTTTTTAAACAAGCGCCTCAGTCCAAGAATTTGATCAGACGTAAAAGCAACAAATTGTTTGAGTCTCAATATCTAACCCATGGAAAACTATGCTCACAAAGATGGTAAAGAGGAATCAGCATGATTGCACTTTTGCACGCACATTAAACCGAGGCAAACTGCCAGTCTGCAATCACTCTCATGAATAAGGTGTGCAATCCGGCCATCGAACGTTGGAGGTAGCACATTATTACAATTGATATAAACAACAGACATGATAATTGCAATTGAAAATATATTTTCATCAACACTGCAATATCAAAATCAAGATACTAACTACAATTATCAACCACAAACCTCTCTGTCAGGAGCATTCGCAGTTCCTCCATCAGCTGAGCCTGCAGTTGAGGTTGTGAGAGCATCCGCTCTGCCAGTTCCCATGCCAGATGAAAAAGGCGTTTGTCGGCTATCAAGAGGCAACAACATCGTAAAATTTCAATTAAAGCTGTTTCAGCAGTTTGTAGAGCTACATTTGAGGCCGAACTTTCTTCGTCAGTTGACGACAAATTGCCTAGAAGATTCAATACCAGACGCAGACTTGGCTCTAGATCTATTCGATCTGGATTTCCCGCACGACGAGCGGAAGCAAAACATCGACAACAGGAACACACATGTCTGAAAATAATTGTAGTCATTTGACATAAAACATTTTCGAGTTTTGATATTTATCGTTTTCTTGTTGAAATTTTACTGGAATGCACGTATGTGTACAGGGTTTATACACCAGCACATAAAGACGAAAAGAAAGATTTTTTTTGTTTGGTTGAACTTTCCATGTGACTCCGAGAAATCGGTCAGTTTGTTAGGTCATTCTATATCGTAACGCACACCTGCTGTGATTCTTGAGTGATCAATCCATTGTGTCATTCTCTCATTCTCAAACTATTATTTCTTTCATTACATGTGCATGTATTTCTAGTTAGTTTCTACTAAGTTTATAGCTATGAATTCACTGTAACAAGGATTATAAGTCAAGTCAAATATACATGTAGTTGTTAGCAAGCCGCAATCATGTATTAAGGAATTTCTATCAAACTGATGCTTCTAAATACGCCAATTTGAAATATGCCGCAAGGGTTTGTAGAAAATGCAGATTTGGTTTAGGTGTTTACCTTTTAGGTGTTGAAAACCAATATGAAGAAGCCCAACCCTGCATGATTGCTAGTTTCCATCCTATTTTCAATACTCACTTCACGATGAGAATCCGGTATTCATTGCTAAGCCAGTTACCTCCCACTAGACGAACAGCGTTGTTCATTAGTTCCACGGCTACAACGTATTGTTCTGCTAAATTCCATTTACACGTTTCCTGCATCAGTTGAAATAACACGATGTCTGCAAACATTAGAATATTCATTAATAAATTCAAATGAATATTGAATAAATACTTAGTGCACTTAAGTATAGCTAGTAACGCACAAAATTGATCTATATTTTTGAGCAAATGTTGGAAGCTATTATGTTTGATGAAAGCACCGGTGTCTAATCTTACTTTCTCCTCCTCTCATATTCAAGACAAGAAGTGAATATTCGGAAATAATGAAAATCACAGCATTACACACAAATTAATTGACAATATTTCAAGCAAAGCGACATGTATAAGATTTTAGGGCGATAGCTGTGCTAATTGGGAATACAGATTGTCTGTGTAAAGTTCTGGTTAACTCAACATAATACTGTCCGGAACGAGGAAACCGATGTGGCATGAGAGTGCAAGGGATGATTCGAGGGGGGGGTTCTGCTCTCATCTTTCGAGCGGAATGTGCAATGTAGCTTTGAATTTCCGGTATAAAAACAGTTGCAATTCTTGGACGTAGCCTATTAGTTTCCGTGTCATTCAATTTCCCCCTTCTCCAAAATGATGCTCAACAAAATTCAAGCTGAAGATAGGAAACTAAAATTTAGACTGATCAAAGATCTAAACTGCAGCTTCTAGAAAAATCGGGCCTGCAATTTAGATTTGGGGGGAGATATCTTAACATCGGCAATATTCCTCCCTTATAAAACATTTTTGGAGTCCTACACCCGCAGAATTAGATTCATCTGCGCGTGTTTCGGTTTTCTAGAATGGAAGGATCGTATCTAACCTATATATCGAAATGGTATATAACAGAATTAGAAAATTTGCTCCTTTTCGAATAGATAATTCAGCAGAGGCCACCAGAGCCAGTGAGAGAGGCGTGCGTGCTGTGATATCACTTCGCACACACCAAAACACACATCGCTGTCTGGCTAAAATAGCGCATGCACTATGCAGTGAGGAATTCTGTGCTTACAGCTTTATCTGCTAACTTATCTCCCGCCCTTTCGGAAGGGACAGTAATAAAATAGGGTAGTGGGTCATCAATACATTAAAAAACATGTTGAAATCAGCATTTAAGTTTGGCATTGGCACAAATTTTCAATGGAATTCCCGCCTTAAAATTTTTGGTTCTTTGAAATTATCAAATAAATAGAAAAAGGATTCGTCATTTGCAACTAATAGAAATATAACGAAATTCAAACTTCTTGCATTTAGTTATGTACGGAATCACGCTTTATTTTGGTGATAGTCAGAGTGTGTCGCCCACCACTCACATATCATAGATAATCAACTGTTGAGTAATGAATAGGTAATACTAATATTTTCCTAGTCCTTTATTCTTTTCAGAATGAAAGCAAGATAACTCGAAAGCATTGATGTGCTCAACAGAAGCACAATAACTCAAATAAACATAGAAATCTGGACTGCAAAAAGCAGCCCTAATCATGCTGAAGCCTCGCCATCCGGACGAAAAAGCATGGTTACGGAATTTCGCAACGTCAATTATATCTGATAATCCGGAAATTCGCGCTCCGGAAATCAAAATTGGGAACCGATTGCCTCCGGTTTTATATGTATTCTGATTCAATTATCTGGACGGGAAACCATCTGTGATCTATCCGATCGGCGAAACTCGTTATCACATCGAACGGCTGATTGGCATTTTGAACAATCAACTACTGACATGTCATCAGCTGACGTAGCGGTAAACAGTGATTTCCTTGACACTCTCTGGAAAATGTCTGCTGTCCTTCCTGAAAGGGCTAGTAAGAAAAACCATCCAGCGAAAGCAGACGGACTACGTCACAAACTTTTCTGTTAGCGCTGGTGCACATGAATAAATACACACATTATTGGAAAGTAGCCTAGTTGATGTTGTAAAATACACAAACAAGAGATGCAAGTGCAATTAACACTTAAATAAAGGGACAGGTGTAAACACGTATTTTCAGAAAATATTATGAAAGTATAATTAAAATGAGCTATCAAATCAGATACTTTGATTTCAACATGAAGACAGTAATAAGCATAATAATCTGCTGACAACTGAGTAAGTATATTTATGTAGTGCAAGCATTAACCAAAGGGGACGAATGTAGTCCAAAACTATGTCTTAATACATTTGATATATTATGAATGCAATCCAAAAGACGTGATTCGATAATCAAGAAATTTCCGCTAATATTGTACGCATAAATTAATATACTATATTATAATTTATAAATATATAAATTATAATAAATATTGCACGCATCCCAGCACACACAACTGACTATATGCACCATACAGCATTAAAGTAGTGTTATCTGCCCGGATAGCGGACACGGGGGAGGTCTGTGAAAATTTGCCTGTGTCGATCCGTGACGGATTTGTTACGGAATCCTCACGGAACGGATTGAACGGACTTACAGCGGAACGTCTACGGAGGAGACTGAAAATTTGGTTGTGTTAAAATTTGCTACAAAGGAAATAATCGAATGGTGCTGGTCCCAAGTCGATGCCCAGGAAGTGACCCAAAATGGTGACCCAGCCGCCGCGGCTCGCCTTTGTGGCAAATTTTAACACAACCAAATTTCCACTCTCTTCCGTAGACGTTCGTTTTAAGTCCGTTCCGTGAGGACTCCGTAGCAGATTCTTCACGGATCGACACATAGGGAAATTTTCACAGACCTATCCCCCGTGTCCGCTATCCGCTGAGATCCATCAGTGGCTTTGAGAAGGCAACGCAGTAAGCTGGTATTTTTTTTGTAACTGTCTCTGGACACAACATGAGTTTGCTTCGCAACTTTTTCCTTTTCATTATTTTCATTTGTTTCTAAAGCGCATCTACTTTTTTGGCCCTGATGTCGTTCAGAAGTCATATGATTATGTGGAGAATTAGATTGCAATTGTGTATGACCTGACCAATGGTGGCTGACATTTTAAATAGATTTCCAATTCATTTGTGCATGTGTATAATAAATTGGTCTCATCCATTTATAGGTAATAAATAGATGAAAATTTAGAATGCTTGATGTTGACCTACACTTGTGATCTGTAGATTCAAGATCAATTTTTCTAATTGGTGAAAAGGTACTTTAAGTGACGAACGCAAATAAGTATTTACCAAAGTCCTGTCGGACAAAGTCGGTGTTGATTCCTTCATCGGTTAACAAAGACAATGCAGTAATCCTGAAAAAAGAAAATCGCAATGAATCAAATGCGCTACCGTTATGCAGCATTGTATTCCACGAATAACAAACTAACGCAATCGATGTGATTCAGCATGTTTCGTGTGATGCTATTAAAATTTTTTCAATTTTAATCTGACAGAATAGCACATGAAAACAATGCCGGTCAAGTCATTCAAAACTCGCGATGCAACCATATTGACAAATTTATACAAAACTTACGTACGCAGTGTGATAGAATATGGTTCAATTATTTGGTATCCCGTTTTTGAATACGAAATCAATGCGATTGAAGGCACACAGAAGCGTTTTTCTCGTGTTTTTCCTCATCTTCGGTCCCTGCATTATCGTGATCGTCTCGACAAGCTCAATTTGCTGAGTCTCCGAGCGCGCAGGTTGCGCTACAGGCTGATATTTGTTTTCAAAGTTCTGCATGGCTTGACGGATATTACATTCAGTGACTTTTTTCAGTTTTCCCAATACACTAATACTCGTGGACATTCTTGCAAATTGGCGGCAAAACTGATCAAGCACAAGCGATATCAATCATTTGTCACTTATGAAATTGTGTCACACTGGAACGCGCTCACTGATGATGAAGTTTCTGACACTGATGTTACTGATTTTAAAAGTAAAGTTACTTCCTACTTCCAGCGTTCAGGAATATGGTGAATCCTTTTCAATGTTAAGTTCGACCCATATGAGGGTCTCGTATTTGCTTTGCGTATTTTTCATTTCTTGCATGTGACTTCTTGTTTCTTTTTTTGCAAATACAGATATTATTATTATAAGTCGGTCATGGACCGGGTGGAGAAAAGTGAGCACCCACCGGTCATTCACTAATTTGTAAATGCACATTTTTGTTGCATATTATTTCATATTTACATGGTGCGAATTTTGGGAAATCATTTTGGGAATTCTTTAACTTAAAATTTCTGATCATTTATCGAGTTCCAGTGCCTATCAGCGAAATATTCAATGGTTTTTAGGGCTTCATTTGTGAAAATGCTTGGGTACAGGCGAAATGAAGATTTTTTATCGAAGGCGTTTGAATCGTTTTTTATGTCCAAAATTCGCATAGTTTAAGAGCTTGTATTAATTGTTTGCTTAGAGGTGCTCAAATTGGTCGGAACTAAATCAGTAAGCTGATTAAGGTGCACAGAGGGGCGCTTATAAACAAACAAAAATTCAAGCAGGTATAGTCATTGAAACAAGTGAATTTTGAAAGCATGACATCACTTAGCACTTACTTGTAGCCGACTTCTGCTGCAAAAGATGATATGTTTTCCTGAATAGTCGAATAGAATTGCTCAAGAAGATCTCCAATTTTCCAAGGCTGTAAAATGCATAAGAAAAATGAAGTGTCACATTGAGTTGTAACATTATTCCTCTCACAAACCTGATACTTCAACAAATCGATCATTAATAGCCACATGACTTCTTTTGCCACAGTCTCCCTTTCATTTGCTAGATCGCTTACAGCCAGCCAGAGTTTGGCAAGGGGTTTCTGAAACATCAACATTAAACAGAGAACAATAAAGTAATAGGACCATGAACCGTATTTAATATGGTAAAAGTTCACCGATATGTTAAAAAAAGTCTGTTAAGTGACATACACTATCGATTTAGCATTCGGCGTAGAAAAATTCATTACAGTTGTGTTAATGCATAGCTGACAATATCTACCAATAAAGGAAATATCGACATTATTTCCTTGTTGAAGGGACGGCTTTCGTTTAGACTCAGCATCACAATTAGTCGCATTATCGGCTAGCACCCCAATCCGATAAGGTGCCATCGGATTGTGAATGACTGCTGCATCTGCAGAACGTCATAATGCTACATTGTACATCTTTACCTGCTTCATAAATGTCACTTTAATTCGAACATATACACTTATGCTTACTTATACCATTTAATCTGATTTTAATTTAATTTGATTGTTCCATCCATGTTGGGTACGACGGTTCGCAAGTATGGCAATTCTCCACTTCGCTCGGTCGTTTGCATCTTCCACACGGAGCTCGAGCGCTCGAAGGTTTTTGTTAATGTTTTCGCTCCGTCTTTGACGTCCAACTGGTCGGCGACCATTCGCCCTCAATTTTCGAAAGCGCTTCACCCACTGACATTCGTATTT
The DNA here is from genome assembly GCA_907163375.1 of Prostheceraeus crozeri. NCBI lineage: Eukaryota > Metazoa > Platyhelminthes > Polycladida > Euryleptidae > Prostheceraeus > Prostheceraeus crozeri. The sequence continues at coordinate 282,153 of CAJQUW010003943.1, forward strand.
CCTTTCCACATGACCACATCATCTTAGTCGACGCCTTCTCATAATGTCACCGATGACCATGCACCAGGCACATTCTTCTTCTGAGCTCTTCATTGGAAATGCGGTCGCGAGAGGAGAATCCGCAAACCCAACGGACCATCCATATTTCATTTACCTCAAGGCGCCTCAAACACTGATGACATGGCCCAAGTCTCGCTGCTGTACAACATGCTGGTGCGCACACATGACTTGTAGATGACTACCTTCATTGAAAGTGCAGTTGCGCAAGATGTTAAAAGGATGCCATTTCACGAAACCTGCACCAACCGTTTCGGATCCTCGCCCTGACTGCTGCACTTGCTCCTCCGCTAGCATCCATGACATCACCGACCTAGCGAAAAGTATTCACTACTTCGTAGCTTTCCTCATCAATCTTGAAATGATCACCGTCTCTCAATGATCCAGTTTGGTCGGTCCTCATTTCCCCTTTACACCAGCGGCACACGAGCGTAGCGAATGTGTACTGCGGATGACAGGCGCCCACAATGCCACTGCAACGCTTGTGAGCCCAAAATTGACATATTGTGCACTTAATAGAATTGGAACCCACACCATTGCGAACATATATCATGCACATTAGAATAGAAACGCAAGGTAATAGATCCAAACTCTGACGGGAGATAAAGCAGATGTATTTCTCAGCGATGCAAATGGTAACAGCATACTCAACCGAATCAACTATATCACTGATAATTTGCACGTCAGCCACTTATGGGAGTTTAATAGACGCTTCACATCTCCAAATGTTTCATGCAAACCGGTTGGTAAATGCTAACTGGCTGTTGCCTTACTGTTCAGCTCGAGTACAACATAGTGCGAGGAACTCGTGTAAGTACAGTACGCGCCATATCACTTGGGACACCTGCTTTTTCACAGTAATTATCGCCTATATTTTACAATGTTACTTCAATTTGAACTAAATGCTGCTTGATTGTGATTTGGGTCATAAGTTACTTGGCCTGTAGTTTTCGGCTTTGTTATTCATTATGAAAGGCACTAAATATGGTCGCACGTATGAATATTGCGCGCCAAATTACTTGGGACAGTTAGAAAAGACGGCTTTATCGCAAGATAAAAACAAATTTTTAGTTTTCAGCAAAACCACCAAAGTTATGCAAATGGATAATTTCATTTATAGCACACTAAAAAAAACAACTATTCAATCGTCAGAATTTTGCATGTCCAAATTACTTGAGACACTTGCTTTTTTATAATCTTTCTGGTCTAGATGTTAAACGACTTCTTCAACTGGAGTGAAATATTGCATACTTGTGGCTTGGGTTTTCAGTTACTTGACCTGTATTTACATCATTTACTTGACTTGCATTGTAAGAGTTCTGTTTTTCATTTTCAACGGCACAAAATATGGTCATTTGTTAGATTATTGCGAGTCAAATTACTTGGAACAGCTTTCTATGGTTGTTTTGTTGAGACATATCGTCGAATAAATAGGCGGTTTAAAAATTTAGATGGTGTGAGGGTTTCGCTGAGAACTGTTCAAATACGCTTGGAAGAATATTGCCGCTCGGTGATTCCTCGACGAGTGCCGAAGCTCACTCCTGCCATGATGCGCAAACGCTTGGCTTTTGCCAAAAAGCATGCTGATTGGTCGTTGGAACAAAGGCGACGTGTGTGTTTCAGATATGAAAGTCTTTTTGAATACAAGGGCGCTGAAATGTGGCGTGTTTGCCTCATCAGAGGAACTCCCGTCCCAATCAAACAAACTGTGAAGCACCCTACAAAGTTGATGGTGTGGGGAATCATAAGCACCAAAGGGCCTGGAAGATAATACATTGTCGAAGGCAATATGAATGCTGCTCAATACAAGACCGTGCTGACTACAAGAGCTCTTCCACAACAGGATCATTGGTTTCCAAACGGTGATTGTATTTTTATGCATGATGCCTTGCCACAAAGCAAAGGTCATCAAGCAATTCCTAGACTGTGAAAACATCGACACCCTGGATTGGCGGAAAAATTCCACAGATTTAAATCCCATCGAAAATATCTGGGGCATCATCAAACGTCGGATTGCTGGTAAAACCACAACCTGCAAGCAAGAACTGATCTCCTCCATTATTCATCACTGGTTCCGTGATGCAACCCTCCCCGAGACTCTCGCAAAGCTCATCGACAGTAAGCCACAAAGAATTCGCGCAGTGATCGATGCAAAAGGAGGCCATACAAAATTCTGACGATTGAATAGTTGTTTTTTTAGTGTGCTATAAATGAAATTATCCATTTGCATAACTTTGGTTTTGCTGAAAACTAAAAATTTGTTTTTATCTTGCGATAAAGCCGTCTTTTCTAACTGTCCCAAGTAATTTGGCGCGCAATATTCATACACGTGACCATATTTAGTGCCTTTCATAATGAATAACAAAGCCGAAAACTACAGGCCAAGTAACTTATGACCCAAATCACAATCAAGCAGCATTTAGTTCAAATTGAAGTAACATTGTAAAATATAGGCGATAATTACTGTGAAAAAGCAGGTGTCCCAAGTGATATGGCGCGTACTGTACGACTTTCCCTAACTACTTCCTTCTATTGAGGCATAGATAAAATTACCACACAGAATAAACGCAACCCCAATGGCGAACCACTAGTATATCAAGTCTTAAAAGGTGTGTAACCATGGCATGGTTTAGACTGGAATATTTGATATTTGACAGTGAACATCCCTTTCCCTGAATATCCTTGACAATGAGAACAAGATGTACTTTACAAGCGCGCATTAACTCTGCCCTCCAAAGGCAAAACAACTTAAGTCTGGTTAGTTTCGGTTTCCATGTTTTAACGCAGTTTTTTGGGGCTTGTTGTCATACATCTCCCATATAAATTTTAAAGCCCAACTCTCAATAGAAAAGAAGCTAGAGCAATTTGAAATTTGAATGGTCGCAAAGGTCAAATATTTTCAGCAGTTTTCCAAAGGCAAAACAACTTATCTTCGACTTCCAAAGGCAAAACCACTTAAGTCGACACATAAGTTCTTTTGCCTTTGGGATGTCTTTATGTATTGAAACAGGAAATTCTGACAGACCTGGAAATTGGACAAACAGTCGATGGAGTCGATAGGAGAGGACGGCATGAACCAGCGAACAAAATCAGCGACGAAGTTCTTTCACAAATATGTGAACACATCGAAAGCCATTCGCCATGTCTTCCGCATTATAGAAGAGCACATGCACCCAATCGGCGCTACCTTCCGTCCTCGCTAAATATTACGCAAATGGTGAAGGATTTCAACGAGTCCCATGAGGCAGCAGTTTCAGACGAGACTTACCGGAAGAAAGTCAAAGAAATGAATATTACCTTCACAAAATTGAGTGGAGAAGAATGTGAAGTTTGCGAGATATACTTTCATCACAAACCAGCCATCTCCCACGACTGTTCCACGTGTGAAGTTTGTCAACGTTATACGCGGCACAAGAACCGGTACACCCGTGCGAGAGAGGAATACCACAGAGACAGGGAAAACCAAGACATCAACCACATGGTTGTGTCAACTGACCTGTTGAAGGTGACAATGCTGCCACAAATGCCACACAAGGTGTGTATATTCACACCAAGAGTGATAGCCTTCAACCAAACATTCTCACCTGTGGTAGCCACTAAAAAAGGGGGCTAGCATTCGTGTGGGACGAGTCAACAGCTGGAAGGAACAAAAAGGATATCGCCAGCTGCTTCCTGCAATTCATCCATCACTTCCGCGACGTAATGGAGTTCACAATCTACATGGACAACTGCGCGGCGCAGAATAAAAACTGGTTCCTGTATGGAATCTGCCTGCAATGTGTGCAGCAACCGAATGTCGCGATTCAGACATTGCGCCTGAAGTACCCAGAGAATGGCCATACCTTCATGGCAGCGGACTGTGGCCATTCCAGAATAGAGAAAAACCTCAAGGCAATGAAGACCGTGTTGGACATCGAGTACTTCGCATCTTGCTGTCAGACCAACAGAGTTGGTAGCAAGAAAATGGTCTCCTCGGACTTCGTCACTGAGAAGGACCACGATTATATCTCTCAGTATCGGTTGAACAATCTGACGGCTTCAACGAATCCCCCAAAACCGATACTGAGTGATGTCGAGGTGGCTGAATTTCGGCGCAGTTCAGCGGCAATGTACCTCAAGACGTCATTCGACCAAGTCGAATTCACCAAGTACAAAGTGGAAGATTTGGTGAAGAAGAGGTACCGGTCTCCTGAAACTTTCTCTCTGCCCTTCGTCCGCCGGGGAATCAACAGAGACATCAACACCTGCAAAAAGCGGGACATCATCGGGAAGTTGGTGCCTCTGATGCCGCAACACCGGCGAAGCTACTGGACTGATATGCCGGAATCCAGTTTGAGTGTAGACTTGATAAACTCCGATGAATGACTGTTTTTTTGCAGAGTCTTTTGTAAGAGTTCAATACAAGCATTTGTGATACAAGATCAATTTCTTTTTTGAATCTAGGTTATTTTCTATGGGTTTTGATTAAGAATACCTTGTAAATTATAGAAGAATGCAATTAAGACTATCGGCAATTAATAAGCAGTATGTGATACGCTTATCAAAGAGATGGCAAAACAACTTAAGTCCATATGCATGGGAATGGCTGTTCCCAAAGGCAAACCAACTTAAATCATATATGACCTTGATGACGTCATCACTTTTACCTCAACTTTCATGTCAGAATGAGTTACCACATAGTCTTTAGCAGGGTTGCCAACTCACATCGACAAAAATAGTGACCATACTTCGTGGTTTATGTAGAATTTGAAAAAAACATGATTTTAATCTGTTTTACGCAAGTTGATCAATATTTAATCTATAAGTCGTTTTTTGTTTATTTCCATGTCATATTATTACAAAATGCAGTGTATACGTGTATAACGAATTTACTATAAGTTTTTTTTTTGAAATTTCTCGAAGACCCGGTCGTGCAAGCCAAATTCGAATTCTCATTCCAACTTCTCACCATTGTACCGTACTCATTTTTTCACAGTTGATGTGATAAAATATTGAAATGAACTGTCATCAGCGGAAGCCAACGTCCAAACTGTTAAAGACTTTAAATCTTCAGTTTCAGCTTATTTTCAACGAAAAGACATTTGGTGACACCTCCATCATTCACACATCTAACCCTGATACTTTTCTGTAAGTCGTTAGCCAGGGCTCCCATTATGCTGACATTTTCCTTGAATACTGTTTGTGACATAACTTTTGATTATTAGCAAATATATTATTATTATTATTATATTTGTAAGGTTAAAAATCACAATATAATGAAAACAATTAGCAGAAGTAAATATACTTCCAAGAGTACTACCGAAATAATTTCGAAACCAGACAAGAACCAAAGATACGACGAAAGACATAGTCACATTTCATAGATCGTCAACATAATTTAATTACACTTCCAAATGTGAAATTTTTATTTTTACAATTTAAACGATGCACACAATTTTTACAATTACAATAAGCGCAATCTACTCTACTTAAAAATTTGCTTCCAAGCTACTTAAAAACATTGACTGGTCACATCGGCAAGAGAAGACCGAAAAAGGGTTTTTTAGTCAATTCAATGACATTGAATCGATTATAGTTTCAGAAATTCTGTGTATCGGGTAGACACACTTGATTGCTCCAAATGCAGGCGACGTTTCTTTTCTTCCAAATGCTCCACTCGCTGTCTCGTCTCATTCAACTCTTTGTCCACCGCTTGAATGTTTCTTTTCAGTTCATTTGGTGTGTGTCTTTTGAAGACGCCAACAGATTCCTGAAGGGAGCGCGTTTGAGAAGCACGTTCGATTCTGCACAAAGCCAATTGTTTGGATTCGTTCTTGTACTGTGTTCCAGCCTTTTGTATCCGTTCCAACAAACGTTCGGGCGGAACAAAGCATTCAAAATTGGAGCGGTCGAAGCGGTCGAAGCGGTCCCTCACGAAACGAACAGAATCATAAAGCAAGGATCGCATCCTACTTTGATTCAAACATTCAGCGGATTTCATCACAGAAAAGCCACGTTCGACTTCCATGTTGTGAGTAACGACCAGCAGATACGATTCAACTAAGATCATCAGCTTTGGAAATGAGTTTGAGTCATCGACAACAGTTAACAAAGTATCATCTGGATGTTTGGACTACATGATACTTTGTAGGTACTTCCATGTTGTGAGTAACGACCAGCAGAAACGATTCAACTAAGATCATCAGCTTTGGAAATGAGTTTGAGTCATCGACAACAGTTAACAAAGTATCATCTGGATGTTTGGACTGCATGATACTTTGTAGGCACTTTATGTGTATATATTCATACTTAAATTAGTGATTTTTTATTGTTCAATTCCTTTTAGTTTTGAAATAGGGGGTCACTATTTTTTAGTGACTTGGGAAAAAATAGTGACCAAATAGTGACCGGTCACTAAATAGTGACCGAGTTGGCAACCCTAGTCTTTAGTCAAGTGAAGTTTCAATTTGAAATTCGCAAAATTAGTGAATTAGGAGAACATTTCAGAAAAATGGCTCTCCTGTAAAGTTTGGAAAAAACGACTTAAGTTGTTTTGCCTTTGGAGGGCAGAACTGCTTTAGCAGAAAAGTTTGTACATCTAGTTTAGAAGCTAGTTTCGAAAATATGACATTACTCAGAGTCTTACAGAAAAGTTGCATCTTTTTCCTAGCAGAGAGGGCTCAGTTGTATCCTGACCACTTTTCAAGTTGATTTTGAAGCCGCAATAATTGTGGATGTCTGACTTGCAGTTTTTGAAAAAGATTTAAAATTCAAAATGAAACTCTATACGCATTTAGATCAAAAAGAGTCTTGGTCCACCAAGACATACTCAACCAAATATTTTTGTCATACGAATATCTTTCAAAACGTTGTCATACACGTATATCATACATTTGGTTATGTGACAAGCTGACAGTAGATTATAACATAAAGCTGACATGTTAAAAAGCTGAGCTGAAACCTCAGTTAAATGCACATATCAAAGAAGTATTAGCGTTTTGCAATGCCTTCCCATCAATCTTGCTGCTAGTCATCATCAGTTTTACTTGGTAGATAGGTAGAAAATCTGTTGCCTGCTGCTTTAAGGACCCTGTTCCTAAAATGAAGTCCATTAATTTCTCATGTCTCCTTTCCCGGGAAACTATGTAGTTCCGTGAACATTGAAAGACAAAAAATAATTATATGATAACAACTGTACATGAAATGAAACCTATGCAGTGTGACTTATTTTATAAAAAAACACAAAAAATAATTTTGAAGAAATAACAATGAGGTCGCCCTTCGATATCAAATCGGTGATTTTGAAGTTCATTCGTGTAGTACCTACATAATCTGTATTCACAACCATAAAGCTGAATTCATACTTAAGCGTCAATTTCTAATCTAGATTGCAATTCAATCTAGAAAAAAATTCAATTCATCATCGCCAGACGATAAGTCTATGAGTACACGTATATATCGAAATATATTACCAAAAGAAAAGCATTTTAATTTTGAACTGAACATCAACTTACCGGTTCTTCCCACAACATACCTATACCTACTTTTCATGCTATTTACTGAAGCTAAAAGATAAGTGATGGATATTTGGACTTCAATGAAAAACGGACATCGAGGTGACATGAGTCACAATAATCGCCAAAGCTATTTTTGTGTACAAACTGGTGTTTATATTCAGTGCCGCATTGCTGTACTGATAATTTGATCAAACAGAAAATGAACTTTTGAAAACGAAAAAGTCCACTAAAAAGAACAAGAGTTTAGACAGTCACTTATTACAGAATGTGGAATACTTTTAATTGCATTCAATCATCAGAAGTGGATCACTTTCAATGGCTTTGTGAGCTATAACTGGCCTATGTCTGTTTCATACAACACATGCTCAATACACTAATCCTAACTAGTCAATCTTACAATGATACATGCAATTTCAACTTCATCATCTGCATAGTGTCCTAAAAAGTAAGTGACGCAAATCACTATTAATTCAACTCTTGTCATTTCCTGTTGAACATGTATCAAAGGTTAAGAGTTCACCTACTGCCGGTTGTCTAGAATCAGCTGTTATCAAGTTCCAGATACTTTGCTGTTTGACAAAATTGCTTAATAAGCAGTCTGGTCAAGTACGCACATGGTCGTATCGAAAAAGTTTATACATTTCATGATGTACTGTGAAAGCACAATTTAGTAAATAAAATATGCAGCGCAGATTTCGTTTACGTCAAGCATTCGTTAAACTGAAATTGCTAAACAGACTAATAATGGAAAGTCTTCTGTAACAGCATCAGCAACATTTCGATTAAAGTGCATGTATATTAGGCATTAAGATGCCTGGTTGCAGGCTTACTATGTGCACGTATAACGAAATTTATTCAAAGTAAATGAATCTACATACGTTGGCATGACTGATGTCGAACTGAATCTGCGTTAGATTTTTTGATGAAAACTACATTCATTATCACAACAGACCTACACGTAGAAGTTAGAATTGAAGACGGATATCATGAAGACGGTAGAAGACAGCATACTTAATACTTTTATAAATCATTATAAAACAAAATTGCTTATGGGATTTTTCGGAGTGTGCTTAGGATAGTGCATAAGTATTAAGTACATGGTAAGATTAAGTGCGTACGCTTATTTTTAAGAGTGCAGCGAATGCAACATTCAGTAACTAGAGCACTACAAATGAAAGTCACCATTAACCAACAAGACACTTTTAAACATGATTATGTTTGAGACTAAAGTGATAAATTTTTAGTGAAGTCAAGCAATCGTTTTTAGTGAAGTCAAACAATCGTCACTTCGTTTCTACAAAATATTGCTTGTCTGCTTATTTCTTTAAAGTCATTACTCCCCCATCAAGGGTCTTGAACAGGACTAACATGGCTAGGAGGTTAACTTGAGCTGAGCGTTGAGATATTTTTAGGCCCGGTGCCCTTCCTGCCGACTTCCTATGACACGCATGGCATGACAACGAGTGACTCATGGCATGACGCGACGAAAAGATTGCAAGGACAATCACTTGACAGCTGCGAAATGCATATCTCATCTCTACCTTGCTACATGCATACATTTCAGATTAGCGAAATGCATGTTATAAAATTTAGAATATTTTTCTCAAAGAAAGCTACATAAATAGACAAGTGGTTTATATGTAAATTCCAGCATGAATTGCAGTTCTAAGCACCTTACAATACCTCGCAGCGTTCACCCTAAATCTTTTGGTAATGTTCCAAAATGGAGCGACAGACAATTTCTGAATTGATCCAAAACTATTTCAATCCAAAGCAGCTTTCACTTTCTACCATAGATATCTAGGACACTCTATGCTAGTAAAGGAGTAGAACGGACATGGAAATTGAAAACAACAGTTCGTCGCGGACATGCGTTGTCATAACAGCCGTACCTAAACGATGGCGGCTTCGAGTAGTTACAATTGGAACACCGGCACAACCCAGTGGTTACAACAGGATGGTGCCGGCAGCATTTCAGTGCACTTATTATTATATATAATAGCATTCTGATCAAACCTAGCTGTCTGACCGAGCAGTTGAAATTGCTGTCAACAAACAGCTATAGTCCATTCTCGTCTCTCTCACTTAAGCAAAGCGTGAAATTGGATTTTTTTTATGTTTTCAGACATCAAAATTTTAGCATCTCAATCTCAATGACGAAAACTAAAGGAATGCTTGTGCTTTCTCTAGCCATCAGCTTCACTTTGTAGCGAAAAGATCGCTAGAAATGATCATTTGCGGAATATGCGCAAATAATGTTCCAGGAACATCTGGTGCATCTTCTGCATTGTTGCATGAGCTGTTCATCTGCGTTACTTGGTCAGGCAGTTACACCTAGTCCCAAGCGAAAGCCCAATTCTGAAGTCAAGATAAAAATACGTTAATTCTGATCGTGCAATATCGTGTGTCGCAGTTAAAACTCGATGAGAATTGTCATTCTGCACTCACTTAATAGTTTTCGGTCATTATGACAATTTCACAGATGTCTTCAGACTTGAGCAATTGAAGTACTAAATTCCTTTCCTGTCGCAGCCGCTGCACTTCATCGTACAAGATATCCGTGCGGCTTGAAATAGCCTAAGTTAGGCTATGATATAAAGAACGGATAAATAGCCTGAACGCCTGCGCATCGGGCTACTCTGCAGTGCAGCTGGCAACCATAAGGAGATTGCACAGAGTGTTGAAAAAAATAGAGCATTCCGGACGCGACGGTTTGGCAGCGAGACTTTCCTCTCGCTTGTCCAGTGCGCGAGAACAACAAGTGGTAAGAACATAAATAAATAATATTTCGGTTGAAGCATAAGCGAAAACCACATCATGCAGTTCAGATCTAGCTATCCATAGAAAATAGATACATTACTGAAAAATGCGAAAAAGTTTCCCGCTTAGGGGGAGTGGCTTCCGAAAATTCACCCCCTTAGGACGGGGGAGTCTACATGTTTTTGTTTTACATAGGACAACAGTACTTGACTTACTTGACTTAATTGCTTAGGCTACGATCGAAAAATGAAAAATTGAATGAATTTCCACTTTTGATTAAATTTCCACTTTTCCAAAATATTAGCTCAGTTACTCCTTGTTTATTAGCTAATTGCCTTAGTATTAGCTAATTTTTAATGACATGTGTTCATGCTTTTTGGTTAGTTATTGTCATCACCTACTTCAAGTGACAACAGCACATCAATACATGCCTTTATGTAGATTCTGCCTCACATTTTTCATTGTTGGTTGTTGAAAACCCCACTGGGATAAGATGTGTTAGATTTCCAAAATTTTGAACTTATACAAAGATAAACATGGGTGAACGAAAGGACTCTCTCTGCTTAAATGTCATGATTATTGTAAGACAACTGCTTTAACTAGGTATTGCAGGAAGCTGTCTTAATGCAATGTAGTATTGCATAATTTCCATTTGACCTTGATTCAAGTGTGTGTTGCGTCATTAAAGCTATAATTTTCCTTTCACTCTATTCTATATGTTCACATTATGTCTACATTGATGATGGTAGTGTATCTCAAGCGCATTTAAGACAAAATTATCCCATGAATGTTATTAAGTCTCATTTTAAATACGTATCTATTCATAATACTTTTGTACTTCATAACTCTCAGAAAAATCGATTTACCAAAATGTCGTGGGAAATGCTGCCGCGGGGATAGGCTCATCATAATATGATTAATCGAGAAACAAATTGTGATTACATGTGGATGTTGATAGGAGGCTCAAGTCTAATGGCGCAAGTATTGAAGCAAGCCTCGCAGCGCCAATCGAAACAAAAAAATAGCAATAATTATGAAAACGCATGATGTATTTTAAAATAGTATGACATCGAAATATAAAGCAAAACGTAGAATTTACCTGATTTAACGGTCATTTTTGACTTTTTAGACGATGAAAAGTACAAGTATTATGTTTAACAGTCTTCCTTTGATGCCATTTTCATCTTTAGAAAGACACCAACAAGAAAGATTTTTGAGAAAGTTATGCAAGGTAATTAAAACTCCATCCAAACATCGACCGTTGACGGCGCTGGACGCCGAATGCCTGTCTGCCATACTTTTAACTTTATTATATTGGCCTAAACTAAAAAAGGGAGTTTTAATTACCTTGCATAACTTTCTCAGAAAGATGATCTCCCGTCACCTGGTCAACTACAGAAAGATTTTTGGCTTATGACAAAGACCTCTTCTATGGATTCATAGATCTGGAGAAGGATTTTGATCGTGTCCACCGCAGTGTGCTCAAATGCAGATTGCAGGCATCGCTGTCATCGCTAATTTGCCTTAGGATGTGATGCATGGCGACGACATCGCCATTGTGACAGACATTGAAGCACATGGAAAAACACGTGTAGTTAATCTGTTGTCGTTGCTCTCAGGCAGAACAGTAGCTAGCCGTCATTCGGCAACAATGTGCTTACAAATAATTGTGGTTTCTTTCATATTTTGGCGAACTGTGTCATTTCTTAGCATTCTGACTTCAAATTTTCTACAAAAAATTGACCGATCCTGTTGATTAAAATACCTCAATGAACCCTCAATTTGAAATTTTCAGCAAATCACGTATACGTATGAAAAAGCATGAAAACAAGACGGCTGCGACCTCTGTCGAAGTATTGGACAAAATGGTTGAAGCGGAATTCCAACTTATCCGGCTCACGCTCATCCGGAGTGCACTACATTTCATGTTTTCAAGTTCAACATTTCAAACAGTTAACATTGCAAAAAAAACTAGCTCATTTATCTTTTACTCATTGGTGAGCTGGTAATCGCGTATAAGAGAGGTATGATGGGGAACATGCATTACGCATAGCGGGTCATTACTGCACAAGAAATCGAAAAATAAGTCGCAATGAAAAGATCTGTTGATAACGGTATTCAAACCACATACGCCGTGATATGCACAATCATTTGACTGAATTACACATACAGCGAACGGTTAAAATCAGATATCCCTAAAATCATTTGTATTATCAAATTCAAAACAGGAGTGCTCAATGACTTATATAATTTGGAAATGAATAGTGGGTGATTCACCGTGTAATCACCCGACAATCGCAAGTATTTTCAAGACTTAGCACCTATTCATCTGTAAGTTAAATGAACTCGAATACTTGTTAATCAAGCATCCTTCAAATATTTGGTTTGCAATATCATGATAAAGCTTAACTATCGGACATGAAAGACAGCATCGTCATCTGACGTGAATAGGATTGCGAAATAGGCAAAAGTAGGGATTGCTCGGATGCGTGATGTGCTTACAACGTGCGTTGTGCAAATTCTTTAGCTTACCGAACAAATTTGCTCCCTGGCTGAAACTGCTTCTCTTGCAGCTTGTATTAGCTCGATCCTCTGCATCACCGTCAAAGTCGATCCCTGGCCCATATCTCGCAGCATTTCGTCGCTCAGAGCGGCTGGTACAGCTCCAGCCGGTGATGGTGGAGGAGTTCCTGTCGGTGAGTTAATTCCTCCAGTGCCGCTACGTGAGAAAAGAGTTCGTAATCGACTTTTTAGATCTTCGGAACGTGATGTTTTGCGATCGGCCTAAAAATGATAAGGACATATAAAAGTCCTAAAGCTGAAAGTTACAGAAGATCATGAAACACCGTTTTTGCCACTTCATAGGATATCGCCTTTCGTTTAACATGAAGTGGAATGAACATGTAGACTAAGAGGTCGGCGTTCGTGACGACCGCGTTTCGTGTCGTGTTGAGCCTTGTCATTCGTGATCGTGTTTTAACAATTAGAATCCTGCTTTATTTTCTTATTGACAAGGATTCACTCAACATTATAAATCGAGATAATAACTTTGACATGCTCTAGCTAAAGACAAGTTATCTAGTCCATTAAGTTATCTAGCCTTCTGTTAATTTAGTTACACAGCTAGGTCGGCTAATGACCAATGCTTGTATGCATTCAATTGACCAGGCCACAAGGATTACTCACCTCCTGTGCGAACCCTCAGTCTGTGGCTGGGCCGAGTGCGCTGTCCAGCACCAAAATCATAACAGAGCAGTACGAGCACACACCACTGTTGCCACCTCAGCCATTTCCGTTACAAGCGAAAGTGGATTTTGAACAGCGGGATTGTCACGGACAATAAACGGTGTATTCATGAGTCCAGAGAAGATTGATAATCAGCCCAGTATTTAATCGCTAACCGGTCTAAAGGTGCGTTTACACATGAAACTTTATTGCTGACACTTTATTGCTGCCACCTAAATTGCACGTGTAAACGCGACTGACACTCTCGTCTGACACTAAAATGCTGACATTTTTAGAAGTTGCTGCAACCGAGTGTCAGTGAAAATATTGCACGTGTAAACGGCTCCTGACACTTTCTGAAAACTGTCTGCCACAAGTGTCACTGAAGTTGAACGAGGCGCAACTTTTAGCTGACACTTTTATTGACACTCATACGCAAAGTGCTCATACGACCGTGATCGGAACACAACGACCTGACTTCTTAGAGGCTGGATTTGTTCTTTCTATTTTTCATTATCACCAGTCACTAAATTACTAATGATGTGCTGATATACTCGTACATAATTCACCAATTTTCTGCATTGCTACTGCGTACCATTGTGTTTACAGTTTACATCATTTTCAGCTTCATTTTACTAGGACAGATTTTTTCCCTGAATATCCTTGCACAAGAAGCTCCACCTGCTTGTGGGAGCATCTAGAGATGTTTGATCTGAAATATCTCATCACAAGACATGACTTACATCTGTTTACTTTTGAATTGGAATTTAAACATCGAATTTACAGTCGTGTATTGGTGCAAGGCCGCTTGGCAACTGTGCAATAGATAAAAGCATCAGCTGGTGAGACTCATCTTCCTCGAATAAAATGAATTTTTGATTGTTTGGCTGTTATATCGACATCGATAAATTTATACAGCATTCAGTAAAAGTTAGTAAAACGATGATCGCTGGTTCATCAATGACTGACAACAAAATGCCACAAACTAAAATTGAATGGCAAGGACGTAAACCGATAACCTGATTGATGAATGCGAGCAGCATCCCTGCTTGTGGAACGTGCACAATCACGAATATCGAGATAGAATAAAAAGGCCGAAGGATGGGGGAAGATTGCCGCGAAATTCAAAATAGACAACAATTAAAAGAGGTTCAGTAAAAATTGCTACTGGCACGGATGCTGCTCTCGTAATTCGAGCATAATCGTATTGCAAAATCCAAGCTGTTCTCTCATAATCCAATCATGAACCCACATTCGCTGTTAACGCATTCTTTTCTCGTTAAAATGTATGCTGTAACTGTTGCAGCCATCCACTTTCTCGATGACATCGTGAAGAAATAAGTGTCGACTAAAAGTGTCAAGTGTAAACGCTGCTGCAATCTCCCGCAATTTTCTGACTTATCATAGATCGATAAAGTGTTAGTAGCAATTTTTCCTCGAGTGTCAGCAACTTTTTAGTATCAAGTGTAAACGGCCTCTGCAATCTGATATCAGGTGGCAGCAATAAAGTGTTACATGTAAACGCGCCTTGAAGCATTCAGACATTAATCACTGAACTGGGAATCTAATTCAAATTCCTTTGTAATTTCTTTTTAGTTGGTGCAGTCTCCTCCACCAGTGAACTTTTGTTTTGAATTAAACCGATAGTGCTTCGCCTGGAATAGATCGTACAGATCAAAGGAATAAAAAGTAGCAGCCCGTATTCAAGTTTTAACCGCTTTTCATTCGAACTGCATTTTGACACTGATGCAGACTTTGAGCGACCCACATAAATAGGATATGAAATTATTGATTATAATTATAAATATTACGATTATCTTATTGTTACTTTATTTGTGAATTGTAATTCATATGTATTAATAGACATAGAATTTTAAGAATAATTCATTGGTTAATCAATTTAGCATAATTACAGAATGAAGTCATAACGCCTTGTGCGACTGCGTTTTCAACTATTGACAGGGACTCATCTTTCAGTTGGAAGAGGGAGGTGATCATAGTTCAGATTAGAAGCTGCCAGCAGATTGTCTCTCACTTTCCTGACATTTCGGTGGACCAGCAACCACGGATCTGATCGTACACGTAACTAATCCGCTTAATTCTGAACTTTTCATTTCAGCGAGAGAATCGGAGGATCCGGATACAGCGCTTGTTGAGAAAAGAGTTACGAAAACCTTAGAAATATAATTGGATTGCTCTATTTTTGTGCGACACTTGTAGTCTCAGTTTACAGCAGCTGAAGCAGAAATGCTTGGGCAAAGCATCAGCAATTAAGCGTCAGGCATTGCTGGAAACCGTTTCGCCAGTTGATGGAGTCACGGAGAATTGGTGTCCCTGATGGAGTCGACCGCAGTGTTTGGCCGTTGTAGTGCTCTAACGAAAACTATTTCCTAAGTACGTACATGTTGAGGGTGGCTGCGATCTTTGCCAATTAAGAATTCCTGGCAAATTATCGCTGATATTCTTCCGATACAAATACAAATACATGTATATGCAGTTTCACATATGCTTCTGCTTCATGTAAAAAGTAACTCAATAGGGTGTGCGAAAATGCGTTAAATTATTCATGTGCCAAAAATGCAGAATATGCAGCTTTTCGGCCCACCTCGGATTTCTTCTCATTCCAGAGTGAATAATTGCTTGACGATCTCCTTCAGCGACTCTTCCTAACTTTGTGTTGGATTTCTCTGAGTGGTAGCTGTTTTTTGTAGACCCAATACTTTAGCCACAGAAGCCACATGAAAAACATTTATGACCACTTTTTTCGACATTTTGAATTTTCACCTCTATTGATAAGAATTTTGAGTTTTAAGTTGATTTGCAACTTCTGTAATTTGCCCGTTCAGGAAATATGGTCGAGTAATTATGTCAATTGATACTCAGATACTCTTTACCTCGTTATGATGATTAATATTTCCCATGTTCTATATACACTACTTATAAATACGAAATTCAAAATTGTTCGAATTTCAAAACGCTATTTATAGTAACAAGAACTGCTCAAAATACAAAATCGACAGCATCACCAGACAGAACATGTTTTAAATAAGTTCCGCTGCAATTTTCATGAAACTCTGTCGACGATTTTAGATACAATCACGACATTAAAAAAATGATTGTTGTACTTTTAAAATGCGATATATAGTAACAAGATCAACTTGGAATGAAAAACTGATATCACCATCGGAAAGAGTATACCCAAAATATCTGTACACTGTTGTGATGTGCCATATAAGTTGATGGTTTAGGAGATCTTGGTGGCATAATGCCTCCCCGCAAGACTTCACTGACAAGAAAAGCCTGAGGCAAATAGGGTTAACGTCAAAGGCCATTGATTCGTGAGGACCAAACATCAAAATGCTTCACAACGAATTGAATGCACACCTTCGCAAGATCCTAAATCTAAAACTAGTCGAAGACTGCTATAGGGTTCACGAAAGCGCTTTGAGCAATGGTGTGGTCAAAAGAGAGGCAATAAATTACAATTCACTACTCTTTTAGCGATTCGAAAACAGCGCATTTAGAGTGCACATCTCAAAAGTGGAAATTTGAACGCAATATTGCTTTCTATGTGTATGTCCAATTGTCCATTCTAGTCCTTCAACATTTATAGAGGGTCAGATCTATATGGCTTCTACAATGCGCGAAAATTAATTGAAAAATATGAGGCACAGTTCAACTGGTAGATCAGAGAAGTATTTAAAAACATTCCCGTTATTTAAGAGATCCTGCGCGGATGGAGTGGTCATGCATCAGATTGATCGCTTGGGATAATAATAAAAGGGATTGCAGGTTCGACAGGGTAGATGTCGTTCATAGCTTAAGGTGAAATTTTGGTTAATACAGTGATTATTGCAGCAATATCTTTACTGCAGCAACTGAAAATAACATATTTTGACAACTTCCACACTCCTCTCCAGTACTTGCCCTACTGTCACAATGGACTTTCATGCGCAGAACGTATTCAGATCTGATTTCAACTTCTGCAAGTAGTGCATGAGGGTGACGTTGACATTAAAATCAGGGCTTTTGTGCCGGAGCCGCACAGAGCCGTCGTAGCAGGTCGGAGCCTGAGCCGGAGTCGACAGAAAATATCACGGCTCCGGCTTGAAGTCTTATATTACGTATGCATTTGTCACTTTGCGAGAAAAAGTGATATTTGACAGGGTAGCTGAAACGATTGCAAGTGTGTCTTTGTTGTAGGTAATCGCTGCAGACCTCCTAAACCTGCTGGCCTCCATCTCCTCTCAATACACAATCTACTGAGAATAATTTATCTGGATTTTTAAGGACATCGCGTGCTTCCTTGAGATTGTGTTTCAGCCGAAAACGCTCAAATTTAGTGTAGATACTTAATTCGAGCACAATAGGCCCCTCTTAATAATTTTTCTGGGTTCCTGTTGTTATCAGACAGGATCAAAATAACATTTAAATCCAAGTGGATGCGGATTGATGATTTTGAGGACCCTTTCACTATGGCCGATGTATCTGACTAAGATACTTCTTTTTAATACCTCACTCTAGAAGAATGAAATGCTTGTACTCACAACTTACTAAATGCGAAGAGCGGTCGTGGTAGGGACTAAATCAGAGACTTTAATTAGATGAAAACCTAACTTTCGGTCGTGTGTTGGCGGTCCGACTATGCATCGAAGGTTCTTGAGTCGGAGCCGGAGCAGTGGTAACTGGACCACGGCTCCGAAACCTTGATTAAAATTAGTACTGTAATTAATTTTCAAGCTAATCTAAAGCAGAGAAGCCGGGGAACGATTGCCTCAAAGACTGCTCAATCCATCGCTGTTATTTAGCTCAACTTTTTGCATCAGGTGAATATTCTATAACAACACTCTCAGCAGCATATACACAGCGGTGGTGATCGATGGTACGAGTATGTATTTAGCGTAGTGTACAATTTTGTATCGGTGAAGCTTTTCGTCTCGCCAATCAAGGCCAAACGCATCCAATTTCGTCATTCAAAGAAGAATTCAGGTTTTTCAGGTGTATATATATATACACACCTTAAAAATGTGTGTATTTATATAAATGTTTTCCTGAATTTGGAATTCTGCATTTTGAGTGTAATGATTTTCTAGAGAGATGTCTTCAGGAATATAATTTATTCGCCACAAATTTTCAGGCTGTCACTTCAGCTTGTCGTCAGGTCGAAGAAGAAAAATTACATGGGGAAACAGACCCCATGAATTCTATAAATTCACGGCCATGTCTATGCTCACAAGAGTTGATTGTTTTAGCACTGCTCCAGTCAAATGTACGGTCTTCTACAATACAATGAGTTGATATTTGTGAGTGTCTATCAATCCTAGTTGATGTTCATGAACTCTTGTCGCCAGTTGTTTTCCAGTTTGTCCGATGTATTTTTGTTGACAGTTGGAGCAATCAATCTGGTAAATAACATTCCTTCGCTTTAAATCAGTAGTTAATTCCTTAGCTTTAATAAGTTGGTTTTTTTAATGTAGCTGCTGGTTTGTGGCCGATCTTTAAGTCGTGTTTTTGAAACATGCGACTTGGTGTTTGAGAAATACCCTTGATGTATGAATGTATATTAAGTTTGTTTTCTTTGCTCTTGTTCTTCTGTTGTTGTGGTTTGCTGGACTCCGCTACTGTGTTTTAATCGTTCTTTCATTTGTAACCAAGTTTTTTCAACGAATTGCTTTGGATAGTTGTTGTTTTGGAATAGTTGGAAAATAAATTTGATTTCATTGTTTTTGTTTTCCTCAGTACAGCATGGATAATTGGATATGTACAGTATGCAGACCTACCACACTATTAGTCACGTGAAAGCATACATTCGTAAATGCAATATGCCTAGATTCCAGGTAGTGTGCGAAATATAGCAAATTTACTCACAACATATTGTTAGTCACTCCTGTGGTATTTTGTGCATTTTTGCTATTTGATGAGTCCTTGATTATCTTTTTAACGCTCGAGAATAGATTCCCCTGTTCAGAAAGAGCTAAAGTGATTGGAGTCATTTTTTCATAAGGTTGCATTAGCAATTATTTATAGAGAAATCAGCTGTTAAAATATCACAAGTCACAATCATTTTTTGCATATTTACGGCTACCAACGTAACATGGTTGAATTTTTTTGGCCCAGAGACTTTTTGATGCAGACTAAGTCACGAAAATGTCATCGGAAGTCGACAAGAAGGACAATCTGACTGAAAGCATCACAACTCTCTATAAACTTTGACAACAACAGCAACGTCCCAAGTCCCCAGTGGGGGAGTAGGCCTACTGACGGTAAAGTTCATCATAGTCACGCATGATTTTTGACTTTTAACCGTTTCAATATTTATGATTGAGATAGGCTGTGTCGGCACTCATTAAAAGGAAGAAAATTAAAAATGAAAACAACAATCGAGTTTCGGTTCTTTGACTTTGTACTCTAATTGCAAGCTATAAAGCAGCAAGAGATCTCAATAGTCGCATCAAAATTTGATAGGTCCACCTTTCGCCAGCAATGAGCATCCAATGCGCCTCGGCATTGAGAATTCGGTCTACATTGATATTTCATTTCGACGCCAATGATTGATTATTGCTGAATAGCCACGTAATAGTTTCTGACCAAAGATATAATTTGTTCATAGCACATCTGAATTGGGCTCATGCAAGGGCTTTACCAGATCATTGCAAAGTTCTTACATGAACTCAAAGAAGACATTTCCGGAGACTTCGCTGTATGGCAATGAGCGTCTTGCATGAAAGTCTACTCATACAGAAACCATTCTTCTTTTTGTGGTAGCATACTTGTCCTCAGTACTTTGATGTATTTCTGTGAACTCATAGTTCCTTCCATGAAGTAGGCCTACCTCCGACCGAGACTGTGTACAGACATCATGACCAATACAATGACTTTTGATGGATATTCAGCGCATCGTGGAATTGGATCTGGACCTCTTTTGTGGTGATACATTGTCAAATCGATTTGCATCTTGACACTGGTTAAATCACACAAGTCACTCGACTGTGTAGAGATCGACATCTTGTAATTTACTGCGGATTTTCTGATATGTACATTTTCAGTCATTTCATGTTTCTTTATGTGCTGATAAATATGCTCTCAGAAACCCCTTGTTGATTGACAATATCTTGCATGGTATCGTTGCCGGTGACGATGCTTTTCAAATCCGCATCTTTTTTCACATTGGATTATCTTTAGTGCGTCAGATGTTGAGTTGTGCCAGTGTGTGATTCCGATTCAATCATAGGCCTACTCTTTCTTTATGAAAACATGTTTAAACTCGATTACATTTACTTGCTTTCATTCTATCAAATATTCGGAAGGGCTTCAATGGGTAGAATAACTTACTGATGCAGCTTATTTGACATTGTCAAGTATTGCTGAAGATGCATCTGTTTAACATGCAGCTGACTGACACCATGCTTGAAGCTAAGTTGACTAATAATCCGTTCACATCGAATATTTCTCTATAAATAATTGCTAATGCAACCTTATGAAAAAATGACTCCAATCACTTTAGCTCTTTCTGAACAGGGGAAGCTATTCTCGAGCGTTAAAAAGATAAGGAAGGACTCATCAAATAGCAAAAATGCACAAAATACCACAGGAGTGACTAACAATATGTTGTGAGTAAATTTGCTATATTTCGCACACTACCTGGAATCTAGGCATATTGCATTTACGAATGGATGCTTTCACGTTAAAGAAGCACTTTGAATCTATTAATAATCATATCTGATAGGAATCATAGTTCTTAGGACTGAAAAACGAAACAAATTAGGGGTGACTAATAGTGTGATACGCAATGTATATCCATAAGATTTGCACCTGTAGAGCACTCAATTTAATTAAGATTAAATAGTTGTGACCGAGATAGTTGTCAACTACATAATAAATAAATGCACGTTTTGCATTCGACTTATTCAGGTACAGGGATGGTCCGCAACTTCAGGGCTTGTGTCACATTTTGTCACTTACCAAAATTCAATTTTGACATGTGAAAATACATCCTAGGCGCGCAATGCAGTTCCACAGCGCAAGCCTATTCCTTTATTTCTTTATCTCTGGCATTTGGTACCTGGAGCTTAAAATATAGACATCGATCGACTCATTCTACGGTCTAAATGCTACAGCGACGGAAAAGCTCTTTTCACTTAACCTCTGTACTGAATTTCATGTCATTAAGAATAGTATCTGCGTATTGTGTACATCAAAGGTAGTACACAATCCCATCCCAACTAGTGTACATGATCAAAAGGCTGATATCAACAGTAGAGTAATTCACAACGTATCTATATTTACAAAAATTGGAATAACAAAAAAATCCAAGAGAGCATCTACAAGCGTATGTCGTCTTTTCTAATTTGATTGTACTTCTTTGGCCACAATGTAAAAGCAAAAAAATAACAACTTTATAAACAAATTGCATCACTGGCATAATATGCAAAGAGAAGACAGTACTACATATAGAAAAAAATGATCAAAAAATGTAATCAAGAATGAATTAATTATCCATATCTTGAAAATGTCTCCGCTACTCAAAATACATGCATTATTTGGAAAGAGCGAGGATGATAGTAACTCGTATGGGTTTTAATACATATCCTCCTAAATTCTAGCGAATCACAAAAAAATTTCTCCAACTTAAAATTCCTCAACACTCAGAAACCCAACCTACCGACTTCGATGTTTAGATGCCGAAAGATTGAAACTACTAATTTATGTACAAAGAAAGATTCCTTTGATGAATTAAGTGTCAAGGATAATGGCAGAAATCAATTACAGTGATTCGGTTCAATAGTCAACAGATCGATAACAGTACTTCCTAGCTCTTTCTAAACATATGTGTAGATTCATAACAGATTGATTGTGTACGAATGTGTATCTTAAAGCGTTCTAGAAATGTGTTCACCTTTGGAAAACAAGCAAACAATAAAATTTCAATACTGTCAAAATTTTAAAATCAATTACTCTCGACATTGGAGAAACAAGAAGAAAATGTTACGGTCATCATTATCATACGTACGATGATGATCACTATCAGCATATCATTATCACTAGACCAGTCATCATCACGAGCAAACTAAGGATTCTTTTTCTTCTTAGCTTGATATTCCTCCTCCACTTCTTTCTTTCTTTTATCTCCTTTTTGTGCAAGTTCATGGCTACGCTCCAACAGAGCGTTGGCAGCACTGACTTTGCTGAAGTCTTTTGATTGCATTGCCTGTTTCAACAATTCTATGCCTTCTCTTTTCAGATGTTTCCCCTCGGCAATATTTGCCTTTGCTTCCTCTGATTTTTTCCTAAGGGCTTCATTTTCATTATCATCTCTATTGTCTTCTTTTTGTTGTTGAATTTGTGCTTCAGTCCTTATACGCTTCTCATCGGCAATCCTAGTGATGTAGCGAGCTCGAGCTTCATTGACAGCCTTCAAAACACGGTTGGTCATAGGCAATTTTTCTGGCCTTCTATCGTTGTTGCCATATACGATGAAGTTGCTTTGTAACCGTTCAACGTTGCATTGTTCATTCTGGTCCTCTGAGAAGTGAGTATCAACTTGTTTTCACTGAAGGACCTTTCAACGTCCGCATTTCCATGACTGAAAGTGAGGGTTATTTTTATAAAGAGTGCGATATTTGGATGCTTTCGAAATCCGGCTGCATTTTTTAAATAGAACACTTTGCTCCAGAAGTCATCGATGCGCTCATGGAGTTCTTCATCCACATCGTCGTTCGATATTTCAGGATCACTTTCCTCCTGCTGCTCAGACGAGGAATCCATTGGCGGCAATGTCTCATGTCGAAAAAGCTTCCACTCATCGATCAGCCTGTCAATATTTTTTTGAGGGAAAAGCTTGATCGAAACAGCTAATCTTCTTAATGCCTCGACAGATGCAGCCTCTGTCCTCGAATTCGGACGTAAGACTCGGAGGTCACGGAGAATGCTATTTTTTAGCAGCAGCGTCTTCAAAAGAGACTCAATGGCGTTTTCGTAGAAGAGCCAAGAAATTCATTCATAATGTCATCAGATGTAAGTAGATCCGGGCAAATGTCGACAAATACTCAGTAGGATTTCATTTTGTCACATTCTGTCACAATTTGTTACCTTTTGTCACGTTTTATCGAGATTCCTAAATTGTCACATCGGACCATCCCTGCAGGTTATATATCAGGTGCAGTCATTTCTAATTTTCTTCTAATAAAATTCTAACTAATTCGCTCAACGAAGAATTCGGGTTTTTCAGGTCACGGACATCCTGTAAATAGCTATGAGCAGAACTGCAGCATCTCTTGTGCATAACATAAATGTGAACACTGCTCTGAGTGCTACATGGGACACACTCACAGACACTTGCAGACAAGAATAAATGAACGCATTAAAGTAAATCATACATAATATCTACGTACACGCATGTACAGTTATACATCATTCCCTAGCAGCCAAAACTTCCCAAAAGAGATCAAAATCAAAACTACCCAAAATTGAGGAACAATGATTATTAAAGGAAAAGTGATATAATTAACAATAAATGGACAGCGATGCGCTATCTGGAACTCTACGATTTTTGAAAATATTTGTCGATTGCAGTCATGTTCATAGCTGTCTTTCCGTCTTTCAGTCACATGCATGCATTCATGTAGTGAAATAAATTATTCTCTCTCTCTCTCTCTTTTGTTGTGACAATTGTAGCTGTAGAAGAACTGGGTTTTCACTATTTCTATTACGCACTGCACATGTATATAGCTATATCATAGAATATCTGAGCGACTAAGATTAGTTAAAAATCTGAGACCATGTTTATAAGTTCACTCCTACTTTTCGCCTGATGATGGTCAAACCGACTGAATAAGCCAAATGCAAAACGCGCTTTTATTTAACTGACAACTATTTCGGTCACATGGATCATATGTTTCCTTGAATAGCTACATCTTCTTCTCAATCCAATGAATATTTTTATCACCAACGCGGTTGAAGCATTGGCCCGTCTATTAGTCTTAAATTTCACCAAAACAGATTTTCGCATGTCCTGCATGCGATCAGTCGAACCCCCTAGCAAGAGCTGCAAGCGGGTCCGGGCCTGGCCGATACGGGCCTGAAAAATTCTGCGAGCACCCGGTCATGCGACGGAATAGTGATAAATATGACTTCTCAACCAGAAACAACAATCGATGGACGATAAGCAAGTAACATTTCTCATGAATTTTGATCAAAGAGTCGATTGAATATTTAGTTCAAATAATGACTTCACTTTTTCAAATAGGCTTAATGTCTTCAGTGCAATTCCTTTTCCACGCTTAAAAAAACTTAGATATAACTTACAACAATGGCAACTATCGGCACATCAAATAAGACCCAATTTATTTGTGCTACCAAGTTAACGTAATTGATATTTTCATTATGGATGATAAAGTGCGCAAAGCGATGGAATTTCTCAACCGGGCCCAAATGCAAAATTCAGCCGGGCCGAAACATGCGCACCGGTTCCATCTCTACCACTAACACACGCAACCATATCACAGGATGAAGCTTCTTGTCAATGTGATGCGAACGGACGAACGCTTTGGTAACCAGACGGCTTCTGCTGAGCGGCCAAAAATAGTGATTGATTCATGGATTAAAAAAGTTGCATTCCATAATTTTCAGATCTCTAAAGTATTCTGTCTGTGCCACAGAATTAAACAGGTAGTCTCCTCTTCTGCTTCAATAGAAAGGAAGTACTGGAATATGCAACGCTAATGAAATGGTACAATCGGCTGACATAATACCATAGCAATCGAACAAAAGCAGCCAGCTTAACATTAAAATCGACTATCTGTGCTAAGTTTCAGTGACTGACATCAACCGGATCACACAGCAGACACAGATGATGTCAAGTTATACAGAGAAGTCTGTGCACGCTTTTTTCGAGCGCCTGCTATTTTTTTAATATTGATCGGAAAGGTCAACATTATCGAGATAACTTTTGCGCAATGATCTGAATTCTTTGAATCTGAAGGAATCGTTGCGATCGGAGCATTTTGAAGGAATTCACAGCAATCCGCTAGCGACGCACGACTATTCTTCCTATCTCTGTAAGCTATTAAAAATTCCTGATTGCCCATTTAGTAAGTTGCTGCATGTGTCATCGTTTTGAATCAGTTTGCACTTCTAGCAAAGTGACACCCTTAAGCAATCTAATTCTGTGGTCTTTGTCATATTTATTTTGGTGTAAAATCACTACCCCTGCCCCGTACATGAAACAACGACAAATACAACGAATTTAGATCAATTTTCCATCAGCAATAGAATATGATTTATTTATGTGTGTCTTCATTTATCGTAATTCAATGGATCATTGCATTTGTAAGACTACCAAAGTGATTTTCAATGATTTCTGAAATCAAGATCCTGCAGAACATCCGAGTTCAAAATTGCGTTCGCTCATTTGTCATCTGCGCTCAAATCGACGGATGAATCAGCATAAATCAGTTGCACACACAAAAACTCACAGAATTCTCACATAAATTAAAATTAAATGAATAAAATCTGATGAAAAACAATGATTATTTCCAGAAATGGCAAAATATATTTTTGTTATCAAAAGTAAACATGACTGAACCGATGCACTATAACAAAAGAAGACGAGCAATTTTCTAAGAAACACGAGATTATAATGAGAGCGTCTTTACAAAATAACACAAAAGATTGGGAGAGAGGAGACACAAAACAAGAAAATTCATGAAGTTTGACACTTTGTAGCATTTGCAAATAAAGAACAAAACGACTATGGTTGTTGGAGGCATTTCATCTGATTCTCATACAGGCATTGCATCGGAGATAAGGATGGATGTCATTTTCGATGCGAAATATCGGTCGATAGCGTCTGATGTACAATGCCTCAACTACACGCAAGTGTAACAAATTGCACCGGCATGTAATAAAACACTGACTGAAGGTTGATATTGTCGTAAAACATGACGTGTAATGGAACTGGACGGAGGATGTTTACCACATCATGTCAGGTCCTGCCCTAAACAACAATTTGGCAAGTGCTCGTTTGGCACTTCTTATCGAGTTTTCCTTCCGGTGAGTTGAGACATATTTTCTCATCACGTAATGCTCCCTGACCGTTTTCAAAGATGACTTTTTGTTACTGCACAATCACACACGGTCCATTCTATTGCAGTTGTAGGATACATATACGTCGGCAGAGCAACGAAGCACCTTAATTGAAGAGCAAGCGAGCACATAACAAAATGGTCGTGTTTGACAAGCGCATAACAATCATCTGTGTAGATAACATATAATATCCACCTAACACTATTATCAATTATTTTCTTGTTTAACGACTTATCTTTGATTGTGTACCGCTTATCAAATGCTATTGCGTCTCTGTTTCACACTGATATAATGCCAGAAAGACAACTTACGGAAAGACCTCGCACAAACATACTCGGATTGCCTTTATTTGCAAAAGAAAATTTACCAAAGTTTAAATAAGAAGTGGAAGTTGTACATCAAAGTAAGATCAATTTTGTACACTTCATTCGCAGAAAATTCATGTGTCAAATCCAAAACAGTAAGATCCAAATTTGATTTTGAAAGACTCACAGGCAATGACTTGACACATAAATATTCCAATCTATAAACACACTTTGACGTAGCAAGTCGAATGTAGTAAAGAATGCCAAGAAGATAATGTAATCTAAGATGTAAAAGGATTTTTGCATGTCGGGGAAGAATTTACAGCGAAAATCATGTTCTGTGAGTGTAATCATCATCATTGTCTTTCAATTAAACTTTGTTTCAAGTATTCAATATTCGGAATTAGTAGCAATCAATTCACCAACACATGGTGAGTCATTCTTCGAAAGATATACGTATTCAAGCTCAAAATGTATGATTTGGCCACTGTATCACGAAATAATCAAAAATAAAAAAGATACAGCATCAGTCCTACAGAGTACTCTGCCTGTCAGTCTCGCCTAAATTGTGAGTGCAATTAACATGCTTGTTTTAGTCTTCATTACAGATCAATGAAGATCGAAGTAACCCAAATATCAGACAATGACACGATAACAGTAGAAGCTGATGGAACGTACAAAATCACATAGCGAGAAACCTTGCAGTAGATCTTAAATGATAGAAAACAGTTCGAATTGAACGAAAGAGGACGGCTTGAATGTCTCATCGATAATTTTCCAGTTTGACTGTGTGAAATGGAGCATCAACAGACAGGCGTGAAGACAACAATCCAGGTTTAAAATCCCATCCTCATTTACAGGGTTTCGTAGAGTCAGGCAGCGCGCGAGGAGAACAAGACAATGAGCACCTAAAGATGGATACAGACGAAGTGGCAGGAGTAAGTGACGTTTGAGAATGAGGTTACCAATTGACAAGCTGATCAGGCCGGAGACGTTCAGTCCATCCGTTGTTGACTGAAATGAAAAAAGGTCATTATGGTAAATAAAAATTGATTTAGCTCAATACATCAAGTCAAAGACTAGCCGAATCGGTTGTGGTTATTAGCGTAGATATCATTTAGGCCCTAAGATTTTATAAATGATTCAAAATCAGATAAATAGATTTATTATCTCATGAGTGAGAAAAGCGGGATTGTAGATGAACATGCAAAACCTGTTTGGCTAAAGCATATTTGATTAATG
The DNA here is from genome assembly GCA_907163375.1 of Prostheceraeus crozeri. NCBI lineage: Eukaryota > Metazoa > Platyhelminthes > Polycladida > Euryleptidae > Prostheceraeus > Prostheceraeus crozeri. Next base: position 310,321 of record CAJQUW010003943.1, read on the forward strand.
ATGGTGGCTGTACTGTAGTTGTGGAGGCGGTGGTGGAAGTAATGGCAGTGAAAATCTTAGCTGAAATTCACTTAATTTAAGCAAGATTTCTGCAGCATGATTAATAGAACTAAATTCAGGCGATCTGTAATGTAACATTGAGATCAACGAAATATATCTTAGAGCTGCCATACTATAGGCTACATGCACATCAGTACAATGAAACAATCGGAAGCACAATATCTTCGCGATTGAGCAACTTATGTATAAAAAACAAATGCATTAACATTAATGTATATCATGTAGCAAGAAATCATTTGGAATGTCAGCCCAGGGCAGAATATCTTGTTCGTAATTCAACGCTGACGAAAAATCTGGAGCGAACACGGCATATCACGGCAAATCTCCTAACGTTCGACTTGCACCCCAATTTTCAGATTTTTTTGCTAAAAACTATGAAATGACCACTAGCATCGTTGACTGGTAGCAAGTTATGAAAGGAGGAAACTTCAGAGGAAAATGTCAGAAAAATACGTTTCTCTTCACGTACACGCACAATTTCAATTGTCTACAAGTTTGTTCTGTAAAAATCCAAAGTTGATGGTACATGTAGCTCATAAATCCCTTTCGGATCATGAAACAACCGTCACTGAATCTCTAGCTACATTAAAGATATAAAACTTTTAAGAAATCACCTAGAATAATTCTCTACAGATTTTAATTCATTATTTTCTGTTCTGCTATGAATTATAAAATGGCCGCTAGCACAAATAGCCCTCGACATAGGATCCTGAAATCACTTGCACTGGATTCCTAGCGACATAAAACATAGGAATTCGTTGAGAAAACACTTCTGATAATTCAGTACATACCTTGATTTTTTCATTTTTTGTAAAAAATCGAAAATGGCCGCTAGCTCAAAAACTCTCGAAGGATTTTGAAAATACCTACATTGGATTTTTCACATTTGAAAACATGAGAATCAGTTGAGAAAACACTTGGGATATGTTTTTGTATTTCCACCTCACTGGGGACACCGTGAGTGGTTATTTATGGTATTGCACCACGTGGAGGTTTGTCTTCTTGTGATTTGTTCACATGTGGTGCAGATGCATGTGGGGTAGGAGTGCGGTTGTGTTCAATGTCTTTGCCAACAGTATGAGTGCCGGCCATCGCCCCACGAAAAACCCAGCGGCCCCTCGGGGCCTCATGCGTGGCATTTCATGAGGGATGGGGGTTTGCTCCCCAGGGAGAGGAGGCGGATCGCACCTCGCGTAGGCCCCATCCTTGGCGATACAATCGAACAATAATCGAAGAGATGCTCTTCTATGCCATGTGTCAGGACTCATGACCGATTTAGCGTAAATCTTCTTTAGAAATTATAAGTGGTTGCAGATTAGTGCTAGTTTTCCATGCAAGTGCGTCTAAATCCTGTACTGATGTGTGTGCGTGTGGCAGAAATGCTTTATATAACTTTGAGTTCATAGTGTTGTTAGTAGGGATGGTAGAAGTTGTGGATTTTTACAAAAATATGGTTTTATACGTTTTAAATATATTTTTATGTAAATTACAAAAACACGGAAATTACTGGTAGAAGTCTTCATTTGAATGCAACACGAAATGACATCAATTAGTATTGTTAGTGCACTAAACAGGCCTATAATACAAAACATAGTAACTGGTAAATCAAAGGCTTGTGAAGGGCTCAAGATTACCTGCCCCTTATGCAACACTATTTCTTTACAGGGTATTATCAGTTGAGCGCATTCGTCTAACTTTCGATGAAATCTCGATAAAAATAAGAACCAATCAATTGCAACAACTAGCACGACATCTGTAATCAATCAATTAGAATATCTGAAGAATCTGGATAATAGCCAAAACAAGGAAACAAGTTTCAACTAGACCAAATCACTGTTTTGTTAAGCAATTCCATGCAAAATGTAAGTTTCTGCACTTTCTCCGGGCTCAGCCGATTGCGCGAGTCACATTGAACAGCTCCCATCTTGCTGAACAGTCGCTCTATAGAGCTTGGGACTAATGCCAAAAGTTTTATTACGATTATCAACTCGAACAATTCCTTTGATAAGTTGCCAGCTATGACCTGTGCTTTAACAGAGTATTGTATTTTGCTGTTTCCTGCTTTTTGGTTTTCTTTCATCTTTTTATTGTCCCCCACCTATGAAATTGCAGAATGAACCCGCCAAGTCCGGGCAATGTTCGTTGATCCGGTTGGTGGCAGTTTTCCATTCACCTTGTGTCAGTCGCATGCCCAGGAACTTTGGATGACGGGCATTTGCTACAAACCTAAGTCCGCTGACACATTTGTCGTATCAATTTGCAGTCTTCTCGTATCATTCAGCGGCCTCTGGTCCCATTTCTTCGAACGAGTCCGCAAGGTCCTCCAATGTTCAAGCCCGTCAGCAACTATGCATGTATTTTCTAGCTTTTTGTTAAATAACTACATGACTGGATGAATCTCAATATTCCTAAAAAACATAAAGACAAGTAAAAAACAGTTGCTTTAAACATCTTCAAAACAACTTCTTTTTATGTGCCAACCCTGGTTGTTAGATAGTGAAATGTGTGCTACGTTGTCCGATTCACTGTTCGTTTTCTATGTAGTTACGGTTTCTATACAGAATTCTGTTTTCTGTCAGTACTTGGTATAAAAACAAATAACGCATTGTACTCAAAGATTTCAAGTGATTCAGTCATTAAATCAGTCACTGACTCCGTTGGACATTACTCGTAATAAAAAGCAGTTTACAATCATAACTTACTCCAAGTTGTAGGACTCAACATACACACGCAATACATGTCCGTTGAGATTTTGACCATCCATTCGATTGACAAGAGAGACTGCTGACTGTACATCATTGAAAATCAGACGCGCAACACCTGCCCAAGGAACCTGCACATCAACCGGTGGCCCAGACAAAAAGTAATTGTATAGAGTGCCCTGAAAAATCAAGTAGCTGGATGATGGTGACAAAGTAGAGAGAATCTGTTATCTTCAGAAAAACATCATTTTCGTTGATCATGAAGTATCACAAAAAAGCAGAACTGCCTATTTCAGCAATTACGAAATTCTCAGTGAACGAGAGCAAACTTCTAACCTACACTCTTTAACAGGAATAATTGTGTTTATTTTAAAACCGCGTGTCTGTCTAGTTGCTTCTGGTTACAAACAACGATGTGGCAAAAGATTGCACAACCATAAATATAGAATCTTGCAGGATGCGAGACCAAAGCTCTATTCGAAATTCAAGGATGCCTCATGACTCACTGATGATCAAAACGCTAAAGACGGACGTTTTTCATGGTTGATAACCTGCAAACAGACAGGTTGATTCTCATATTAATCAACCTCTTCGTTCAGGCGCAGTTGGATTGAATGACAGCGACGGGCAGGTGAACAGCAGCTATCAACTGCCGATAATGTGACCGACCGCTGAGTCATGTGCATAGAGATAAAATGAGTAAAAATAGAAGAAAAACGCAGCTGCATTCCACAATAGTGAAGGGTTGAATGAGTCAATAGACATAATAGAAATCAAATCAATTGAAATATAAACCGGTGTAGTTCTAGATCAACATAAAAAAACCAAGAGGGGAATACACGAGCCCACCCCATAAAATTCGGTTAATGCCTTAATGATAACAGTGTACAGTTGTTGAAAAACATCGGCAAATACCGCATTTCCTCTAATAAACGACGCCCTCTAATACACCCCGTACCTCTGATAGCAGGAAAAATAGAAAAGAATAACTAAGTGCAGTACATAATCGCCCATTATTGAGTTAAAAAAAAGGATAAACTCGTAGTTTTCGAAAGTCGCAGAAATGCTTGCTGATGTATTGCACTGCTTGTAGTCTATGCAAAAAGCATCACACTCAACCTCACACTCTAATCAATGCTTAAAATCGTCATCAGTATCATACACTGAATTATAATCAGAAACATATTCGGTAATTTATAAAGCTCCTTGCACGGTCGAACACTGAGTTATGTCATGGTTCATCAGTCATCACACTCAAGGTGTGTGTGAGCGCCTTCAAGTGACCAAGGAAAATACAACTACTTCTGAACCGGCAATTCCCCGGAACTGGTCCCACACTGTATGCATTCAGTGTCGAACCACCACACCCTATCGGCAATAATAGAATAAAGCGTCATCCTCCAATAAACGCCACTCTTAAAAGTAGACAATTGTAAATAAATGCCGAGGCGTTTATTAGAGAAAAAACGCTATCATACCACAACACCGTCAGTTTTCCACCAAACAAATAATCGCAATCGGAAAGCAATACGCAAAAAGAAGTGACCGTTATGTTCCTTGATTTTCCTATTTGTTTCCGAACCATTTACGTCCTATTTGTTAAAAACATTTATCAATCGCATTATTCGTTGGATTATTTGGCGAATTCTGTCGCATCATCGATTTTATGATCTTCAACTCTTGTCATGATTGTATTATGATGTCATGATGATGAAGCAGATTCGCATTGATGAAGATAGCTGAGTGCATAGTTGTGCTGTGTACACGTGGCTGTTTTATGCATAGCAAAGGCGAGTAGTCGGCAGTTGTATCAAATGAAAATAAACATACTCTATTTCAGTGGTGGGCAACCAAGTTAGGATAGTGGGCCACCAGTTTTAAAAGGCAGCAGTATAGGCTTAATATTCTTTTATTCCGTACTTTTAAGTGCACATATGGGCTGCTGTACCGTACGTGCATACATAGTGATCCTATATAACAAAATTTCACATGTAGGTGTATACGGCAGTATAGTACGCAACTTATTTGTTTAATATCAAGGAATCATAATCTACTTGAGTATTGAAGCGCGAATAAGCCTATAACAAATCAAGGAAGCTTTTCTTTTGTATAAACGTAAATTTGACTTTTTTGGTGATTTAAACGACATTACCTTATTTCATCAAAAAACAACGGTCTCTAAGTGCAGTGCAATTATCCGCCTGAAAGCCGCACAAGATAAAATTGATTTTGCTACAACTTTTTATCATGCTACAAGTAAATGCGTGCACATGGCACCCAAACATATATACAGCTTTCAAAAGCCGATGCATGGGCACCACAAATGGTAGTCGTGTGCTAATGCCAATCAAGTATACGAAATATATATTAGTGAAGTAGGTGAAATTCAACAAGAATGTTTGGAAAAAATGTTGACCTATAAAAATCCTGCAGTTGGATTCCTCCATTCGCAGTCAAAGTCTAACTAATATAGCCTCTTTCTAGGTTCATTGAGGCGTGGTTTATTACGTGTAGAGAAACATGCTCAGCAGGGTATCGAATACTATGTGACTTAGCATATACTCGCGCAGATGATTACTATTTTGCGCTTACATACGAGAAAATATTCATTACGAAAGGAGCATGGTTGGATAATTTGAATGTGAATTTTTGTTTTTTGTGCCATCATATTGCTCATTTACGAGTAGTTGTAAATGGTTTTGCATATTTCTAAATAGGATCCCTCACCCTTAGATGCACCTCCCAAAGATCGAAGTCGGAGTGCGTCATTTTCAAATCATCGATTCAAATCATTCCGCGGGCCACTTTATATGTAAGAAGCCGTGGCGGGCCACCCAATATGTCCCGGCGGGCCACCAAGTGGCCCGCGGTCCACGCATTGCCCACCACTGCTCTATTTGCTCAAGTCTGGTCATTTTATTATCTATCCCCAGGCATGGTGACACCATTCAATATCCTATGAATATCATCCGCACGACCGATTCAGGATAAATGAAAGCAGAGTAGTGCAGTTCATCAACTTCATCCATTCTGTGATTATTGCAAGCAATATTAGGTAGACTTTTACGAGCCGTGTTGACAAGTTCTTGTGAGACTTGTCAGTACGGCTCCCAAGGAATCAAAAAACTTGAGATGCTGTAGTTAAGCTCTATGGATAATGGATATCCTTCTTTTCTAGAATTCCAATCGCACAGTATTTTAATCAATTTCATGTGCGTCATTATCTTAAATATTTAGTACTTTGATAATCCAGAATAAAAACCAGGTGAACTCAAGCTTTTTTTATTGATGCAATCGGTAGTAAATGTAAGTCTATATTGATTAAGTCGAGAAAGCGGCTTAGCCACACAGGGAAAATTGTGAGATTATCTCTGATTAGACAGACCTAGATAGTTTCTGATAGTTTAACCCGGTTTAAATCAATTTCCTTCACTTTCCTGCTAGATGACTTGTTGCAATGATGAAACTTACTTTAAGTTCATCTGGACCCAAATGAACGGGGAGATTCATCATTAAGACTGAACATCGTGTTTCGGGAGCATTAATTCCACTTCCTCCTCCACTGCCAATATTATGCGCAGCGTTATCCATGGAATACAAGCCGTTTGCCGCCATGGAGTATGCACCACTAGGACCCATTGAAAAAGCATTGTTTGTTGCCATAGAATATGTGCTGTTTGGTTCCATGTATGAGCCATTTCCAGCCATAGAAAAAGGATTGTCATTTAAAGAGTAAACATCCGTACCCATGGAATTTTCAGGTGCAAATCCACTCGTTGACATTGAGAAGCCTCCTGGAGCCATCGAAAATCCAGATCCTAAGATTGTAAGACAACATTTTATCAGTTATACTGCATCGTGCAAATTCAAATTCATGTGATAGTAAAAAATTCAATTCATCTAATGAAGACGACAATACAAAATATAAACTTATAATAGTTATAATTCGATTGTCAATATGATATTTTGATAGGTCTACCAAAAACAGCACTAAAAATTACGATTCCATTACAACTATCATTAGAATCCTGAGGTAATACTTCTCGTCAGTAATAACAGTATATTGCACATTCATATTTATCCTGCACACTATAACAGTATTATACGTGAAACTTCGTTTGATGTGATTGAGTATTTTAATTGTCATATTCATTTGCTCAAATTTGCATCATTTGAGTTGCCATAAAATTGGACTCGTATTGATATATCTCTTCAGATCCTCTATTTTGCATGTAATTATTTGAATTCAATATACTAACACCCAATAGCCACATGATTTTTCTAGTGACTGGGTATGATAAGATTTTTAATAATGATTATTTGCCACAAAAATTATGAAACATACATGGTGCCTGAGGATCATTATCGCCAGGGTCCTGGTCATTGCTACAGTCTATCAAGGAATAATTGTTGTGCGAGCATATGGTCTTTAAATATCATTCTACTTCATCTAGTCACTCTGTGGACAAACGTCGTTGACATTTAATATAAAACTTAAAATCCCATAAGACACTCATGCTCTTAATGCTTGGTGTGACGAAAGTTCACTTCCATCTCAACCATTCTGACAATTATCAAGTCACAATTTTACCTCTGAAACGACGAGCTTCGCAAAAGGCTTTCTGTTATCAAAATTTGCATGATCGAAATTGATACTTAAAACAAAAGCAATTGTTTATCCTCCTGAAATGAATTTTGAAGGCCATGTGATTCACATTTTTAGCAGAAATCGAAAACTTTGGATCACATCGTCTGGAGAATTATTATTGTGGACTTATTTTCAATCAAAAAATATTTACTTTTTTTAATTGAAATTGTTAAAAATATTGTGCTTGTAAAATTCATTTAAGGAAGATGAACAATCATTTAATTTTACAATGACGGAAACTTCATTGACTTCTGCAACTTCTGAAGTAGATAACTATCAACTCTTAGTCTATCTGCAAATATGAACATTCTAGAAATAACAATCCATTAATCATTCACTTCATTTTATCTGAGGCAGTTGCACTTACAACTGTAATGCGGAAAGTCTTCATCAAAATTATCTAGTTAATTAAATACTAAACAGAATGGACCTATTATTATTATGCGATATAGCTACACTAGCGCCCTGCGAGTGCTAGAAAATGTCGAGTTTTGCTGCTCGAGTACTAAAATCAATTTCAAGAAAATGTTCAATAGTGTATTTGCTACATTAATACATTATTTTACATAATAATTTATACAGCACGATTAAGTATAATAATTTATGCCACAAGTGTGTTAAATAGTGTGTGTTTCTCCATCCTGCAATGAGTCCAGTGATTATGCTGCTAAATCGCAGGTTAACATCAGCAGCAAAAAATCATACTGAATCAAAGTACTGAGAATGATGGTCAGGACATTTGTATTGATAAGGAAATACGTAATGAGATAGGCATATAACTTCATCAGACGTTGCAGACTGTAAATGTATATAACCGCTGTGAATTAATTGTCTGTTAACCCGATACCAATTTCAGTCATCTTCGCAAGTTAGTTGGTCTTTTTACTGAACAGTCAACAAATAAAAGCAGTGAAAGAACAATTTTTGCTGGAACTTTAATCATATGTCATTTTCGCTGCCATACTCTCTGACAGCAACTCAGAAAAATTATGTTCGTCAAACGTAATTCGACTTGTTATTTTATTAACTTTAATCTGTTTTTTTAACAACAGTTAATGGAGCTTTGTTTTATGCGTAATTTTCCTTTTTATATTCAATGCCTTATGCACTGAAATTAACAAACCCTTTAGCTTAGGTAAACAGATTTATTATAAAGATAAAAAATCGATCGATGTACATAGAAAGATTCAACAGCATTACTGCATTTAAATAATGTAATATGCATGTAGCATTAGATGACGTAGGAGTCAGTTATCTGCAGCTCTCACATTGGTAGTACAGCTGTTAGATCGCATGAAGTGGTATTCCTAGAAGAGTGATGGGAAAAGCATATTTTTGTCGTAATAGTGTAATGCTAGAATGTAAGTATACGAACTACACTAGCGTCTGTAGCTATGGACATCAGTAGGGGCCTTCTGACTTCGTAAAGACTAGCAGACACATGGTACTGCATAACTGTAGCAAATGCACTACATAGATGCCTAGCTAGATAATTATTATGCTTTACAGACCGATCATGTTTCCAGTAGCGACTGACTACTGCCTCTGTGTTCATGTTGAGAAAAGCGATGGGTCTACTGATTACTAAATTGCATCACTAATTATTTACTATTTGATTGTCTTGATATTCTGCCCGACTCGACGCAACTCGAGAGTGGCAAGACTCGCAGGGTCCTAGGCTACACGACACATGCTTCCGACTTATTGTTTATGTTCACGACCTACCAGAAAAAGCATGCGGCCACCACTACAGACTCACAACTTCGCAACAAGCAACATACATTGAAGCATTAAAAACAAAATAGCAACTGTACCAGGTCCTCCACCTCGACGGTGGGACTCCATATGCCGTGCTTGTTGTTGTTGAAGTTGTTCCTCTCTGATTTGTTGCATTTGCTGCTGCCCGCCAGCGTACATCTGTTCGTCGGTCATAGATGACAAAATTGACGATCTAGGATTCAATCCAAGATCCATGTCATCGCCCAGTAATGACATTGGGTTGTTTTGTCCACCCCTCTGACTATGACCCATTACCATTTGACTCCCTTGTTGTCCACTCATCAACGGCAATGAGGAAAGGGAGCCCAACAGTGATGGAATAGAGCTGGAAACAGTATTTTGATTCTGACTTTGGTTATTCAACTGACTTGCTCTCGATTCTCTTTCGTTTACGATGGAGGCTGAACCCAAAATGGAACCCCCGCCAATAACTCCAAAATTCTGACCACTTCTTCCATCACTGGATCTCGGCATGGGTGTTGGGTCAACCAAGCTTGGGATGCACGACGGTTGTCGTGTTGAGTCTTCATTCGATTTTGACAATGAACCGAGTAAGGAGGGAATTCCAGAACCACTTCCACTAGGTGGCACATAATTCTGAAAGTCTGAATTTCGAGAAAAGCGTTGAGATGTATTTGTTGAAGGAGGTTGGATAGGACCAAGTAGTGAAGGGATACCGCCATGCGATGATCGAGATACCTGAGTTTGTTGCGGCAAGCTGAATGAGTCCTGTACAGCATTCACCGAGCCGAGGATTGATGAGGATGACCTAAAGGGAGTCATATTTTGATTATTGTTCTGTACACCACTCTGCATGGAATTTGAATACTCATTGCGCAGAGACCCTAGAAGGGAGGAGGAACGAAATTCTCTATTCGCATTATGGCCAATATTCCATTCGAAATCTGAAGGCAAATTTTGACCATATTGTTGCGACTGATTGAACCATTGTGAATATTGCTGCAATTGTTGATCATCTAGGAGAGGCTGCGGACATGCACCTAGTAATGAAGTGCTGCTACTTTGAAGACGTGGGGCATTGGTCATCGACGCTGGAGAACTATCCAATGCAGTTCCAAGAAGAGAATTCATGAAACCCAACTCTGAAAATAATGCAAATATTTTAGCAAAGAAATAATCAAATATAATGAGAAGTTGAGTTTGACATTACATGCGTGTGACGCTTGTGCAAGATAATCAGAAGAATTCAAGGACTTTGCGATCAGGATAACAAATGACAATAGGAAATGTGAACTTAAGTCCGTCAGATTTCGAAATTATCACACAAATTTTGAGTTTTGACTGCTAAACAGTAGGTAGATGGGGCGTTCCTGTAACAAATATGAGCGTGCCATGACTCTGGTTTAGTTGATATATCAGGGAAATATAAAAATGAGACTGCATCACTGTGCGAGGACAGAGCTCAACATAAACATATCAAATTTCAGTTATATCTATAAATTTGCCTCTTCGGAATTGACAATACACAAAATTAATATGATCATCCTAACTTCAGATTTGCTCCATTTAACGCTAAATAGAACAAAATAAACTTAAGATTTTTTAGATGACTTTTTCCCAGCCCTAGGGGAAAATACACTCCCGTCGATCCTAGAGAATGCAGGTCGGCTCGCAAAAGCTTGAGCGTAAATGCTCTTTTTTAATAATAAATTGTAAATACCGCAAGCTGCGAACATTTTATTGGGGAGACGATATAAAATGACGCTAACAAGGAAATATATTTGCTCTATTGGGGGCTCATCATGTGCTTATGCTTGCTCTCTTATTGTCAGAAATAATACACGTTCAGAAGTTATATCATAACCAAATATTGCACAAAAAGAGCTCTGAACGCCCTAAAGGATCATCGCGTGCACTAAATCCCACAAATACATATATTTCAAAAAATGTTACTAAGATTGAATTACTTAAAAATTCTCATCTATAGAAAAGGTGTTAAGTGGGTCACATTTTTCAAGCACAGCTGCTTCCATAAACAAGATATCTTAAGTTTAGTCAATCGATCGGACATGATCACATGGATATCTAAGATGGAATGCATCCTCATTGATCATAGCCGATTATTCAATGGGCAGAAACCCAATATATTCGAGAGATTCAAAAATGCTCTTGTTGTCCGTTAAGGTCGTCGCATGACATAATCAGCAGTTGCCAGACAACGGATGATGTGTTATACATGAGCTTACCCAGAGGAGCATGTTCTGGGTGCATTAAAATCCCAATTTGCAATATGAATTGGGACGACTCAATAATGACTTGCTCAACGTTCTCATTCATCTTTATCTTCAAAGAGGATTAAAATCTCAGTCGCCTAAATCCTAATACGCGGACCTGCTTCCATCAGGTAATATATAAGCACTTCTGAATCGTATTCTCTAACACGAGTCGATTCGCTCACCCGTCACGGTTATGTTGAAGACCTGATTAAGCAATCATCGTGCACTATGCTACTTCTTGAAATGTACAACTTTTAGTTGATCATATTTTTCATCGCTTTAACTGAGATCTATTTAGTTATTTGAATTGTTTCCTTTTACTTTTCATTTCTAAGTCAATTTTCAGACCTTTAAGTCACAAAATAATCGCCCAATTATAGAAATAATCAAAAATGAATAAAAGCAACAACTCTTTATAGTCGCACGAATTTTCATTTAAAATTGCCATTATTAAAATTATAACAGCTTGCATAACTATCACATTTTGCAACAATCAAACCGCAAGTAATTCATGCGCACAAAGCGATATCGATTTTTTTATTAAATAATCACAATTTAAGTTCAAATACCAGATCATTAACAGTGCAGCTCAGGACCAAAGTTCAAGTGCTGAACTCAACTGGGCATTAGGTCATCTTAACATCGACTAGCCGAGATCAGTGACGTCAAAGTATATGTTATACCGCTGCAACAGCAGTAAACTACATTCTGAACGTTCCGCTTACGTCAAAATTATCTATTAATGTAATGCTGTATCTTTCGAATCAATATAGTACACGTATAGAATAAAATATGCAGTGTGGTAAATGTGTTGAGTAAGTATTCAATGACAAACAAACAAATAAATATTCATAGTGATTTCACGCGACCATTATTCTGGTACAGGTGCATACACGTACGTACATGGATTAACTTGAAGTCAATATATCATCGCTCTGTTGAGCCTCACGTTCATAATTTCATCACTTTAAAATCTTAAGGAATAGTTCCCAAAATCATTATTAAATGAAATTATTAATAACTTCATTGAAGATTCTAGGGGATCCCATGTATCACTCATGCACTGATGAAAACAACTATTCATTGAAAAGATTGGATGGCAAGAACGTTATGACTTTCAACCTAGTAAAATACTTATTCTATGCTCCTGACTCGAGTATAGAAACTGGACACTGAACCTTTCGTTGATTTATCTGCTGACTCGCTGAAATTCCGCTAATAACATCCCGTAAGAGCATGAACATAGGATCAGCCAATCACCGTGTCATAACATCAATACATTTTACATTGAATAACATGCTAAAATCAGCTGTAGGATCTTAAATGTTTTGTAACATAGTGGTTGCCGTAATGAGCAGTTACCACCAAGGGCACATTTCGATTCCACCGGTAAACAAATTCATTTTCTCTAAACAAAACACCAAAAAAACGGAAACACCCAAGAGATGTAAAGAACCTTTTTTGTTTTTAAGCGGTACGACTAAGTAGGCTTCTATTTTATTTTTGATTTCATTCGAATGATTCGTACAAAGCATTTGAATAAGTTCGTGACTGCAACTGCTCTTCGACATCAAGTCCCTGATCCAGCTCATTCATCTGCATATCCTAATCTGAAGCCATGGAGATCCAGAAAAAAGCCTCGCCTTACAACAACTCACTTTTTGATCGCATACGCTGGGCAATGACAGTCATAGTCACTGAAGAAAAACAGTGGAAGGGAGTAATCTGGACTGATGAAAGCCGAGTCAAACTCCTCCGGGAGGGCACTGATGCGTGTATGGGAAGAAATCAACCAATAATGGCTAGACAATGATGTTTGAAACTTTGACACCGGAGTTAGTATCACAGGGGTTATCCTGGAAACGAATGAGGTGTAGCAGGAGTCCCAGCTATATGGAGAAACTTCGTTTGCTTCTTTTTTAAGAATGGGTCAGAATTTCCCAACTTTGCTTCAGAATCTGGCGGCAGTGAAACCCGCAGAAATCGGTCGTTGCTTTTATCGGATGACTATCATACGCGGTACGGAAGTAATTGATCATTTTTCTCTACAAATTGAAATCATGGTCTATAAATACTTGTTTCACTTAACAAATTCTGGATATCACGAAACATATGCTTTTCTCGCTGTCGCGAATTTTGCTAGCATGTGTTCATATATTCCATACAACAATTAAGGTGTGATATTTAAGAGGCTTCCGCTTTTAACAGACGATGTGTGCACTTGGTCGATATCTAACTCTTGCAGTTGACCCTTGCCTTGACTTTCCATGCTCAAGGTCGATTCGACCCCATGCTGCATTTTTGGTAAAATCGCCTGACATGTGCTTTATAGGTGATCAGAAGCTTGAAAACATGCGAAAACTTAGATTTTACCAACTGAAAGGTCACATTTATGGCGGACCTTGATCCACCCAATCTGACGACAAGAATTCACGTACCATTCGTGTACACGATTAAAAATTCCCGTAACACTCATGAACTTTCACACTAGGTCTCCTTTCCAGACAAACGCCTGTAAGTTACTTGGAAATCAACCAATATACAAGGATGAAAAATCTTAAGCGCATTTTACGCCAAAATATGTTGCATGATTATATCCAATTTACTGAAATTATCACGGTCCCATCAGTTCGATGACTATCTGATTTCAACTTAGATAACATCGTTAGTAAGGGCAGATCTCATACAAAGGTGGCATGAAAGGATTTTTTTCTCATGAATTAGTATGACTATGAGAAAACCAAGAACTGCAAAATTTTCATCATAGAAGTTCTTGTCAACTCTTTGAATGTTACTATTTTTCTTTTTTTTGGTCTAGTAAATCTCCAATCCAATTTTTAGTTTAATATACTTGAATCCACCTCCAATATACAATGATCATGTCGGCGATTGCTCACCTAAAACATTCGCTTTCACTTAATCGGATTCCTAAAAAAAACAAAAATCGAGACTGTTATAAAGTGGTTTTATATTCTGGATTTCATCCCTACGAGTATGTTATCACGGATGCGCAGCATTTGAAAATTCATCGATTTCTGCAATCATATGCATGTCAAAACATTTGCTGGTGATATTTCCTGAATAGGCCAAATCTAAGGTAGTCTATATTTCGTGAGCTGCTTCGCTTTTGAAATTTACATTTCTCGTTGGTATCATAAACTTCACTCAGCTGTCCACTAACTTTACCCCACACCAATAACATGTCCCAAATAGGGGCTTTAACTAAATTTACATAACTTTATCAATAAGATAATTAATTACCTTTTATGTCACACGGTAGGAATGCAGGATTGTAATGCATGTTAGGCTGATGAAAAATTTGAAGTACAATTATATGACAGTTGAAAGGATCAAAAATGCTATACAATCTGAAAGGTATAAGGTGTGAGTCTACTAGCAGTTGTACAATCTCTGTATGTTTATCTTATAGAAAGATGTCCTTTGACTTGAACAAATTAACCGCGAAAATTCCTTGGTAGCCGTAGACGCTGCGTTTCGCTCTACAAGGGCTCGTCAGTACGGCTCGGAATGGCCCAAACTAGCTTAAAATATCTAGAATGGCTGAACAAGCTGAAGATGTCTAGGCGCTTAATTTCTTCAAGTCTGAGGACATCTTTCTGTTCTATTCCCAGGCGAACTGGCATTGTAGCTCTATAATTATCAGCTTAACTTATCACTTGAAAGCATAAACGTATGATGAATTGGTAATTTGGCTCATTTAGCGATGTTCATTAATAGCATGCCCTATGAAATACCACTTCAAATTTAGTCATTCTTCTTGTACTAAATAAGCACCTTAGCACAATGATTTCAACATAATCGTCTAGTGGCATCCAGAAGCCAAGTTAAGTGATCTTAAGAACTGCTTTTTTCGACAACATGCTACCGAAAAAATCACATCAATCATTTTTTTTCAATACAAGATAGCTGTCAACTGCTGTTGGTATGAATGACTCTACTCCTAAATATTATGACTTTGAGGATACAAAACGTTTTACATGGTTGACAGATGCAAAAATCTGCAGTTGGTTTTTTTTGTCTGCTGCATTTCTTCGAGTGGCCTTCAAATAGAAGCCGCAACCCAAAACACCACATTTTAACAGCAGCCGCGGATACTACTCGAAGAAACATGGTAATATGATTTTTACAACAGACTAAAGGTAATCTTTTCAGACTAAGGGTTCATGCATGCCACTAGCCACACATGTTCGCTCACACCAGGCAGGTCAAATGAGAGTTGCTTATTATTTGCCATTTTGCACTCCCAATGATGGACATTGGACATGCTTCGTTTTCAGAAAATCAAGTACAATTCAAGAGCCACAATTCCACAAGTCTTGAAAATTCACGCAAAATCGATTTTCAATTTGAGTGCAGCAATTGATAAATAGGAGTGCATGAATCATATAATGATCATCTACTATGCCACAGACATCGAATAGAAAATTGGAGATTCAAATTTGACGCACACAAATACTACATGCACTTATTGAAATTTTTAGCAATGGTACATTGAAGAAATGTGTGTTTCTTCCTAATCCTTTGAATTCTTTTGGATAGAGAAGAACGAACCATAATTGCATAACAACTTTCTAGAAAAAAATCAAATGACATGGACCCATTTTTCACTTTGAGAACATAAAATTCATATGCGTACTATACATAAGAAGTAATAAAAAGCCAATTATGTTGTAATACCTAATTCCTGCCAAATTTTCGTTTCACCTACACAGACTGTATCAAGGAATGGCTATCCCCTGACGCGGCCTGTAGCCGAAAATTGGGGAATAATCAGATATTACAGCAGCATCCGCTTTTTTATTACTACTTTGAATTGTGCCATTCAAGCAAAATTTCAGTACAGTGTCATGTTTGATCACTCTGTTGACCACAATATGAACTTCTCATTGTTAATTGCAATTTTTGATTCGAACTCCTCAATTTTCATCACTTGTCAAGACAGATATTGGAGCTGTGTAACAGATATTGGATATTCAGGCTTATGATTAGCCTACAATTGAGGATCTACATTGAGGATCTTTATTGAAAAATTTGAGGAATGGAAATGGAGCCTGATAATAATGATAACTGCAAGAAAAGCTCCAAATTTTGGGGCAACCTCCCACACAGACCCCACTACCCTCACTCCTCTACACTTTTTGAAGTTGTGTTCATTACTAAGGCAGGTTGACCCGGTCACTTCACGCGTTGCCACGAAATTAATTTGCTGACCATAAGTGCTACCTGCTCTTAATGCGTCAAACAGAGGAAGTCAGATCAAGCTGCTGACATCGCTATGCTTCATGCTATTGTCTCCAATTCAAAGGAGCTTGTCAGATTTGCATAATTCTTTAAATGTAGGTGGAAACTATCCACAACTGCATGCATCTAAGGCTTTGTGATGAATGATTCATTTTTACGGATTTTAGACAAATTTGGGAGGATAGCAACCCACAAGAATAGAAAGCTTTCAGTCATAGATGGAATGCTTGTAACTTAAGAAAATGTCGGAAGGACACGCCACATCATACACTAATTCATTAATATTACTTTATACTGCATAAGTCTTGGCAACTCTTGTCTACCTGCTAGCAATCTGATCACATGCTCCGATCTACATTCAAATTAACATGAATTCTCTCATGTTTTCTCTCAAATATTATCACCTGTGTTCGCATGAAGTTCGTCAGAGATATTGACATCAGTGTCCGGATTCTAGAATTTCGAAATTTTCGTGCATCCCGAATATTTTCGTGCATGATATATATAGAAAAAAGTCACCTTTTCTGAATAGTATGATCCCAGACAGCACTATTTCGTTGCAAAGCCGCTTCAGAGCTATTTTACACATTCATATTTAATTCCTCATCATTGCATAAGAACTTAAAGTTAGACTGACATGCAGTACTGTAATGTACTAAAATGTACATCTGAGTGAATGCACGTAAAATTGATGTAAGCTACCCAGGGTAACAAGAATCCTGCTCACATTTTAATTTGCAAATTACATGCGAACATTCAACTGCCAGATGCAATTAAAGATAGAGTAAACGAAACTGCCACTGAGTATAGAGTTTCGATTTAACTTATTTTAAGGGTTGATGGAGGTATTTCAAAAAAGTATGCATATCCAATTATCATGAAAGTAATTACTTTGGTAGGAAGGGCGCATGCCTATTATGTTAACAGATAGAACGAGTATACAGTATAATAAATCGTATACTTATGTATCACTAAACAAATTGAAACAACAAATTTAGTACGGTAAGAGCATATTGCTATTTGCTAAGATTACTAATCAGCTGACGCTGTACAGTATCTTTGGCCATTGTTCTGAAAGTCTACATGGAAGTTCACCAGATAAGTCACTTTGGTATTTTTGGTATCTTTGGAAGGGAGGAGATCTTGGGGAGGAGCTCGGCTGCCTTCCGTTTCAAAACAGTCTACGACACGTTCGCATTCTTTTTCCTTCTTCTTTGTGAGAGAGAGTCTTTTTCAGCTCTAAGGCGACTTTTCTTTTTCATCTTCTAATGTCTTCTTTTGCAATTCTTCAAGGAGGCGGCGCTTCTCCAACTGGTCTTCAAGTTTTTTCTGTATTTCCTTCTGCGTGGAAGTGAATGATCATCCAAACTGGGAGTACGAAAATCGCTTTGATCAACTTCATCAACATGGGAAATTTGCCGGAGTTGTCGACCATTGTCCAAAAGTCAATTAATTGTTCGCTTGAAAGATCAGCGACGGGAACCAGTGTGTATATTCGACAACATTGTTCACGTCATCCTTCACAGAATCACATATGAATAAGTGTCAATTTCGAATGTTCTTGAAGTTTCCATTAAAGAGCACAAAGCTGCGAAACTGAGACAAGTCAACATAAAATACCTTTTAACTCCAGCAATAATATTGAGTATATGATCTGAAATATGAGAATAAGTTTTCAACCTAAAAAATGTGCACAACCTTTATTTACCTTCAATAAATATTTGTCATATTTGAATCCTGATTCTTATCAAAAGATAATTATATAATCATGTCGTTTTTTAGAATATCGTATCTTGTTATCTGTAAAATGTATCTTTCTCTGAGACAGAATGTATCTTAAATGTGGCAGACAGCTTACAGTTTCCACTCATTTCACCAAGTACTGTACTCTACGCACTCGGTAGAATACAGTAACACCGGTAATCTACAAAAATCTATCAAAAATGATGTATACTGAAAAAAACTGAACGATGCAAAAATTCGTGCAATCCACATCACGATTTTCGTGCATCGACCGTAATTTTCGTGCATTCGTGCATGATTCGTGCATGCACGAATTTCGTGCGTGAATCCGGACACTGATTGACATCCATATTTTACAGTAGATACAGGTGGTTAATATACCAACCCAGATGTGACTTGAATGTCTTAATTAACATGTCTGTATATAGCGATAAACAATTTTCAAATTACTTTTACATCAAGCTGTGTTCAGAAAATTATGATAACGATCTGTAAGTGAAAAATTCATCCAGGATAGCGGTCGGTCGCATACCCTGGAAAGTGTAGCTGCAAAGCAAACAGATTCATGAGATAGCATAGCCTCATAAGCTTCAATCCCTCGTACGCTAGTGATCGGGAAGCACATAGACAATAAATTTAAAGACCATCCGTTGTGCCAGGTCGGATGGGTTCATGTAGAGCAGCTATAAAATGGAAGTGAATGAGTGAAAAAAGCTTCAAATGATAAGAGGATTGAAATCCAAATGAGCTAGGCTGCTTGCACGGTATCATATTATGAATATATAAGATCGTAGAAGATCGATATCCGAAAGTTCTTTAAGAAGTGCTGGAATGGATTTGACAGCCATATAGTTGCAGAAACAAATTATGAAGGCTGTGAAACAATTCAAGATAATTAATGAAAATAACTGAATATTATCTAAGTTATAGAATTCTACGCAACATTATGAAGTTTGCAGCAAAAAAATTGCTTGCAGTGTTCAAATATAGAATTTTTGTTGGTTGATCGCACTGTTGCACTCAATAAATGGGTGCAAAAGTTTCACTAATTCAGACTTCTCTGCTTAGCAGAATAAGTTCGGAAGAACCCGAATTTTTGACAGCCCAAAGAAATTCTTTCAATTGGTCACATTCAGCCCGACTGTTTATTTTTGCTTTCTGTTAATAATTGATTTTTTTAATCTTATACTTGCTTTATCATCTGTTGCATCGAGGATTTTTAGATTGAAAGTTTTGCTGTGATTGCATGTTTGATGATGTTTGTAAATAGATGAATACTTGTTGCTGTGATGTTCTTATATTGTGAAGATGGCGATTGGTGATACCAATGTAATGTTGATGCCATTACATTGACATTGATAATCATTAATTATTTTACTGTGGAAACATTTGTCGGGATTGGAGATTATTTTTCATTTAGCAATGATCCTATGTTCGAGTTTTTATTAATAGGGCATTTCTTAATGCTCTCAATTTGCTGGCAAGACGCATAGGGATTCCTTCCTCCGTAAAAATTCGTTTGATTGTTTTGTTAATGTAATCAACTTTAAAATAAAATGGTTGCTTGTTTTACTTTTTCTTCTTTTTTCGGTCATGTTCAGTATCAAGTATAATCTCTTCTGTGTAGCCATTTTGCTGCAATATTTCTCAAAGGTATCTCGAAATATGCATTCATTTTCGTGATTCGTTCATCTCATATTGATCTCTGCTCCTTCTCCACTACTGTTCATACTCTACATGAACACAGTGACCGCCGATTTGCAAAGGCCTCATCCTTGGATGATCCTTTATGCTGATGACGTACTCCTGGCGCCTCGTTCGCGTGGGATCTGTGACTTCAGACGCACCGTTGGAAGGACCACCTGAACAGTTTCGGTCTGAGACTTAACATCAGCATTGACGGAAAAGATTTAAAGTAGGCTACAGACTTCAAGTACCTGGGATCGACAGGCATAGATGGCGGCATACATGCCGAAATTAAAGCTTGGGTGAGCGCAGCATGGTTGAAGTGGCGCCAGAATGATATAATTGGGAGGATATGATGTTTGCGAGAACGTCGTGATTGAATCTCGAAGATGATGTTATTAAATGTTTATTCTACCGGTTTAGAATAGGACTGGAACAGCTGCTCTTATCCTTCATCAGGAATAGAAAGACATACCAAAATATATAAAATTCAACTGGTACGAGCATTAAAAAACTTTGCATGCATAGAATCATAAGAAGAGACAGAAAAACACATAGATTCTTTAAGTCAATTGCCGGACATAGTGGTCACAGAAATAGGAGATTTAGGGTCAAATATAGGTGACCGCTGTAAAGCGTGCTGTATATTTAAGCCAAAAGGATAGTCGGTCATCAATTGACTTATAACTGGTTATCCCCGTGGGCAAGTTCTACAGCAGATTAACAAATCCTTGGGCTTGGATCGGCACATTATTTCGAAATAAGCAAAAAACCGATAGTGTTAAAATTATTCCTTTCATTGTCCCATATTATCCATCAACTTACAGTGAAGTGAGATCAGTTTATGATAAACATAAGCACTTTCTAGATGATAACAACCTTAAGGTAGAACTTTGGTGGAAACCGCATTCTAGGATCGAAGAATTTCTAGTTTCTTCAAAATTATAAGATGTCCCACGAAATTTAGCTGCAAGACAGACCGGAAGCTGAACACCTTGTGGTTCAGCGCGCTGTAAAACATGCAAAATGATTTCGAATGTAACAACAATAATATCACCAGTCACAAGTCTTTCTTATACTATTTAAGCAACTAACACTACATGCAGCACTACCAACATTGTATACGCTCTTCAATTTGAAAATTGCTCTTTTTTATATATTGGGGAAAAAAGGAGGTCTCTTAGGGAGAGAATAACTGGACATCGCTTTGACATCAGACATAATGATGAAAATAAAGTAGTTTCATTTCATTGTTTAGAACATGGTCATCAAGAACAAAACGTGAAAGTATCCATATTGGATAGAATCGAAGGAAATGAAAATGAACGAAAAAGAAAAGAAATGAAATTTATAAGTCAATTGATGACCGACTATCCTTTTGGCTTAAATATACAGCACGCTTTACAGCGGTCACCTATATTTGACCCTAAATCTCCTATTTCTGTGACCACTATGTCCGGCAATTGACTTAAAGAATCTATGTGTTTTTCTGTCTCTTCTTATGATTCTATGCATGCAAAGTTTTTTAATGCTCGTACCAGTTGAATTTTATATATTTTGGTATGTCTTTCTATTCCTGATGAAGGATAAGAGCAGCTGTTCCAGTCCTATTCTAAACCGGTAGAATAAACATTTAATAACATCATCTTCGAGATTCAATCACGACGTTCTCGTAAACATCATATCCTCCCAATCTAAAAATCCTCGATACATATGATAAGGCAAATATTAGATTAAAAAAATCAATCATCACCAGAAAGCAAAAATAAACGGTCGGGCTGAATGTGACCAATTCAAAGAATTTCTTTTCTTTTAACATCATATTACCAATTGTTTGGGAGATTGGGATGCTATATCATGGGGTTTTTTACCACTGTGTAGCATCGTGATTACTATTTCTTGCCATGATGAATACTATGAACTCACAAAGACATCTGTGACGAAAATGCAGACTTTTCTCTCTTTCCTCATCAAGACTCGGCAGAAGTGATACTTAACGTACATTAACTTTCAAGGCAGCGACGACCAATGGAGTCGCTTGCATGAGCCATTGATCGGCGCAGACTCTCCTTCCCTTCGCTGACGGGAGGGCGAAGCGATGCTCGGTGACAGGGAGCCGGCGAGTGGCTGGGCGCCAATCATACGCTCCAGGTGGATGATCGATCCCACACATTTGGAGAGACATCAAAACTCCCTGCTGACGGACCAAACGCTCTCTCTCACTCTCTCCCGCCTACAGTACGCATGATCTCTTGTTGGGAATCAACGACGCTGCAGCAACCCTTCGGCTCACGACCGCTGTCATTGCCAAGTTGACGACTGTACGTACACTCACATTCTCTGCGAACGCCAAATCGGCTCTCTTAAGGGCCACCACCTGCCTTGCACCTAATAAATACATTCACTCACAGGGATTTGGCCTTTTTTTCTGTTCGTACCTTGGGGAGGTCGTAACAGAAAATTGGGGGCTTAGCCGGGATTGTTCCAAATTTCATCAAAGTTGTCTTATGCTACTTACGTTGGCATACTTTTCCCATAAGCTACTTACGTTAGCGTTTTCGTCAGTTAACTACCGCTTAAGTTATCAGTCTTCAATAGTTACATAGACATTTATACTCGCGTCAATACTCGCTCAAATCATGAAATGGCCGAAAAACATATGGCCAATCTTGCTCCAGAGCGTTTTGGTAGGAAAAGCTCAGGACGCTTACGTGACCCTGTCGCTAGAAGAGAGTTCGGATTATGAAATTGTCAAAAGTCGTATTTTGAGAGCATTTGAAAAGGTCCCTGAAGCGTATCGCTATCGATTTCGCAGCCTAAAGAAATCCGAGTCTATGACCTACTCTGATCTTGCCCATTCTAAAGAAGTCGCATTTGACCGTTGGTGCAGATCCATGATGGTAGATAATTTTGAGCAATTAAGAGAATTAACCCTCATCGAGGAATTCAAACATTGTCTCCCTGAAGACATGAAGACATGAAGACATTTATCGAGGACAAAGATCCTGACGATTACAAAGCTTGGATTATGTTATCCGAGGAATATGCAATTTCTCGTAAGCGCTCAAATAAAGAGAGGAAAAGCACATTTAATCACGCGGATCAAGGCGCCTCCAAAATGAAACAGTCTGATAACAAACCAGTTCGAAACCCTTTTAACGGCTCCACCAGACCGGTGACTTGTCACTACTGCAAGAAAACCGGTCACACAATTTCTGAGTGTTTCAAACTCAAAAGAAAGAAAGAAGAGAACAATTGCGTAAATACAGTCGACTCCCAAGATGTCTTAGCCTCACCGAAAGGAGATTTTCTCCCGTTCACATTCGAGGGCGCAGTCTCGTTGGACAATAAAAATGAGGTCCCTGTCACCATTTTGCGTGACACGGGAGCGATTCGATCTTTCATCTTATCAAATGTGTTGCCATTGTCAGAAAATTCCGCTACCGGAGACATCATTGACACAGAAGGATTTTGGAGAACCGGAACAGTGAAGTTACACAAAATCAACATTAACTGCGAGCTCGTTTCCGGACCCTTAGTTGTCGGAGTGACCGATCACATACCAGCTCGGGGAATTACTCTCCTGTTGGGAAATGATCTGGCTGGTTCGAAGATAAGAAAAGGTGTATCAGTTGATATCAACGATTCGCCCATATCTGAGGAGAAAAGGGAAAATGTTCCTTTTGGTGTGATAACACGCTCACAGGCGCTTAAAAGGACTGAAGATGCAGATAATGATACTCCAAATTCTGAAGGCTCCGAGTCTATCAATACAAATGAATTGATAGCGGCTCAAGAACGGAATAATGAAATCAAAAAGTTATTTGATATTGCTGTTTCTCATCAAAACAGATCAAAACAGTACCCCTTGGCTATTATTTCAAGGAATCTGGCTTTTTAATGAGAAAATGGCGGGACCCTAGAGTCCCTGCAAATGAAGAGTGGTCCGTATTTCACCAAATTGTAGTCCCGAAGAAATTTAGGGGCGAGATTCTGAGACTAGGCCATGAAGTTCCCATGGCAGGTCATCTAGGAATAAGGAAGACTTTTGATAAAGTGACTCGACATTTCTACTGGCCTGGGATAAGATCAGACATTACTGCCTTTTGCAGACGATGTCATATTCGTCAAGTATCCGGAAAGTCAAACCAAGTAATTCCTAAATCGCCACTTCGACCGCTTCCAATAGTCGAAAGTGCATTTTCGAGAATAATCATTGATTGTGTTGGCCCTCTCCCAAAAACTCGAGCAGGAAATCAGTATTTGCTAACTATTATGTGCGCATCTACACGCTTTCCGGAGGCCATCCCGTTAAAAAGAATTACTGCCGTCCAAATTGCAGACAGCCTGCTGAAGTTCTCCACCTTGTTGGACTCCCTAAGGAAATACAATCAGACCAGGGCTCAAATTTCATGTCGGGCTTGTTTCAGCAAGTCGTAAACATGATCGGTGCCAAACAAGTGCGATCATCAGCCTACCACCCTCAGTCGCAAGGAGTATTGGAAAGATTCCACTCTACACTGAAGACCATGTTGCGGTCCTTCTGTATTGAACACGAAAAAGACTGGGATAAAGGTGTCCATTTTGCGATATTTGCAGCCAGAGAAGCCACTCAAGAGTCCTTAGGCTTCAGTCCTTTCGAACTAGTGTTCGGCCACGCAGTCCGAGGCCCGTTAGGTTTGCTGAAAGAAAGTCTCTTAAACGAAAATCTACAACAGAAAGATTTGCTGTCATATGTCTCAGATTTCCGTGAAAAGTTAGTGAATGCTACCGAACTGGCACATAAGAACCTTAGAACAGCACAAATATCCATGAAAGAACTGTACGATCAGAAATCAAAAGTTCGAAGTTTTAGCGTTGGGGACTAAGTCCTCGTGCTCTTGCCGATTGTGAGCAACCCGATGAAAGCTCGCTATCAGGGCCCATATGTCATTTCGAGTAAGATAGATGAGTTAAATTACATCGTGAGTACACCAGATCGAAAGAAAGATACACAATTATGTCATGCTAACATGATAAAGGAATATTATGCCAGATCAATTGAGTCCGATTCGGTTCTTAGTGTGCAAGATATTGATTTTGAAATCAAAAATGACAATCAAAACGCGAGATTAGCGAATTCTGATATAATGAAAGATATGAAATCACTGACAAATCATCTGCCATCAGACGAAGGAAATTCACTCGAAAATTTGATAGTAGAATTCAAGAGCATCTTCGGCGATGTGCCGTCTTGTACTGATGTTATTGAGCACGACGTCTGTCTAACGAGTGATATCACTCCGATCAAATCACATCCGTATCGAGTAGGACCAGACAAAAAGAAAATTATTCAAGAAGAGGTCGATTATATGTTAAAACATGAAATTATCGAACCTAGCAGTAGTCAGTGGGCATCTCCTTGTGTAGTTGTCAAGAAAGCCGATAATTCATATCGATTTTGCACAGATTATAGAAAATTAAATGCAGTGACTAAAAGCGATTCTTTCCCCTTAGCCAGAATCGATGATTGTATAGATCGCATTGGGAAAGCCAGACATATTTCAGAATGCGATGTTTTGAAAGGTTATTGGGGCATCCCTCTGACCGAAAGAACTAGGGAGATATCAGCATTTGTCACGCCAGATGGACTGTATCAGTACCGAGTAATGCCCTATGGCATGAAGAATTCTCAAGCTACATTTCAAAGACTAATGACAAGTTTACTGAGAGGTATGAAGAATGTCACAGCCCATGTTGATGACATTGTTGTACATAATGATAGCTGGGAGGAGCATCAAAAATCTCTGCGCGAGCTGTTTGTCAGGTTAAAAGAAGCACACTTGACCGTTAATTTGAGCAAAAGTGTGTTCTGTAGAGCCGACGTCACATACTTAGGACATGTAGTGGGACATGGAAAAGTCAAGCCAGTAGATGGACATGTTGAAAAAATGAAAAATTTTCCTCCACCAACTGACAAAAAAGGTGTAATGAGATTCCTCGGCATGTTAGGTTACTATAGGCGATGATTTTTGTCAAACTTCTCGACGGTTGCATTTCCTCTGACCGATTTACTAAAAAAGAACTCAAAAGTTTATTTGGACTACTCCTTGTCAGAAAGCATTCGAGTCATTAAAAACTATGATGTGTGATACACCGATTCTAAATGCTCCAGACTGGAACAAACCATTCGAACTCATGACTGACGCGAGCGACGTAGGCATAGGTGCAGTGTTGACACAGAATATTGAAGGTGAAAGATTTCCAGTTGCATATTTCTCGCAAAAGTTAAATAAGCACCAAAAGAATTACTCTACAATAGAGAAAGAGGCCTTCGCCTTACTCAGTGCAGTTAAACATTTTGAGATTTATATTGCCTCTTCAGTGGGTTCAGTAAAAGTTGACACAGATCATGATCCGTTGATTTTTCTCAACAAAATGAGGTTCAAAAATCGTAGACTACTCGCTTGGTGTTTAGCTCTTCAGGAGTTTAACCTTATTGTCTGTCATATAAAGGGAAAAGACAACATTTGGGCTGATGCCTTATCCCGCACCGGTTCCCAGTTTTCTGAGAGATCTACCCAGGATCCGTTTCAGAGACCAAACAAATCCTGAGTGAATTCAAAAGTGGTGATGAACATTTTTGTGGTGATTGGAGAACATTTCTTCGCGTTTCAAGTCATCGCAATGCTCCGATTATCAACGCTCTTTTATGCCGGGGGATGTGACGAAAATGCAGACTTCTCTCTCTTTCCTCATCAAGACTCGGCAGAAGTGATACTTAACGAACATTAACTTTCAAGGCAGCGACGACCAATGGAGTCGCTTGCATGAGCCATTGATCGGCGCAGACTCTCCTTCCCTTCGCTGACGGGAGGGCGAAGCGATGCTCGGTGACAGGGAGCCGGCGAGTGGCTGGGCGCCAATCATACGCTCCAGGTGGATGATCGATCCCACACATTTGGAGAGACATCAAAACTCCCTGCTGACGGACCAAACGCTCTCTCTCTCACTCTCTCCCGCCTACAGTACGCATGATCTCTTGTTGGGAATCAACGACGCTGCAGCGACCCTTCGGCTCACGACCGCTGTCATTGCCAAGTTGACGACTGTACGTACACTCACATTCTCTGCGAACGCCAAATCGGCTCTCTTAAGGGCCACCACCTGCCTTGCACCTAATAAATACATTCACTCACAGGGATTTGGCCTTTTTTTCTGTTCGTACCTTGGGGAGGTCGTAACACATCTTACATCATATTTTTTTCAAAGTTGCACATTATACTTCAAAATGGCTGTGGAATATAGATGAAATTAATTGTTACTATTTATTATAGCCTCTATAAGACCATCAAATACCTGATTTGTCCTAATATAATGAACAATCCCATCAATCAAAGCATATTCAAAACTGAGTAAGGTAATTTCAAAAGGAAGACAAATCTGTAAGATCTGTGGATCTCTATAAGTATCTACCATATAGAATATTACACGTCATGATGATCTTTCAAGGAATGCCTATTTACATGTTCAATAATTCATCCGTATAAATGAAGCCTCTTTCAAATTTTGTTGAATAATAGAATGACTGACATCACTCTCAATTAAACATAACTTCAAGCTTCGTTTGAATTCTCTTATTGATTTTGCAATTTTAATTCTGGCTGGTAGCATGCTCCATTTGAATGGAATAGCAAAAGTACTAATTTTTTGCACTAAAGATGTCCTACAGTAAGATATTTGGAAATTTTCAGCATTCAATAGGCCTATATCTTTCAGATTTCTCTTCGAGCTCTTCACAGCTTTTAAATGGGACAGGTAGAGTATCGATTAGATAATTGATTTTCTTTTGTAAGAAAGTATCAGTAACTCATACTTATACACGGCTCCGATATTCATAAACTCGTCATTTTTATAGATATCCACTTCCAGAGACTGTCTTTCTTTTCGGTACATTACTTCGGTATTTCCTTGTAGCGAATGTTTATTCATTTCTGATACATGAAATGCATCCATCAAAAGTCAGTTTTCTATCGAAGTGTATTCCGAGAAATTTAGTGTTTTCAGCTTGTCAATATATTTTTGATATATTCAAAAAAGTATGATGGTTAATTATGAACCAAAACTTTTGCCTAATTTTAAGTACGGTCATCTTAAGTTTTTTGACGACAGTATGTATATAGTATACTATGCTGTTAGGCCACTTAGTTCAAACTCCAGAATGAAAAGTTAAGTCCTCCAAAATGAAATTCCTTCGGAAGATTTGATCAAATGAACTCTTAAACATTTAATTATGGATAATCCCATTAAAATTATGTGTGATAGATGTGCATCAATTATACGTTATTATGTTATGCATTTTGCAACCAACTAGGAAGCCTAGAAATACCATAAAATCTTCCGGAAATTAGCAGACGTTTTTACGTCCTAAGAAAGTGCCGTCAACTCCTGTGAGAATTGAACGAAACTTGGAATATTTTCGTAATCAGGACATTGTCGGAAGCCAAATCAAGAAGTCATTTTGAGTAGAGCAGGAATGAATCGAACATTTGCAGTTTTAACAATTCAATTGTCCTCTCAATAACATCAACTCATAAAAAGAACACTGTATATCAACTTCAGTGCACGAGGTGTCTTGCCACATAAGTATGATCCTCAACAAGACCTCTACATAGTGACGGAACATCTTACACGACCCGGGTCAACAGTATGCAAACATTTACAACTCTGTCAGAGCAACGCAGTGACCACAAAAGCATTGGCCAAGACATTGATGCTCAGATTTAGAGGCAATATTCATTAGATCTGTGTCCAGTAATGCACTCAACGGAGGAGAGGGTGGTGTTGCGTGACTTACTACTATGACCATAATATCATCATCCTAATACATGTACATCTTAATTCCTCAGTGATCTCACTCTTAAATTTTAAATTTCCCCTCCAATTAACTTCACCCTTTTTGTACTCCTATCTGACCCTGATGCTGGTTGAGAAACCGAAATATTAGTCAATAAGATTAAAGTTGCAGCCTAGTGCTTATTTACAATTTTCTCGTATTCAGATAATAGTATAGAAGAGAGTTCTCTATAGCTTAGATTTAATGATCGTATATTCATATGTAGAATTTTTACAATGCTTTTTGTGGTTTCATAATAATTTCTTCAAGGGTTCAGCTGTCAGATCATTGTTATGTCCATATCATTATTGTGCCTAAAGTTTTGTTGTTGCATTTATGGTTGGGCCCCTACTCAGTCCTGTCAAACAACTGTCATCACTATCAACGCTGAAATAATCGATTTCGTCCATTTTCCTTAGCACCTCTTTGCTCCAATTACAGCTCCCGATTGCAGTCCTTCAGAAATGCATGTTTTGCAACATCTGTCAATTTGGCACCTACAGTATATCTGCCTTTCTCCGAATTTTCAATATCGCTCTATACTGAATTCCCTTTTGAAACATCTGGACTGGAAGACCCTTCTTAGGGATTCTTAGGGACACTTCTCCGGGACTTCTTAGGGATTTTTCCACAATACTGGCTCCGTCATTTCCGGTTAACATCTTTCTTTTCTACTGATAATCAGTGTGTGGGAGATCTTGAAGAAATTCTGAAAATAGGTTCAATAGATAACCTTGATGCACCACTGCATGAACTCTAGTTCGGGTCGGACAGAGGTGAAAACAAGAATTCAAGCGTGCTGGTGAGCATGAAAGATTACAGACATGATGTGCGAGAAAAAAAATGAAGGCGAAATTGAAAGGGAAAGTGCAAAGTCAGGAATGTGCACGGACATGACAAAGTGAATTTGAAGAATGCAAAAAAGGGGGAAGTTCATTTGGTGGAGATGAAAATCCTATGAAGTTGTTGGTAGTAGCAAGGCAGGACTGAGAATGATACGAGTTGAGGCCAAGGATGAGTTAATAGACACGCACGGGACGGTGTGACCATGCGATGTCGAAGGTTAATCGATGGTTGGGAGAAGAGAGCCAGACCGATGAGAGAATATGGGGGTGCAGAGAGGAAATCTGATGACAGTAGGAGTGATCAATGATAATACGTTGGATTGCAATGAAAGAAAATCCACCTGAGCGCTCCCGCTATAGGAGGGGTAATCCAGTAGAAAATTATCAGTCTATCCTCCGGGGGAAATGCGTCTAAACGCTCTTTCTTTCATTGAATTCATTTTTGTTTGCGTCTCAATTATTCAAACACACTACATCAGAATGGTTATAAAGCCAGTGTGATGTTACTGATGCAATTTATCATAGAAAGCAAGTATAGATAGCAATCCATATGCTACAACTCAACCCAAAAGACCTTCAAATGATTTGCATTCAATAACATAGCATACAACATCAATTGTTGCGCGAGGAATTGAGTTAGACTGAAGTTAATAATAATCAGTTTTAGACAACAAATATCACATGATTCTACAACTTCGAAGTCAAAAACCAAGAAAAGTTAACAGTTACTATATTTTAGTGTTTAAAACATAGTTACTCATAATGCATAGAAATGGTGGCATGAATGTACGAAGTGATACCTGGACGATTGAAGTTTTGAACTTTGCTTTTAATGCAAAAAAAAGACAGAGAGGGAGCAAGAGCAAGTATGAGGGAAAGAGAGACATCGGAGACAGTGACAGAGGACTCATATTATAAAACATTTTTCCATTTTTTTTATTTTCTGGCATCAGCTGTCGTAACCATAGGGCCTGACTCAAGCACGTGCAAACAAGTGACCTCAGTCGGTAGAAGCAAAGGTGTGGATGTTAGCATACATTCACAAGCAAACACACTTCATAAAACAATATAGCTGAAAGAATACATCAAGAACTCAAATGACGTTCGACGGAATGCATAGCGTCCTGCAATTCTTGTTTTCAAATTTCACGTGCTTTTGCATCGTGCACTGAATGGGAAATCGTTTATAGTTGATGTTGCGTGGTAGATCGCTGATCGCTAATCCAATTATTCCTTCAGGATTAAATTTATTGAATCAGAATCTAATGTCTCCTGCATGGAGAATGTCACAAACACTAATATTGACGCAGAAATTTCATTGGGATGGCTATTGCCATCTAGATGTAAAAATAAATGAGAAGCAAGTTTCACATTCTTTGTTCAACCTTGACGCTCAGTTTTACCCTGCACTATGCACGAAGATCATCCAGCGCATCTTGCTGTCCTTACAATGTCTACACTTGCTTTTTTGATTTACTTCCTTGAATTTCCACAACTCCATGATCAGAGATGTGATCAGATATCATCATTCATATGAAAGAGTTCTTTCTCTGTGATTCATATTGTCAACCAAATATATTTGTTGTTAACGTTTTCATCGCTTTCCTTGATTATTTTGTGAGCAAGGGTAACCGGCTGTTTTAATGAATACAATGATCAGGTGATTTTGAACCATTTACAGGTCAGCTGAGAGAACTTTCAAGTGCAACAGAGATGTCTTACGCTTACTTGTTTAAGTACATTATCATCGGCGATACAGGTAAATTGCAGCCCTAAACATCAAATCATCTAATCTGACCATCAAATGATCTGCGAATGTCGGTAATTAACCTTCAGTATGAAGCAGACATGAAGTCTCAGTCGGCAACTTTATCGTTCATAATGCACAGTTATGATATTAAAATCTATACTGTGAGACTGCTGATGTTGTGAAGAGGGCTGAGAATTCCCCGCTACAAATCTATATTTTTGCGGGACCTATTTATTTATTTAAATTGCCCTAAACATCTTTGTTCATTTCAAACGATTTCTGCAATTTTAGTTACGATAGTTCATTGATACTGAAGTCGTTTCACAACCCAATAATTCAGCATAATTGGTGACTGAAGGAAAAAGGCCGTGATATAATATTTAAACAAGCAACTAATATAAATATCTTGTTGGAATCGAAGAATGATCAAATTGGCATAGCACAGTAAATCAATCTTGTTCATTAAAATATATATTTTCATGATGCCAAATGAATTGACTCGGCTTGGAATGAGTTTGTGATTTCAGAAATACCACTCAACATCAGCTGAGTTGATCGGCAACTACAAAAGAGGAATTCTTCTACTACTAAGTTATGCACGTCAAGTATGTAGATAACAAATTATGGAATATGAGGTCATGCATGCATTGACAAAGAATAGAAAACAGGGATTATCGTAAGGACTTACTGAATCAATTCGCTTTTGTGCGCCGATGTCGTTAATTCGCCGTTCACAAATGAACAGCACAAAAAATAATAAATTAAAGATAATAAAAGATTAAAAAAATCGTTGCTATATACCTGATGAATTATGGAAGTAATCATTATTTATTAATTAATTATTTAATGATTTTTCTTTCATTTGTTTCGTCATCCAAATTTTGCCTTTTTGGCATTTCTCAGCGAACATGAAGATTTTAGCGCTTTCCGCGCTCCTCAGAAAACTAACGTCTTTGCTGATGACGCACAAAAAAGGATGATGGCTTTGGACTCCGTCATAGTACAGTTACCGTATATATTCGAAATTCCTTTGATAAATAATCAAATCACAAACTTTGTTGCCCAAACTGAGAACGGTTTATCTTTCAAATCATATTATAGATAGTCATGTAGAAAAACACTGTTTTGAACACTACCTAATGTGAATGCAAATAGACCTAGTTATATAAAGATTGCGGAGTAACATTGGGCTGAATATATTTAGCCATCTTATTTGCACCATAGGCCTTTTGTCGGAATGAAGAATGAGAGTTTCTATTTACTTACCTAGTTAAGAAAAATAATATTAAAAATTTCCGTTTGCTGTGAATTGTTTATAATTTTTCGGGCGCCCTGGTCCCCTGGTTCCTTCAGGTCTGAAGAAGTCAGGCAATTGCTGCAAGTGGTGACTTAACTAGAACTTGTAAAATTTGGTGGTCGCGGTTGTGGCGACCCAAGCCAATTGTGTTTGGGGAGCTAGACGTGGGAAATATTGCCCAGGATTCGTATCAGCAAAATATTTGATTCTACAAACATGATACCACATATACAGCATATCTAGCACTATTACTACTGCCATGTATCTACTATCTATCTAGGTTAAGTCTAAACTGCTGTGAGAAACTCTTGAACCTAGTGACCAAGCGTATGAGTAAAAAGATCTATCACAAGTTGAACCTGAGGCTTGTGTAGTACGAACAACTGCCGAGAACGGAAGTATGCACAGATTCGAATCGATACTTCAGGACATTCGAAAGCTCGGCGTATTTGGAGTGAGCAACCCATGGAGTCAGTTGTACACCAAGCAAAGAAATACTGTGTTCCACAAAATGCTATAACTGTCGGTCACGCTTTAGAACAGCGAATGGAGTGGGTTTTGCTTTCATTAAATATGGAACATGAAACATTGAACATTTTCTGCAAGTCAGACTCAATAGATGAGTTCAAAGTCACTCTCCTGATTTAGACGTCGGCTTGAAGCCCTCCAAATTCTGACTGTCATATGAAAAGGATGCATGAAGAGTGGAGTCATCAGCGAAAGAGTGGATTGAATTATTCGCTAGACGCAGTTCTTCTGTAAATAATAGAAGGACAGCATGTGAAAGAATGCAATCTGATGGACACTGGCTTTGGCCGTGAAATTATCAGAGAAGAATCCATCGACAGAAACTCAAGAAGTCTTCTATCCACCTTGCGACTTTGACATGGATTTCGTGGGAGAAAAGGTTTTTGATAAGACCTTGCGCCAGACTCCACCGAATGCCTTTTGATATGTCAAGGGATGCTGCTATGGACTTGTCAAGCGATGAGTCAAATATAGGCCTTTAAGCTAAGAAGTCACCTGTGGAGCGAGCTTTTCGAAACTCATACTGACGATCACTTAACAAACCATGTGACTGGAGAGGGGAAATCAAGTAACTTCACACGAAGTCATTCTCTGTGAATGACTGAGAAAGTGCATAGAAATCTCTGTTTTTTGCTAAGCTGATTTCTTCAACATTTACGATTTGATAGATAGATAGATAATACTTTATTGATCAATACAAAAGAGCGGCATTGACATATGACAAAACTGAACATTCATGTAATTGCAGTCAAGTGTGTGATGAAAATTTTACAAATGATTTGTTGTACATAACAAGACGCCTATCAAAAGGACGCAAAACTCTTGACTTTCTAACATTACAGGTATTATCGCGGATCTGAAAAAAATCCGCCAAAGGATGGTTTCTTGAGTCACATGCAATTTTCCTGGCAAGTTTGATACAGCATTTATCAAGTCTACACTCTAAGCTGGGAAAATGGTAAGGCTGTGCCCACCTCATGGCCACACGATCTAACTGAACAAATTTTTGAAAATCACACTTGTTCATATCACATATCACAGGCCAGCAAAACACCAAGTGGCAGTAAACCAGACCAACATATGCTTTCCACACAACAGATCCATGATTGCCATTATATTTCAGACGTCTGACCACAGACATGGCTCGACAACATTTCTTATACAATTCATGAGACTGTCTAGTCCATTTAAGGTCATGAGTGAAATAAACCCCCAGAATCTTAACTTCTCTCACATCTTCAATAGAAGTGCCATTGATAGAGATTGGAGAAGGATGATTGCTAAGATTATTCTTTCTGGAGATCGTCATGCATTTAGTTTTGCTCGTATTAATCACTAGTTGTTTCTTGTTAGTCCAATCAACAAACTCATCAACAGATTGCTGGAAATTGTCAAGAGCTCTGTCGGAGGCTTGACGGATAAGTGTTACATCATCGGCGTAGGCAATAAGTCTGGTGTTCTGAAACTTTGGCATATCATCAATTAAGGCGATAAAAAGGAGTGGCCCTAATATTGATCCTTGCGGGACACCACTAGTCACTTTTTTCCAAGAGGCAGCACAATTATGAACACTGACCCGCTGAAAGCGGTTGTCCAAAAAACTCCGGAGGATTTTAATGCAGAAAGGATTACATTCAAAGTTCTCAACTAAAGAATTCAATAGATTAGCATGGCTCGCTAGATCGAACGCCTTCTGAAAGTCAACGGTAAGAAGACGGGAGTAGTTTGAAATATCATCAGTGATGTGTTGCAAGACTGCACGACGAATTGCTAACAATGCGTTGGTACAACCTCCATATCCACTACGAACAAAACCAAACTGACGTGTATCCATTTGATGACTAAGAGAGGGAATTCTCATACGATGATGAAAGTCATCCCAGTAACCATTTGTAATAGAATATAATGCTTACTAATTAAAATTATTAGTTGAAGTAGTCCTAATGAGGACTGATGGCGTTCTCCAATCCGCAAGTGTACAAAGGCAATGCTACTGTAACCATTGGATTAATCAGTTCTTAAAAGAACT
This sequence comes from Prostheceraeus crozeri, assembly GCA_907163375.1. Taxonomy (NCBI): domain Eukaryota; kingdom Metazoa; phylum Platyhelminthes; order Polycladida; family Euryleptidae; genus Prostheceraeus; species Prostheceraeus crozeri. The sequence continues at coordinate 345,762 of CAJQUW010003943.1, forward strand.
CAGTGTAGCTTTCTCGTGGCAACGAATTAAAATTGATCAGCTTTGGCCCAATATCTGGTAAAAATGGAAATCTTAAGACTTGTACTAATACCATAGATTCCAAACACTTCCGTATACACGTTCAAAACTGACGTCTAATATACTGTACCGACTACAGATGCTGATAGTGGAAATAGAATAAGACAATGGTCACCAAAGGTTAAGGAAATTAAAAATGGATATTATAAAACAACAGGAAACCGATGAATAGAAATTGGAAAAGTGGAGGTAAAATATGGAAATACAACGATGCTACTACACCGATTACAAGTGAACTATATCTGACACTACACAAAGTGGATAATGGTAAGAGTGGATAAGAGGAAAGTGGATAATAGAGGTAAACAATAGAACTACAATGACATTCTACTACACCGAAAGCAATGAAACTATACACACTATACCTAAGACTACACATGGAAAATACTATTTCTTCACTTGAATTTGTTATCGCCAGTTTCTTCATCCGTCTATAGTACTTCATGTAATTCCACATTTCTTCATTTGAATTACAATACATCGACCACTACTTCAGCTACCGATTAAGGGATATAAAACATAATACTGCAGTCCGTCAGTCATCAGCAGTACTCGTCTAGTTGTGTTTCGACCCCTAACCTGAACACTCATACCCAGACGAGCGGGGTCTCACACATAGTGGCTGACAAAATACTGAATAGGTAATGATATGTCTTGAAAGATATGTCACAAAGATAAATCAGACATCATTCAATTGTTGCGTTTCCCACATGTAAACTGATCCTGTCATTAAATTCATCCCATCAATGACTACAGTATGCTTTTTGGGATCCGCACATGTAAACAAATCCTGTACATCAATCTTTGCCTTTTCGATTCCCACAAGTAAACAGATCCTGTTCATCCTCGAATCCCATAAAGATGCAATCGCTGTGTGATAAATAAGTAATCCGCCTTTACACAAACTTCGCCTCATACATCAAGACTTAACACTGGGAGCTCTCTCATCTCCCGTAAGCCACGCTAAGCGCTCTGTATTCACTCTTCACCGCCCCCCCCCATATGATGGCTACGTCATTGTTAGTCGTTTATTCACCTATGCAACAAGGCATTAAGGAAAATGTGAGTCGTTTGTTGGTCGCGTGCCTCATTGAAATTCACAGAGTGAAGTGAATTGTCGAGCCGAGAAAAGACCATATTTGTGAAGCGATTCATTATGCCTTGTGAAGGAAGATGCGATCGTGAGCAAGCCTCTCCAGTAACTTACTCAGAAATGGCAAGATGGAGATGGAACGGTGGTCACTTAAACCTTTGGGAAGGGGACTGATATTAGCGGTCTTCCAACAATCAGGAAAGACACCAGACTTCAAGCATAGATTGTAAATCACAGTTAAGGGAGCGGCTAAAACATCAGCACAAGAACGGTAGAAAAAACCGGGAATATTATCAGGACCAATTGAATTAGACTTAAACTTTCTGATCATGAGGGCTATTTCCGTTTCAGTAATGGGGGAGAAATCAGGAACATCAATTGAGCGCTTATCACAAAAACTGTGCAAATCAGATGCAGAGAAAACAGACTGGAATTTGTCATTCAATTTTTGAACAGAGGATTCATCCAAAGTAGACCTTTTATTCTTGTCTTTGATTTGTGCGTTGATGATTTTCCACTTATCGGAACCTAACTTGTGAAGATATTCTATTTTATATTTTTTTTTATATTTTTATTTTTATTCTATAACGATAGAAGTGCTTACTATGTGCCTGAGTATAATGCCCTATTTGAGCAATAGATCTGTGAATTTGATGCGATGTCTCAAACTGATTACGAAATCCAATTTGGCGGTAATTAATGAGCAAATGGATCCTCAAGTTAGCAATGGAATGTAGGCTCACTTGACAATTGACAATTCACTGAATTTGCACGCAGGGATAGTGTACATCGATGATCTAATCTGATCTAGACCAAAAAGTCCTATTTAAATCAATAAAATCTGATTTTTATAATCAATCACGAATTTTGCCAACCCTGTTGCAAAAGAAAATTTGAATTCCGTTTTTGTTCGTTTGTTAATACCAAAGCACCATCGTGATTCTAATCAATAAAATTATTAAACGTATCTAGGCTGTATTGTGACTTTTTGTTGTATACGGGCGTCTGAAAATATTCAAAAGTAAGTGGAAGCAATTTAAAGTAAGATCGTCTAAATGTATATCATTCAAATTGGAATGATATTGGAAGAACACTTTTCGGTTTACTGAGTTTGATGTTTCCAGATAGATGATGACGTCATTGTGAGTGAACAACTTGACCTTAAGATATATGTGACGAAAAAGGAGAGATCAGTTTTCTCTGATCCCCGCAATAGCTAGTTATCGTGTTTGATCTTCGAGACATGTACAAATTCTGCATTGTAGTGAATTCTGCGGATGCCGAAAATTGCAATAAAACTTAATTTTGCAAACATAAAATATAGTTTGTTTTATGTAACGTGTACAATAGTATGTCAATGTGCTGTATAGTCCATGTAGTAATATACTGTGCAACTAGAATGCTAGTTGCCTGTTTATTAGTCTAAAGGTCCCACTTCTGAACTAACATCTTTCTCACCTTGTACCAACATTTATTTATTCTAAGTCGAGCAATGTGCACTGTGCGTGTGCAGTTTCTTTTCCGCTAATAAAACCTGCAGAATAAAACGATGTCACCAATTTTAGCATACAAGCATTTGATATTGTGGTTGTGAATGTGTTCTTCATTTTTGAAATGCTACATTGAACTATCTGTTTTGAGAATATTATATCTGAGATGAGATGCTTTACGTAGGGATTTGTTTTAGTATTTGAATAATTTGCTTTACTTAAGGCTTTGGTAATTTTGATTAATGGTAAGGTAATTTTGGCTTCTTTGTGAAAAAACATAGTGATTCTGAAGGCATGCGTCAAAATACCGTTGCGCGCTTGTTAAATCATGGTAAAACATACTTCATCGCAGACAGGCGATCGCCAGTAGGGAAAGTGAGGAGGTATGGGCCAACCTGAATCAGAATGATGAAACATTTTCTCTTTTACACTGATGACTATAGGAACCATATAGATGCCACAATTATTGTTTTAGCAGAATGAAGAATTAGTGGGCTTCCTACTGCAATCACAGTGTCAAATCCAATATTGCAGAAATCTATGGACCAATAGCAAAAGCATGTGTGTGTGTTTTATTGAAAGCTACTATGGAGGTTATGCCGAAATACAGAATATGTTAACAACTGCAATTTATATTTTGTAGTGGAAATGTTGCCTATTTGTTAAATATCCTTCATTTATGAATTTAGATATTTTGATAATTGAGAATCTTATCCGATCAAATTTGACACCAGCATGAGTGATTATCTATGATGCCATGAGTAATGATAATTGTGCTAACATATTTCATCGTCTCATTTAATGATCCCTACCAAATTTGACCATTTACAGGTGTCGGAAAATCATGTCTCCTTTTACAATTTACCGACAAACGATTCCAGCCAGTCCACGACCTAACAATTGGCGTAGAATTTGGTGCACGAATGATCAGTATCGATGGAAAGCAAATTAAACTCCAAATTTGGGACACTGTAAGTATTCATAATACTTTCTCCTCACAAAACTGCAATCCACAATTGCTGTTTCTGCATAATTCAAATTTGAGTTGATCTTAGCTAACAACGTACATCGTATGGAGTAATTGTTCTCTAGAATTCAAATGGCAATTTTTCAGTGGATGTCGTTAAGCAATTAAATAAATTTCAAACATCTTATACATGGTGTGTTTCAAGTTGTCCCATTTTTCGCATCAATATTTTTTTACAAGTTTCAGATGATGGGTTTAGTTTCACTGATATCTGATAGTTATTTGGTGCATGCGGTTCATAATGTCTCGGATATAGGTTTGGAAGAATTGGAAAGTTTGGCGAATTTTCACTTATCTCTGATGCACTCTATACCAGTGTAATCGAACTACTAGGCTGTTTGTATGGAAACCGTGTCTCTCCTACTGCTGACTGCGAGTTTTGATCACCATCGCTTCGTTAAAGGCATGTACAGACATTCATCGTATGCGCTGTCAATGCATCTGATCTAGAATTTGAGAATGTGTCTATGTTTGGAAGTCATTACTTGACACTAAAGATTATTATGGATGTGCATAGGCTAATTCCCAGAACGTCGGTAAACCTTTTGGCTTGCTGATATCTTTCAGTGAATTTCTCTTGTACTTATTGCACAAAGTTCAATTAATCGAGTTGCTTGCTAAATATTAGTCTATACTGTACTACTCGCTTCCTATCTGTTTCGGTGCATCAAAACAGATATTTACATACTTTAAATGGCCTTTCTTTTTGAATGAAATGTTGAAATATGTTAGACAGGTTATGAAGAATTTTTGGGTAGAGATGATATTGGTTTAATCCAATGAAATACTGCATTAAATGCCATTTCACATATGCGGCTTAAATTGTATAAGGGATTATGGACCAATTATGTAATCGCATTTTGTGGAGTTTTTGACCCCTACGCATAATCGCTCTGTAATCGACACATAACTCCACTACGTTTATCTTCCAGCCGTTTATAGTGCGCATGTAACAGTTGCATGAGAAAGGTTTATGATTGATCATTGATGAAATTGACAGCGATTTACCACAACAGCTTCTACTGCATGGTTATTGATGAGAAAGTGCCCCTGCCTTATTAACTGTTGATCGCATCTCCTATACAAAGACCATTCGACATGTAAATAGAATGGTATCAATATCTATGCCTCTTGGTCGATTATTTTTATTTCACCGGACGTAGTGGTTCGATTTTTTTGGTACTGTGTATACAAAGTACATGTAAACTCAATTTTTAAGAAGTGAGGTTAGAACTGAAGACTACAGAATATTACATAAAGAGGGATACTGTCAACATTTGTCTCATGCGTCATAGCTGAGTCTAATGGCATCAAGATATTCATAAAATCAGCGGGCATTTATCGAAATAAGAAATTGAAAATTTCCCGTAATCTGTAATGATAAGTAAATATAAAGTACGCGACTTTTGACTTTGAAATCGGACATTTTGAAAATCACACCATTGGACAGTGAGAAAGGGGCCTATTTGGCTTGCCCTGATGTAATCCTTGATTAGCTATCATGAAATCAGACATGGCCGCACAACCATGAATGAGGTTTCCAATAACTTATCGCATCTTATTAAGAGAGAAAACACATCGTCCTGTTTACAGATTGTTTTGGAACATAGGATTCCATGGTCGCATATTAAGGTTGCTGATGGTTTCCAGGTGATTTTTACTATTTTACTTACTGAGTTTATCTGAAAGCAATATGTAGACGTACTTGCAGTTGTAAGGCATGAAAACGAAATCGTGTTATACTGTCAATTTGCCTTAACATTTATGGTTAGTTATTTTCATACATGTTTGAATTATCACTTCAAAATGTTGTCATGTATATATAATCTTAAATGTTGTCCATTTCATCTTAGGCTGGTCAGGAATCGTTCCGGTCAATCACCAGGTCATACTATCGTGGAGCAGCTGGCGCTCTGTTAGTTTATGATATTACGAGGTACGTATATGACATACTTTTTCGAGTAGACACATAAATTCAACGAGCTCCATTTCTCAATATTAATATCATTAAAATATTGTACTTGTAGAAAGCTTGGTATATATGTAATTAGACATACATATACATCCTTGCACATAGTCATTTGCAGAAAGTTAATTGTCATGTGGGATACTTCAGCAAAAATTCATTTTCTTTCAAAAAAATTGTTCCACAAACTAAATAATTGAAAATTTATGAATATTATATCTTGAGAAAATTTATAAATATTTTATGCTATCTTTAGCTAAAATGATTCACATGAATTTATCAGTTCTGAAGCATGTTCATCAATCATTTTCTATCTACTGAAACTTAAAATCAGGAGCACTTTGAATCAATCAGAATATTTTAGTGTTGGTGAATTAAAAAGAATTCTCTCAACCATTGTAAGTGAAGTAAACTGACCGCCGCGACGGTTCAGCATTTATTTCCAATGCATAGGAAGCTGTTGGTGAAAGAGCAGTTTTGTCTTGAAAAATTGAAAATATTTGATAATGCACAGTATAATAGTAAATACATTTGGTGTAAACATGCTATATGTAACTGCTCATAGTATCTGTACACTATAGTATATGCTGTCTTAAGTGAATCATTTTCTTTGTTTTTCTCGTCTAGCATTCCGTTATTTTTATTTATATGTATTAGGTGCATTTGTTTTATTTTTGCATATTTCGGATTTTGCAAGTAATATTTTTCTTAGATCTATGTCGCAAAAAATTGCTCTACACGAACTCCACTGTCTTGATGTCATCCTTCTTCAACGTCCGCATCTCCTATTCATACCTCATAAAACGGACTCGGGACAGGGATACGGAAATGTATACTAATTATGGAGATTTATTAGATTTGAAACACCTTTACATAAATTGACACCGAACTGACCTGTAACGAAAATTGCGGCCTGATGAAGAATCTGTTAATGTAATATATTAAATGTATATTATGATGTTGCAGCTATTACTTGCTATACATGTAGTCAAAGTCTGGGTACGACAATTTTTATTGTTTGTTTATAATATTATTCTCTTTAGAATACAGTTATGTATGATTACAAGTAGTAAGGAAGTGACAAA